>CM053027.1:261651673-261673770 GCA_028564925.1 Lithobates sylvaticus | reverse complement strand
TCAAAGACCTCACAGGTAAGTGAAAGGCAGCGCCCGAACAGGGACTTGAACCCTGGACCCTCAGATTAAAAGTCTGATGCTCTACCGACTGAGCTATCCAGGCTCTGTAAACTCCATCTCCAGAGCAGTCCAAACTGCTTGAATCTTGACATCTATAGTGGAAAAAGAGCATTCAGCCAAGGCGACCGAGTGCCTGAAAGCACAAGTATTTGGCTTGCCCAGGCTGGCCAATCGTCCTCTCCCGTTGAATTTTCTAGGACAGGTTGAAGATAAAAGGGAGAATGTAACCTGCAAGCATGCAGATAGGGTCCAGTCCGGTACAGGTGGAGAACGCCTAAAGTTTCTGGCTTAGTTTTACCTACAGGTCAATGCTCTTTCACCGGAAACAAGGGCCTTGCAAAAAGACACTGCCCGAATGGCTTCCTTAACCCTGGACCAAGACGCTTCCAGTATTCTTAATCAGTGACAAATAAAGACAGTTCACCTCATGATGCCAGGTCCAGCAGAGGAAACGCAGGCCAAAAAATGAGGTAGAATCCACTCTTGACTATAGGCAAGCGAAGAACGAGCGGCGTGTGCCAATCACAGATTGTTTACTGGAGGTAAATTTTCTAGGTAAGCTGCCATAGACTAGTCTATGGCAGGAAACAATTGGTCAAGCAATCACCTTCAGCCACCTTTATTTCTGGTGCAAATTCCAAGAGCCTAGCAAGTTGGCGTCACACGTCCCCTAGGACATCTCTCTGGTCCAGTCTGCATAAAGACTGCCCTATCGTCAGCTCAAAGACCTCACAGGTAAGTGAAAGGCAGCGCCCGAACAGGGACTTGAACCCTGGACCCTCAGATTAAAAGTCTGATGCTCTACCGACTGAGCTATCCAGGCTCTGTAAACTCCATCTCCAGAGCAGTCCAAACTGCTTGAATCTTGACATCTATAGTGGAAAAAGAGCATTCAGCCAAGGCGACCGAGTGCCTGAAAGCACAAGTATTTGGCTTGCCCAGGCTGGCCAATCGTCCTCTCCCGTTGAATTTTCTAGGACAGGTTGAAGATAAAAGGGAGAATGTAACCTGCAAGCATGCAGATAGGGTCCAGTCCGGTACAGGTGGAGAACGCCTAAAGTTTCTGGCTTAGTTTTACCTACAGGTCAATGCTCTTTCACCGGAAACAAGGGCCTTGCAAAAAGACACTGCCCGAATGGCTTCCTTAACCCTGGACCAAGACGCTTCCAGTATTCTTAATCAGTGACAAATAAAGACAGTTCACCTCATGATGCCAGGTCCAGCAGAGGAAACGCAGGCCAAAAAATGAGGTAGAATCCACTCTTGACTATAGGCAAGCGAAGAACGAGCGGCGTGTGCCAATCACAGATTGTTTACTGGAGGTAAATTTTCTAGGTAAGCTGCCATAGACTAGTCTATGGCAGGAAACAATTGGTCAAGCAATCACCTTCAGCCACCTTTATTTCTGGTGCAAATTCCAAGAGCCTAGCAAGTTGGCGTCACACGTCCCCTAGGACATCTCTCTGGTCCAGTCTGCATAAAGACTGCCCTATCGTCAGCTCAAAGACCTCACAGGTAAGTGAAAGGCAGCGCCCGAACAGGGACTTGAACCCTGGACCCTCAGATTAAAAGTCTGATGCTCTACCGACTGAGCTATCCAGGCTCTGTAAACTCCATCTCCAGAGCAGTCCAAACTGCTTGAATCTTGACATCTATAGTGGAAAAAGAGCATTCAGCCAAGGCGACCGAGTGCCTGAAAGCACAAGTATTTGGCTTGCCCAGGCTGGCCAATCGTCCTCTCCCGTTGAATTTTCTAGGACAGGTTGAAGATAAAAGGGAGAATGTAACCTGCAAGCATGCAGATAGGGTCCAGTCCGGTACAGGTGGAGAACGCCTAAAGTTTCTGGCTTAGTTTTACCTACAGGTCAATGCTCTTTCACCGGAAACAAGGGCCTTGCAAAAAGACACTGCCCGAATGGCTTCCTTAACCCTGGACCAAGACGCTTCCAGTATTCTTAATCAGTGACAAATAAAGACAGTTCACCTCATGATGCCAGGTCCAGCAGAGGAAACGCAGGCCAAAAAATGAGGTAGAATCCACTCTTGACTATAGGCAAGCGAAGAACGAGCGGCGTGTGCCAATCACAGATTGTTTACTGGAGGTAAATTTTCTAGGTAAGCTGCCATAGACTAGTCTATGGCAGGAAACAATTGGTCAAGCAATCACCTTCAGCCACCTTTATTTCTGGTGCAAATTCCAAGAGCCTAGCAAGTTGGCGTCACACGTCCCCTAGGACATCTCTCTGGTCCAGTCTGCATAAAGACTGCCCTATCGTCAGCTCAAAGACCTCACAGGTAAGTGAAAGGCAGCGCCCGAACAGGGACTTGAACCCTGGACCCTCAGATTAAAAGTCTGATGCTCTACCGACTGAGCTATCCAGGCTCTGTAAACTCCATCTCCAGAGCAGTCCAAACTGCTTGAATCTTGACATCTATAGTGGAAAAAGAGCATTCAGCCAAGGCGACCGAGTGCCTGAAAGCACAAGTATTTGGCTTGCCCAGGCTGGCCAATCGTCCTCTCCCGTTGAATTTTCTAGGACAGGTTGAAGATAAAAGGGAGAATGTAACCTGCAAGCATGCAGATAGGGTCCAGTCCGGTACAGGTGGAGAACGCCTAAAGTTTCTGGCTTAGTTTTACCTACAGGTCAATGCTCTTTCACCGGAAACAAGGGCCTTGCAAAAAGACACTGCCCGAATGGCTTCCTTAACCCTGGACCAAGACGCTTCCAGTATTCTTAATCAGTGACAAATAAAGACAGTTCACCTCATGATGCCAGGTCCAGCAGAGGAAACGCAGGCCAAAAAATGAGGTAGAATCCACTCTTGACTATAGGCAAGCGAAGAACGAGCGGCGTGTGCCAATCACAGATTGTTTACTGGAGGTAAATTTTCTAGGTAAGCTGCCATAGACTAGTCTATGGCAGGAAACAATTGGTCAAGCAATCACCTTCAGCCACCTTTATTTCTGGTGCAAATTCCAAGAGCCTAGCAAGTTGGCGTCACACGTCCCCTAGGACATCTCTCTGGTCCAGTCTGCATAAAGACTGCCCTATCGTCAGCTCAAAGACCTCACAGGTAAGTGAAAGGCAGCGCCCGAACAGGGACTTGAACCCTGGACCCTCAGATTAAAAGTCTGATGCTCTACCGACTGAGCTATCCAGGCTCTGTAAACTCCATCTCCAGAGCAGTCCAAACTGCTTGAATCTTGACATCTATAGTGGAAAAAGAGCATTCAGCCAAGGCGACCGAGTGCCTGAAAGCACAAGTATTTGGCTTGCCCAGGCTGGCCAATCGTCCTCTCCCGTTGAATTTTCTAGGACAGGTTGAAGATAAAAGGGAGAATGTAACCTGCAAGCATGCAGATAGGGTCCAGTCCGGTACAGGTGGAGAACGCCTAAAGTTTCTGGCTTAGTTTTACCTACAGGTCAATGCTCTTTCACCGGAAACAAGGGCCTTGCAAAAAGACACTGCCCGAATGGCTTCCTTAACCCTGGACCAAGACGCTTCCAGTATTCTTAATCAGTGACAAATAAAGACAGTTCACCTCATGATGCCAGGTCCAGCAGAGGAAACGCAGGCCAAAAAATGAGGTAGAATCCACTCTTGACTATAGGCAAGCGAAGAACGAGCGGCGTGTGCCAATCACAGATTGTTTACTGGAGGTAAATTTTCTAGGTAAGCTGCCATAGACTAGTCTATGGCAGGAAACAATTGGTCAAGCAATCACCTTCAGCCACCTTTATTTCTGGTGCAAATTCCAAGAGCCTAGCAAGTTGGCGTCACACGTCCCCTAGGACATCTCTCTGGTCCAGTCTGCATAAAGACTGCCCTATCGTCAGCTCAAAGACCTCACAGGTAAGTGAAAGGCAGCGCCCGAACAGGGACTTGAACCCTGGACCCTCAGATTAAAAGTCTGATGCTCTACCGACTGAGCTATCCAGGCTCTGTAAACTCCATCTCCAGAGCAGTCCAAACTGCTTGAATCTTGACATCTATAGTGGAAAAAGAGCATTCAGCCAAGGCGACCGAGTGCCTGAAAGCACAAGTATTTGGCTTGCCCAGGCTGGCCAATCGTCCTCTCCCGTTGAATTTTCTAGGACAGGTTGAAGATAAAAGGGAGAATGTAACCTGCAAGCATGCAGATAGGGTCCAGTCCGGTACAGGTGGAGAACGCCTAAAGTTTCTGGCTTAGTTTTACCTACAGGTCAATGCTCTTTCACCGGAAACAAGGGCCTTGCAAAAAGACACTGCCCGAATGGCTTCCTTAACCCTGGACCAAGACGCTTCCAGTATTCTTAATCAGTGACAAATAAAGACAGTTCACCTCATGATGCCAGGTCCAGCAGAGGAAACGCAGGCCAAAAAATGAGGTAGAATCCACTCTTGACTATAGGCAAGCGAAGAACGAGCGGCGTGTGCCAATCACAGATTGTTTACTGGAGGTAAATTTTCTAGGTAAGCTGCCATAGACTAGTCTATGGCAGGAAACAATTGGTCAAGCAATCACCTTCAGCCACCTTTATTTCTGGTGCAAATTCCAAGAGCCTAGCAAGTTGGCGTCACACGTCCCCTAGGACATCTCTCTGGTCCAGTCTGCATAAAGACTGCCCTATCGTCAGCTCAAAGACCTCACAGGTAAGTGAAAGGCAGCGCCCGAACAGGGACTTGAACCCTGGACCCTCAGATTGAAAGTCTGATGCTCTACCGACTGAGCTATCCAGGCTCTGTAAACTCCATCTCCAGAGCAGTCCAAACTGCTTGAATCTTGACATCTATAGTGGAAAAAGAGCATTCAGCCAAGGCGACCGAGTGCCTGAAAGCACAAGTATTTGGCTTGCCCAGGCTGGCCAATCGTCCTCTCCCGTTGAATTTTCTAGGACAGGTTGAAGATAAAAGGGAGAATGTAACCTGCAAGCATGCAGATAGGGTCCAGTCCGGTACAGGTGGAGAACGCCTAAAGTTTCTGGCTTAGTTTTACCTACAGGTCAATGCTCTTTCACCGGAAACAAGGGCCTTGCAAAAAGACACTGCCCGAATGGCTTCCTTAACCCTGGACCAAGACGCTTCCAGTATTCTTAATCAGTGACAAATAAAGACAGTTCACCTCATGATGCCAGGTCCAGCAGAGGAAACGCAGGCCAAAAAATGAGGTAGAATCCACTCTTGACTATAGGCAAGCGAAGAACGAGCGGCGTGTGCCAATCACAGATTGTTTACTGGAGGTAAATTTTCTAGGTAAGCTGCCATAGACTAGTCTATGGCAGGAAACAATTGGTCAAGCAATCACCTTCAGCCACCTTTATTTCTGGTGCAAATTCCAAGAGCCTAGCAAGTTGGCGTCACACGTCCCCTAGGACATCTCTCTGGTCCAGTCTGCATAAAGACTGCCCTATCGTCAGCTCAAAGACCTCACAGGTAAGTGAAAGGCAGCGCCCGAACAGGGACTTGAACCCTGGACCCTCAGATTAAAAGTCTGATGCTCTACCGACTGAGCTATCCAGGCTCTGTAAACTCCATCTCCAGAGCAGTCCAAACTGCTTGAATCTTGACATCTATAGTGGAAAAAGAGCATTCAGCCAAGGCGACCGAGTGCCTGAAAGCACAAGTATTTGGCTTGCCCAGGCTGGCCAATCGTCCTCTCCCGTTGAATTTTCTAGGACAGGTTGAAGATAAAAGGGAGAATGTAACCTGCAAGCATGCAGATAGGGTCCAGTCCGGTACAGGTGGAGAACGCCTAAAGTTTCTGGCTTAGTTTTACCTACAGGTCAATGCTCTTTCACCGGAAACAAGGGCCTTGCAAAAAGACACTGCCCGAATGGCTTCCTTAACCCTGGACCAAGACGCTTCCAGTATTCTTAATCAGTGACAAATAAAGACAGTTCACCTCATGATGCCAGGTCCAGCAGAGGAAACGCAGGCCAAAAAATGAGGTAGAATCCACTCTTGACTATAGGCAAGCGAAGAACGAGCGGCGTGTGCCAATCACAGATTGTTTACTGGAGGTAAATTTTCTAGGTAAGCTGCCATAGACTAGTCTATGGCAGGAAACAATTGGTCAAGCAATCACCTTCAGCCACCTTTATTTCTGGTGCAAATTCCAAGAGCCTAGCAAGTTGGCGTCACACGTCCCCTAGGACATCTCTCTGGTCCAGTCTGCATAAAGACTGCCCTATCGTCAGCTCAAAGACCTCACAGGTAAGTGAAAGGCAGCGCCCAAACAGGGACTTGAACCCTGGACCCTCAGATTAAAAGTCTGATGCTCTACCGACTGAGCTATCCAGGCTCTGTAAACTCCATCTCCAGAGCAGTCCAAACTGCTTGAATCTTGACATCTATAGTGGAAAAAGAGCATTCAGCCAAGGCGACCGAGTGCCTGAAAGCACAAGTATATGGCTTGCCCAGGCTGGCCAATCGTCCTCTCCCGTTGAATTTTCTAGGACAGGTTGAAGATAAAAGGGAGAATGTAACCTGCAAGCATGCAGATAGGGTCCAGTCCGGTACAGGTGGAGAACGCCTAAAGTTTCTGGCTTAGTTTTACCTACAGGTCAATGCTCTTTCACCGGAAACAAGGGCCTTGCAAAAAGACACTGCCCGAATGGCTTCCTTAACCCTGGACCAAGACGCTTCCAGTATTCTTAATCAGTGACAAATAAAGACAGTTCACCTCATGATGCCAGGTCCAGCAGAGGAAACGCAGGCCAAAAAATGAGGTAGAATCCACTCTTGACTATAGGCAAGCGAAGAACGAGCGGCGTGTGCCAATCACAGATTGTTTACTGGAGGTAAATTTTCTAGGTAAGCTGCCATAGACTAGTCTATGGCAGGAAACAATTGGTCAAGCAATCACCTTCAGCCACCTTTATTTCTGGGGCAAATTCCAAGAGCCTAGCAAGTTGGCGTCACACGTCCCCTAGGACATCTCTCTGGTCCAGTCTGCATAAAGACTGCCCTATCGTCAGCTCAAAGACCTCACAGGTAAGTGAAAGGCAGCGCCCGAACAGGGACTTGAACCCTGGACCCTCAGATTAAAAGTCTGATGCTCTACCGACTGAGCTATCCAGGCTCTGTAAACTCCATCTCCAGAGCAGTCCAAACTGCTTGAATCTTGACATCTATAGTGGAAAAAGAGCATTCAGCCAAGGCGACCGAGTGCCTGAAAGCACAAGTATTTGGCTTGCCCAGGCTGGCCAATCGTCCTCTCCCGTTGAATTTTCTAGGACAGGTTGAAGATAAAAGGGAGAATGTAACCTGCAAGCATGCAGATAGGGTCCAGTCCGGTACAGGTGGAGAACGCCTAAAGTTTCTGGCTTAGTTTTACCTACAGGTCAATGCTCTTTCACCGGAAACAAGGGCCTTGCAAAAAGACACTGCCCGAATGGCTTCCTTAACCCTGGACCAAGACGCTTCCAGTATTCTTAATCAGTGACAAATAAAGACAGTTCACCTCATGATGCCAGGTCCAGCAGAGGAAACGCAGGCCAAAAAATGAGGTAGAATCCACTCTTGACTATAGGCAAGCGAAGAACGAGCGGCGTGTGCCAATCACAGATTGTTTACTGGAGGTAAATTTTCTAGGTAAGCTGCCATAGACTAGTCTATGGCAGGAAACAATTGGTCAAGCAATCACCTTCAGCCACCTTTATTTCTGGGGCAAATTCCAAGAGCCTAGCAAGTTGGCGTCACACGTCCCCTAGGACATCTCTCTGGTCCAGTCTGCATAAAGACTGCCCTATCGTCAGCTCAAAGACCTCACAGGTAAGTGAAAGGCAGCGCCCGAACAGGGACTTGAACCCTGGACCCTCAGATTAAAAGTCTGATGCTCTACCGACTGAGCTATCCAGGCTCTGTAAACTCCATCTCCAGAGCAGTCCAAACTGCTTGAATCTTGACATCTATAGTGGAAAAAGAGCATTCAGCCAAGGCGACCGAGTGCCTGAAAGCACAAGTATTTGGCTTGCCCAGGCTGGCCAATCGTCCTCTCCCGTTGAATTTTCTAGGACAGGTTGAAGATAAAAGGGAGAATGTAACCTGCAAGCATGCAGATAGGGTCCAGTCCGGTACAGGTGGAGAACGCCTAAAGTTTCTGGCTTTGTTTTACCTACAGGTCAATGCTCTTTCACCGGAAACAAGGGCCTTGCAAAAAGACACTGCCCGAATGGCTTCCTTAACCCTGGACCAAGACGCTTCCAGTATTCTTAATCAGTGACAAATAAAGACAGTTCACCTCATGATGCCAGGTCCAGCAGAGGAAACGCAGGCCAAAAAATGAGGTAGAATCCACTCTTGACTATAGGCAAGCGAAGAACGAGCGGCGTGTGCCAATCACAGATTGTTTACTGGAGGTAAATTGTCTAGGTAAGCTGCCATAGACTAGTCTATGGCAGGAAACAATTGGTCAAGCAATCACCTTCAGCCACCTTTATTTCTGGTGCAAATTCCAAGAGCCTAGCAAGTTGGCGTCACACGTCCCCTAGGACATCTCTCTGGTCCAGTCTGCATAAAGACTGCCCTATCGTCAGCTCAAAGACCTCACAGGTAAGTGAAAGGCAGCGCCCAAACAGGGACTTGAACCCTGGACCCTCAGATTGAAAGTCTGATGCTCTACCGACTGAGCTATCCAGGCTCTGTAAACTCCATCTCCAGAGCAGTCCAAACTGCTTGAATCTTGACATCTATAGTGGAAAAAGAGCATTCAGCCAAGGCGACCGAGTGCCTGAAAGCACAAGTATATGGCTTGCCCAGGCTGGCCAATCGTCCTCTCCCGTTGAATTTTCTAGGACAGGTTGAAGATAAAAGGGAGAATGTAACCTGCAAGCATGCAGATAGGGTCCAGTCCGGTACAGGTGGAGAACGCCTAAAGTTTCTGGTTTAGTTTTACCTACAGGTCAATGCTCTTTCACCGGAAACAAGGGCCTTGCAAAAAGACACTGCCCGAATGGCTTCCTTAACCCTGGACCAAGACGCTTCCAGTATTCTTAATCAGTGACAAATAAAGACAGTTCACCTCATGATGCCAGGTCCAGCAGAGGAAACGCAGGCCAAAAAATGAGGTAGAATCCACTCTTGACTATAGGCAAGCGAAGAACGAGCGGCGTGTGCCAATCACAGATTGTTTACTGGAGGTAAATTTTCTAGGTAAGCTGCCATAGACTAGTCTATGGCAGGAAACAATTGGTCAAGCAATCACCTTCAGCCACCTTTATTTCTGGTGCAAATTCCAAGAGCCTAGCAAGTTGGCGTCACACGTCCCCTAGGACATCTCTCTGGTCCAGTCTGCATAAAGACTGCCCTATCGTCAGCTCAAAGACCTCACAGGTAAGTGAAAGGCAGCGCCCGAACAGGGACTTGAACCCTGGACCCTCAGATTAAAAGTCTGATGCTCTACCGACTGAGCTATCCAGGCTCTGTAAACTCCATCTCCAGAGCAGTCCAAACTGCTTGAATCTTGACATCTATAGTGGAAAAAGAGCATTCAGCCAAGGCGACCGAGTGCCTGAAAGCACAAGTATTTGGCTTGCCCAGGCTGGCCAATCGTCCTCTCCCGTTGAATTTTCTAGGACAGGTTGAAGATAAAAGGGAGAATGTAACCTGCAAGCATGCAGATAGGGTCCAGTCCGGTACAGGTGGAGAACGCCTAAAGTTTCTGGCTTAGTTTTACCTACAGGTCAATGCTCTTTCTTTTTTTTTTCCATAAAGATTTTATTAAACTTTTCAACACGGTACAGGAACAAGCAAAGATGAAACAAAGTACAGATTAGTACATGTAAGACACAACGCATATGAGTGCTGTACAGTTTTTACATCATTAGTAGGTATAAATGTAGCACACGCTCCTCTACAGTTGCATAATGGGAGAGTCCGTTAGATGGAGCTATAATTGTTTGAGTCTGGTTAACAAGTATCCTGGCTATTTTCTTTGGTGTGCTAGGTACCTAGTGCAAGGCACCTGTAAGATAGAGATAGAAGAGGAAGGGAAGAAAAGCCTGGGAAATTAGAGAGGGGGGGACAGAGCGGGGGAGGACATCGGGGGGGGCGAGGGGGGGGTCAGGGAGGGATATGGGGAAGGGGGGTAGGTGGGGGGGGGGAAATGTAGGGGAGGGGAGATCCAGGGGAGTGACCACTCGGACAGATTGCTTTCGACAGTGGAGAGGGTGAGGGAATGGGTGATTTTCGCCTAATCAGGGGGGATATGTTGTTTATATTCGGGTGTTGTTTTGAAATGTAACCAACAGGCCCATGTGGTCGAGAAAGTCTCCACTCTCTCCTGGGAAATGTGAATCAGCTCCTCCATGTCACAGATTCTAGAGACCGTCAGAAACCATTCTTTCAGCGAGGGGCTTTGGGTGGTACGCCAGTGTCTGGGAATACAGACTCTAGCAGCGTTGATCAAGTGCATGGCTAGAGATTTGTAGTATGTTCTCCTGGGGAGTGACGTGTGGTGCAGGAGGAACTGTGCTGGTGTGTAATTGAGGGGGTACGTGGTAATCGAGGAGGTAAGTCTGTGGACTTCTCTCCAAAAGGTTTGGATGTGGGTGCATTCCCACCATATGTGAATCATGGTCCCAACTTCAGTATTGCACCTCCAGCACACGTTGGGGGTAGATGGTGAAAACTTGTGTAGAAGGGATGGCGTTCTATACCATCTAGTGAGCACTTTGTATCCATTCTCCTGGATGGCGATATTCAAGGAGCCCCTATGTGCGTATTCGTACACTCTAGACCATTCTGCGGGCGTCAGGGGGTGAGATAGGTCCCTATTCCAAGACTCTTGAGATGGGGAGAGGGGGAGGTCCCCAGGTTCATTCAAAAGGTTGTAAAGGAGGGAGATAAGGTGTCTCTGAGGAATCTTATTGTGACAGAGAGCCTCGAACGGGGTGAGGTGTCTTGTCCAGTTGGCAGTTCTGGAATGCGTGGATAGGAAGTGGCAAATTTGCCTGTAGGTCCAGAAGGAAAAGGATGATGTATTCGAAATATTCCTGAGATCTTCTACCGAGGCGAGCTTGCCTTCGGGGAAGAATTGGGTAGCAAGGACTTCTTGGAAGGGCCATTCCTGTTTAAGGAAAGAGGGATTCTCCCCTGGAGGAAAGTCTGGGTTTCCTCTCAATGTGGTCAATGGACCGGGGGAGGAAGCTAGGAGTCTGCTAGCCTGTGGGTTCCTAAGGAGCATCAAAGAGGTGTAGATAAAGGGGTGTGGGGTTAAGGTCGTGGGCCATTGTCCCGGGAGTAGCCATGGAAGGAGATGTAGTGGGGTAGGTGAGAACGCGTTTTCGAGAGAGACCCAGACTTTCACATGGGGGTGGATGTTCCAGTCAGCTATCCTCGTGAGATGACAAGCTATATAATATTTGTAGAGATCCGGGAGTGCTATACCCCCCATGGGTTTAGGAAGTGTGAGTCTGGTGTATTTAATTCTAGGGGGGGCCCCTTTCCAAAGAAAGGTGGAGCAGGCCTTCCTATATGAGGAAAAAAATCCCTTTGGGATTGCCATTGGGATGGTTTGGATTAGGTACAATATGCGTGGGAGTATGATCATTTTGATCAGAGCTGCTCTACCAAACCAGGAGACATTAAGTGATGACCACTCTTTCAGATGTTTTTGTGCTTCAGTCAGGGCAGGGAGAAAGTTGAGGGAGTACAGGTCCGAGAGGGAAGTGGGGATCCGGATCCCGAGGTAGGTGATGGCAGTCTTTTC
This sequence comes from Lithobates sylvaticus, assembly GCA_028564925.1. Taxonomy (NCBI): domain Eukaryota; kingdom Metazoa; phylum Chordata; class Amphibia; order Anura; family Ranidae; genus Lithobates; species Lithobates sylvaticus. Next base: position 261,662,018 of record CM053027.1, on the reverse strand, counting down.
CCAGTGGAATGGGAAGGCCTCTTGGCAGTGCTCCACTTCCTGGGTGGGGAGGGAGATATTTAGGGCATGGGATTTGGAATAATTAATTTTAAGATTCGAGATAGAGCCAAAGGCTTTAAGGTCTAGAAGGAGAGATGGCAGGGATGTGCGTGGGGCTGAGAGGGAGAGAAGGATGTCGTCTGCAAAAGCAGCTACTTTAAATTCCCTATCTTTGACTTGCAGTCCCTTAATATCTGGGTTCCCTCTAAGTTTGTTCAGGAGGGGTTCAAGGGAGAGGACGTATATCAGAGGAGAGAGGGGGCATCCCTGACGCGTACCGTTGTTGATGGGGAAGGCATTTGACAGGTGGCCGTTAACTCTCACCGCAGCTGTGGGGTTAGAGTATAGTGACATTATGGAGGTAAGCATTCGGTCCGCGAGGCCGATACCTTTCAGGACTGCCCGCATATAGTCCCAGGCCACTCTGTCAAATGCCTTCTCCGCATCAAGTGAAAGGAAAAATCCCGGGAGTTTGGACGATGTGAGCCAGTGGTGAAGGTTGAGGACTCGGGTAGTATTATCGCGGGCTTCCCTGCCCGGGACAAAACCCACCTGGTCGGTGGAAACAAGGTCAGGAATTAGAGGGAGTAGTCTGTTGGCGATAATTTTTGCGTAGATTTTAATATCCACGTTGAGGAGTGATATTGGTCTGTAGTTAGCTACTTGTAGGGGGTCTTTACCCTCCTTGGGGATCACGGTTATGTGCGCCTCTAATAGTCTGTTCGGTCGGTCTTGGGGTATGGACAGTGCATTGAAGGTCTGTAATAGGTTCGGAGTGAGGGCATCTGCGAAGGATTTGTAGTACTGAAGGGTATAGCCATCAGGGCCAGGGCTCTTGCCTATTTTCATCTGTTTCATCGCAGAATCTAATTCTAGAGTCGAAAATTGTCCCTCTAGGGATTGTGCCTGTTGGGAGGTTATGGGTTTGGGGCCGTGCTGGGATATGAAATCCTCTATGAGTGACTGACGGGTATCACCTGAGGATCGGGGCGGTAAAGGGGGATGGAGGTTATACAGTTTGTGGTAGAAAGTCTCGAATTCCTGCGCTATGTCTTCACTCTTGGCTATGGTGGAGCCTTTGGAGTCTCGCAAAGAGTGAATAGTAGAGGAGGATTTAGCGTTCTGGACTGAGCGTGCCAGTAGGCGTCCACTCTTGTTGCCCTGTTCGTAAAATATACGTTGGCCTAGAATGTAGCGTCGTCTTGTGCGTTTCCCTAATTCTTCTGTGAGGAGTAGGCGGGTTTGGATCAGGTCCTGTAATGTGTTTTGGGCCTGTGTCTGTTTATGGGAGAGTTCCAGTGTTTTCAGTTTCTTGAGGAGAGTGTTTACTCGTTCTTGGTGAAGTTTTTTGAACTGCGCGTTCAAAGTGATTAGTTCGCCCCGTATCACACACTTGTGTGCTTCCCAGAGGGTTATGGGGGAGATGTCTGGGTTAGTATTTTCCTGAAAGTATAGTTTGATTTGCGAGCGTATAGATTCAAGGGCAACTGGGTCCTTTAGTATGGAAGGGTTAAACCGCCAAATCTTGGCTTTGGGACACGTTTCCGGGAATGATAAAGTGATCGTGATGGGGTGATGGTCTGACAGGAACATAGGTTCTATGGACGATTGGCTTAAGGTAGACAGGTCGGTCTGGGAGAGAAAAAAGAAGTCTATTCTAGAATATTTTTGGTGGGGAGGCGAGAAGTAGGTATAGTCTTTGGATGAGGGGTAAAGGATGCGCCAGGCGTCGTGTAGGTTCAGAGTCTGGAGTTGGGCCTTAATTTGGCGTAGTGCCGCGTAGGTGAGAGAGGACGAGCCCGTTGACGTGTCAAGGAGGGGGTTTAGGGGGACGTTGAAATCCCCGCCCAGGAGAACTAAGCCGCTCTGGAATGAAGATAAAAGTGCACAGGTTTTTCGAAAGAAGGATACTTGGTGCTCGTTAGGACAGTAAATATTAGCTAACGTGATTGGCTTAGAGGCGTATGTTCCTTTAAGAAATATATATCTGCCTGCTGGATCCACTAGGGAGTCAGTCAGGAGGAAGTTTGCATGCTTCGAGATAAGGATCGATACGCCTTTTGACTTAGCGTCGGGATTGGTGGCGTGTAGGGCTGTGCGGTATGTGTGGTTGGAGAGCTTAGGTATGGCATCAGAGCGGAAGTGAGTTTCCTGTAGGAAAATGAAATGCGCTTTGTGCTTGGAGAGAGCGGAGAGTGTTTGCGATCTCTTTTCTGGGATGTTAAGGCCTTTCACGTTGAGTGAGAGGCATTTCAGAGTCAGTGGGTTACTTTTTTCCCATTTTGGGGGGGGGTAGGTGTTGGCTGGGGTAGGGACCTAGTATGGCAGTAGGGCCCAGCTAAATGGGACGGTGGGGGTGAGGGTCACTCCCCTAGGGTTAGTCTGGAGTAGAGGCAAGAGTGGGTGGAGTACGGGGGGTTTGTGGGTGAGAGGCCGGTTGGGGGGGGGGGGTGAGAGGGAGAGGAGGGTAAGAGGAGTAGAGGGTGGTATAAAGTGAATGGGGGTTCAAGGAAAATGAGACTAGGCGGGTGGAGAAGAGGCGTAGAGGGTTAGTTTGGGAGGGGGGAAAGAGATGGAAAGAAAAGGTGTACCAGGGGTGGAAGTAGTTTAACTACCCACCTATAGGGTCAAAGAGGAGTTCCTGGTGTGTCGGCAGCGTCTCCAAGAGACTGCCGTGTGGGGGTATATGGTATGAACGGGAACCACAGCATGGCTGCGGCCCGGGAGTCCAGAGTGTGAGGGAGCAAATTCCTATCTGAGATAGGAGTCAGTGTAGCTTAGTGGGGAGCCTACCATTATGGGGAAGAGCCTATGTGGGAAGTCCACTCATATCATGTACAGTTACGTAGTTGCATACAAGGAAAGAAAAAAGAAATAACGAGAAAAAAAAAAAAAAGGGGGGAGTAAAAATGCGAATGAAAATAAAAATAAAAATAAAAATACAAATACGAATACAAATACAAATACCCCCTATGGAGGGAAACGTTCTAATACTGTACTGTAACCCGCTTATGGGGCCTAGGTAGATCAATTAAACATTGCCTGCAAGAAAAGCGGAACATAACAAAAAGAAAAGAAAAGCAACCCCTGCACATCAAACATTACTCATGTTAATAGCAGCCTGTGAGAAGAGCCCTTAGGGAGAAACAGTTCCATACCAAGTCAGGCACATCCTGGCCTAAAGTAGTATTGGAAGTGGAGGGGGCACGGGGGGGGAAATTATGGGATGGGGGGACTGAGGGACAGGGGGAGGGGAGAGAGAGAATGGGATTAGGGAGGGAGGGGGAGTGGAGAGGGGGTAAACGGGGCAGGGCAGGGGAGGAGGGGGATGAGAGAAGAAAGGGGGGGGGGGGGAAAGGGGAGGGGGGGGAGCAGAGGAAGGGAGGATTGAAAGGGTAGGGGGTACATTCCTGCATTGGAGGAAGGCTTTTGGGAGAAAGGGGGGAATTGAGTTACCTTGGCCCTGGTGATAATCTGAAGTGAGGATAAAGGCGCTCTAGATCTTGGCGTGTGGTAATGTCAAGGACTTTCCAGGCATTTCCGGTCCTTCCGTGCGCACATAGGTGCGCGGCGGGCGCGCGCGCGCGCGCGTGCACGTTAGCGTGCGCGTGCGCGTTAGCGCGCGCGGCGGCGGCGCGCGCGTGCATGTGCGCATGCGCGGGAACGCAATTGGCGCCAAAACGGGCTTTAAAAGCCCAGCAGTGACACTCAGCCAGTGCTGTGTTGTCTTTAAGCTTCCTGCTTGTCAGCCACCCGAAAACCTGATCCGAAACCTGAACCTGTGATCTCCCGTTACCGACCCGGCTCTGTTTGGACTACTCTACCTTCTCCTACCCGACCCGGCCTGCCTGACCTTGTTACATCTGTCTTTGGTTACCGACTCCAGCCTGCCTACCGACTCTGCTTTTGCCTGCTCCTATCATCTGATTGATCTGCTGTTGCCAACTGGACTGTCTGACCTTGCCTCTGCTGATTCCCACTTGTTTGATCCACCTGTTGCCTGGTTCTGTTGTATCCTGCTTCAACCACCTACAGCTGCAGTCCTACATCCTGCCATCCGCATACGGACATTACTGGAGGACCTTCCTGTTGGTTCCAACACCTTCCTCTACAAACCAGGCACTCCTACCCCACTGTGCTCACGTCACCACTGTCCCCATCTCCAGTGGCACGTGAACCAGCGCTGTATGAGAGGTCTCCTCCTACAAGTCAGGCTCTACGTCCAGGTACGTAACAGTACAACACAGCCATGACTGAGCCTGCAGGAGAGACCCCTCCCATGACAGATATCTGTTCACACCTGTCAGCCCTCACTCAAGCCGTAAAATCCTTACAAGACGGTTACACCAGATTGGAGGGGCAAGTCCAGAACATCATCAACCCCATACACGTGGTTCCTGGGTCCGTTTCCGCCCCTGCTCAGGCTGCTTCCCCTCCTTCTGTCGTTATGCTTCCACCTGAGCCAAGGGTCCCCATACCTGAGAAGTTTTCAGGGGACCGAACTAAATTCCGGGCCTTCCGCAGTGCTTGTCGACTTTACTTCGCCCTGCAACCCCGGACTTTTTCACTTGAGGCCACTAAAGTGGGGTTTGTGGTCTCCCTACTGTTAGGAGAACCACAGATCTGGGCACACCGACTTCTCGAAGAGGACTCTGTTTTGATTCAATCACTAACGGCCTTCTTTGAAGCTATGTCCCAGCTTTATGAAGACCCTGAACGGGTCGCCACAGCAGAGGCATCCTTAACTACACTTCAGCAGGGTCGCCGGGCGGCCGAGGAGTACATTTCGGATTTTAGACGCTGGAGTGCGGACACTCAATGGAATGATGCAGCTCTACGGCATCAGTTCCGCATGGGCCTATCAGAAGGACTGAAAGATGAATTGGCCCGGGTGGGCATACCTGATACTCTTGAGGCCTTAATCACCCTAACCATCCAGATTGATCGCCGCCTTCGGGAACGTCGCACTGAACGGGCCTACCAACATAATCGCCCTACTTGGGTGACTGCTAAAGCTCCAATTCCGGCTGCCCGCTACTTACCACCACCCAACTTCCAGCCGATCCGCCCTGCACCGGACGCCTCCGAGCCAATGCAGCTGGGACTGATTCGACCCACCTTAACCCCGGAAGAGCGCACACGTCGCCATCAACTTAACCTCTGCCTGTACTGTGGAACAACAGGACACTACGTGCGCAACTGTCCGGTCAAGATGCGTAAGTGCTTTTCCTCTGTTCCTGCCAGTCTCTCAGCACTTTCTGCTAACACAACCCACATTGCTCTCCCTCTCTCATTGCAGCTCCAAGGAAGGACAATTCCAGTTAAAGCAATTATTGATTCCGGAGCATGCAGTTGCTTCATTGATTCTGCCTTCGCCAACCAACACAACATTCCCTTACGGAATAAGACCCACCGACTTTCAGTCTTCTTGGCCGACGGCTCCCGCATCAGCTCCGGACAGGTGACCCAAGAGACTTTTCCCGTACCTGCCATCACCTCCTTCCAGCATAAGGAGCTTCTGATCCTTGATGTGATCTCTTCCCCGTTGTTCCCAATCATCCTGGGCATTCCCTGGCTTCAGGCCCATAATCCCTCCATCAATTGGACTACCAGAGAAATCAGGTTCTCGTCCCCCTACTGCCAAGAACATTGTCAAAAGGAGTCTACTCAATCCTCTGTCACCCTATTTTGCATGGACATTGATCAGAACCTACGCCAATCAGTACCCGAACCGTATCATGGGTTCCTCGATGTTTTCAGTAAAAAGGGAGCAGACTCTCTTCCACCCCATCGGGCATATGACTGCCCAATTGAACTCTTACCTGGGGCCGAAATTCCCTTTGGGCGCATTTTCCCTCTGTCAGAAAAAGAACAGGAAGCACTAAAAATTTACATCAACGAAAACCTGGAAAAAGGATTCATCCGCCCATCTACATCTCCAGCTGGTGCTGGAATATTTTTTGTGACTAAGAAGGATCAGACTCTCCGCCCGTGTGTAGATTACCGGGAGTTGAATAAAATTACGGTTAAGAACCGTTACCCGTTGCCCTTAATACCCGAATTATTCCAAAAATTAAGGTCTGCTACTATTTTTACGAAACTCGATCTAAGAGGGGCATATAATCTGGTCCGCATCCGGGCTGGGCATGAATGGAAGACGGCATTCCGAACAAGGTTCGGGCATTATGAATATCTGGTCATGCCCTTTGGTCTATGTAATGCACCTGCCACTTTTCAACATCTGATTAACGATGTATTTAAGGACTTCTTAGATATTTTTGTAATTGTTTATTTGGATGATATTTTGGTTTTTTCTGAATCCCTCAGCCAACACCGGGAACACGTTTGCAGAGTCTTGGACCGTCTTCGCCTACATGGACTATACGCAAAAGCAGAGAAGTGCGAGTTCGAGCAACAAGAGATCCAGTTTTTGGGTTTGATAATATCCGCGACCGGTATCAAGATGGACCCCCAAAAAGTATCTGCTGTTCTGGAGTGGCCTGCACCCGTCGATAAAAAAGGTATTCAACGTTTCATTGGTTTCGCAAACTTTTACAGGAAATTTATCAAGGGATTCTCTGCCATCATAGCCCCTATTACACGGTTGACACAACAACATGTCAGGTTTCATTGGAGTACGGAGGCTCAAGAGGCATTTGAGAGACTTAAAAGACTTTTTACATCAGCTCCAATTCTCAGTCACCCTAACCCATCTTTACCTTTTTTGTTAGAAGTTGACGCATCCGAAGTGGCGGTGGGAGCGGTCATTTCGCAAAGACAGGGTAAGGAGGATTTAATACACCCCGTGGGATTCTTCTCCCGAAAGTTATCGCCAGCTGAAAGAAATTACGATGTAGGGGATCGGGAGCTTCTTGCCATCAAGACCGCCTTGGAGGAGTGGAGGTATCTATTAGAGGGTGCGGCTCACCCGGTATTAATATATACCGACCATAAAAATTTAGAATATCTAAGATCTGCCAAACGTTTGAGACCCCGACAAGCTCGTTGGGCCTTGTTTTTCACTCGCTTCTGTTTCCACATCACTTATCGGCCAGGATCAAAGAACGTCAAACCAGACGCATTGTCACGCATGCATGATAACCCTAAGGACTCACCTGCTCCTGACACGATTCTACCCACAAACAGTTTTTTGCTCTTACACACAGATCTCTTAACTTTAATCAAGGAAGCCTCTTCCCACTCTCCAAGACCTCCAGGAACCACCTTGACATCTCGAGATGGCTTGCTATGGAAGGGAAGTCAAATCTTTGTCCCTGAAGATATTCGAGTTAAGGTACTAACATTGTTTCATGATCATCCCTTAGCAGGACATTTCGGGGTACGGAAGACTTGTGAACTTGTACAGCGTACATTCTGGTGGCCCAATTTAAGGGAGTTTTGTGAAAAGTACGTCAATTCCTGCTCCATCTGCTCACGGAACAAGACTTCAAGGAACCGAGCCTGGGGACTGCTTAAACCTTTACCTATACCAGACAGACCTTGGAAAATGATTTCTATGGACTTTATAGTCGAACTACCCCGCTCTGAGGGGTGCACAGCCATTTTTGTGGTGGTAGATCGCCTATCTAAGATGGCCCATTTTGTGCCCCTGAAGGGAACCCCATCCGCTACAGAGACAGCCCGTGTATTCATTAAGGAGATCGTCAGACTACACGGAGTACCTACAAATATAGTCTCCGACAGAGGGGTACAATTCACCTCACGCTTCTGGAAGGCACTTTGTGAAATCTTGAAGATTGAGCTTTCTCTCTCCTCAGCCTATCACCCACAGACTAATGGGCAGACAGAGAGAACCAACCAAACCCTCGAGCAATATATCCGATGTTTTACTTCCTTTTCTCAGGACAATTGGGTTTCCCTGCTGCCTCTAGCGGAATTTGCATACAATAATGCCAGTCACTCAACCACTAACCAATCCCCCTTCTTTTCCAATTATGGTTTTCACTTGACTTTTTTACCAGATTTTGTTTCAGAATCCCCAGTTCCGGCAGTCCAGAAGACAGTGGAATTCCTCAAACTCAACAATCAGGTCCTACAAGAAGCTATGTCCAAGGCCCAGGCAGATAGCAAGAGGAACTTCGACCAAAAGAGAAGGGGGGAGCTGGTTCTGCAACCTGGAGATCAGGTATGGCTGTCTACATCCAATATCAAATTGATGTGCCCTTCTAAAAAACTTGCACCTAAATTTATGGGACCTTTTCCTGTTAAGAAGAAAATTAATGAAGTGGCCTATGAACTGTCTTTACCTGATTCTCTTAAAGTTCACCCGGTATTTCACGTATCTTTGTTAAAACCTGCTGTGCCTAATCCCTTCCCTGACAGAGGAACTGACCCGCCTGAACCTGTTTTGGTGGATGGTAACCAGGAATATGAGGTGGAGGCTATTCTCAATTGTAGAAGAAGACATGGGCAAGTACAATTTTTGGTCAAATGGAAAGGGTACGGTCCAGAAAGTAATTCCTGGGAACCAGACAGTAATTTACATGCAAAACGGCTAGTTCGTACTTACCTGATTGCCCACCCTGAGAAGGCAAGCCGCCTGGGCATCCGGAGGCTGCCCCTTGTGGGGGGGCAATGTCAAGGACTTTCCAGGCATTTCCGGTCCTTCCGTGCGCACATAGGTGCGCGGCGGGCGCGCGCGCGTGCACGTTAGCGTGCGCGTGCGCGTTAGCGCGCGCGGCGGCGCGCGCGTGCATGTGCGCATGCGCGGGAACGCAATTGGCGCCAAAACGGGCTTTAAAAGCCCAGCAGTGACACTCAGCCAGTGCTGTGTTGTCTTTAAGCTTCCTGCTTGTCAGCCACCCGAAAACCTGATCCGAAACCTGAACCTGTGATCTCCCGTTACCGACCCGGCTCTGTTTGGACTACTCTACCTTCTCCTACCCGACCCGGCCTGCCTGACCTTGTTACATCTGTCTTTGGTTACCGACTCCAGCCTGCCTACCGACTCTGCTTTTGCCTGCTCCTATCATCTGATTGATCTGCTGTTGCCAACTGGACTGTCTGACCTTGCCTCTGCTGATTCCCACTTGTTTGATCCACCTGTTGCCTGGTTCTGTTGTATCCTGCTTCAACCACCTACAGCTGCAGTCCTACATCCTGCCATCCGCATACGGACATTACTGGAGGACCTTCCTGTTGGTTCCAACACCTTCCTCTACAAACCAGGCACTCCTACCCCACTGTGCTCACGTCACCACTGTCCCCATCTCCAGTGGCACGTGAACCAGCGCTGTATGAGAGGTCTCCTCCTACAAGTCAGGCTCTACGTCCAGGTACGTAACATCTTGATCTCTGGCGGCGGACTTCGGCGACGGGTTGAGGGAAACTGGAAGCCAGGGTTCTACTGGGAAATAAAGCGCGTACCACTCCGGAAGTTCAATGTTGGGTAGGTCAAGTTGGTCGCAGAAAGCTTGAAGGTCTTCCGGCGTGCGTAGTAGTGCAGAGCGCCCCCTGGCGGATGCAGAAAGACCAAACGGGAATTTCCAGCGATACTGTATATTCCTTGTCCGCAGGGCATCTAACAGTGGTCTGAGTGCTCTCCTATTCTGGAGGGTGATTTGGGAGAGATCTTGAAAGAGTTTCACCTCATTTCCATTAAAGAGTATGCGCCCTCTTACCCTTGCCTTGCGAAGGATTTCCTCTTTGAGGGGAAAGTTGACAATGCAGCATATTATGTCTCTGGGGGGTTCGTTGTCTCGAGGGGGGGGACGGAGAGCGCGGTGTGCCCTTTCCATATCAATGGGGGAGTCTGCTGGGCGCTCGATCAGGTCATTAAAGATGGCGCTGATGGTTTGTTGGATGGCGCCCGGCTCCACCGTTTCAGGGATCCCTCTCACCCTGATGTTATGCCTCCGTCCCCTATTGTCCAAGTCCTCCACGTGTCTGTGGAGTTCAAAAACTTGAGTTAACTGAGAGTCGTAGGCAGACTGTACCTGGCGGATGGCTGCCGCGTGCGTCTGTGAAGTCTGTTCCACGTTGTCAATACGGTGGGCAACTGCCAGGAGGTCCGTCCTTAGATCTGCAATCGCCGCTGTGACTGTGCTCTTTATGTCCGAGGCAACCTTTTCCAAATCGAAAAGACTGGGGGGTAGAGCCCCGCTGGGGTTGGGGGAGGATGCTCCCGGCATGATAGCTGGCGGTCTGTCAGGCGAGGCCGCGGCTTGGGCCTGTGTCGGCACGTGTGGTGGAGCGAGGGCCTGAAGTTTCTGGGCTCGGAAGATCTCGGGAATGTTCCTCCCCAGGTGAGTATGGGGGTCTTTGGGGGTGCGGGGGGTGGACGAGC
>CM053027.1:261336852-261651173 GCA_028564925.1 Lithobates sylvaticus | reverse complement strand
ATTAGCAGAGGCTTCATATATTAGGATCAATACTTTGCCTGTGGGGCAGCGGGTGCTTTGTCAGCATCGGGGGAGTAGGGCTATGATGCGGGTGTGGGTCCCCAAATCAGGGGGGGGTCTGTGTCTCGAGGCTGTGGCACAACAGGTTGGGGATCAAGGGTGGAGGGCAGCAGCCTGAGTCTACTTATCTGTAGGGCTTCCACTCGGTGTAGTCCTTCTTGAGAGGCTGGCGTAAGGAGGGGGATTCTCAGTCCCTAGGACCAGCACCCATGTCTGAGGAGAGGAAGTCCCATCTTCGCAAGCGTGGGGCGTCCTTCCAGCGTGGGGGATTTGTGCTGCGGGGCAAGAGAAGTTGCGAGACACTGCGCTGGTGTGGATCCGGGCGAACCTATGGTAAGCTGAGAGTGCAAGGAAGCGTTTCCAGGGTGTCCGCTTGCTATGTGGTGATATGGCATCTACGTGCCTGGAAGACGTTGTCCTGTGGCTCCATGGTCGGGGCAGGGGAAGAACAGCATTTCGGCGAGGCCAGTCCGGCACAGCGCGGTCCGTGACGTGGGGTCCATGTCCACGGGCCGGGGGATGAGGGTGAATGAGGAGGCAAGGGAAGTCTCTGGGGGACCCTGAAGGGGTAGGGTCAGGGGAGGATCGCATGGGGGGTGTAGAGGGTTACTCACAGTCCGCAGCGTGCAGTCCGGGTAGCAGGCATTCCTTCGTCTAGCGGGACGCGTCACATGCGAGGGGGTGACGGGCTGCGTTGGTGCAGGTTTCGACGAGAAGAGCGGTCGTTCGGAGACAGCGGATCTGGTCTACGTCGTCTTGATCTCTGGCGGGCGGACTTCGGCGACGGGTTGAGGGAAACTGGAAGCCAGGGTTCTACTGGGAAATAAAGCGCGTACCATTCCGGAAGTTCAATGTTGGGTAGGTCAAGTTGGTCGCAGAAAGCTTGAAGGTCTTCCGGCGTGCGTAGTAGTGCAGAGCGCCCCCTGGCGGATGCAGAAAGACCAAACGGGAATTTCCAGCGATACTGTATATTCCTTGTCCGCAGGGCATCTAACAGTGGTCTGAGTGCTCTCCTATTCTGGAGGGTGATTTGGGAGAGATCTTGAAAGAGTTTCACCTCATTTCCATTAAAGAGTATGCGCCCTCTTACCCTTGCCTTGCGAAGGATTTCCTCTTTGAGGGGGAAGTTGACAATGCAGCATATTATGTCTCTGGGGGGTTCGTTGTCTCGAGGGGGGGGACGGAGAGCGCGGTGTGCCCTTTCCATATCAATGGGGGAGTCTGCTGGGCGCTCGATCAGGTCATTAAAGATGGCGCTGATGGTTTGTTGGATGGCGCCCGGCTCCACCGTTTCAGGGATCCCTCTCACCCTGATGTTATGCCTCCGTCCCCTATTGTCCAAGTCCTCCACGTGTCTGTGGAGTTCAAAAACTTGAGTTAACTGAGAGTCGTAGGCAGACTGTACCTGGCGGATGGCTGCCGCGTGCGTCTGTGAAGTCTGTTCCACGTTGTCAATACGGTGGGCAACTGCCAGGAGGTCCGTCCTTAGATCTGCAATCGCCGCTGTGACTGTGCTCTTTATGTCCGAGGCAACCTTTTCCAAATCAAAAAGACTGGGGGGTAGAGCCCCGCTGGGGTTGGGGGAGGATGCTCCCGGCATGATAGCTGGCGGTCTGTCAGGCGAGGCCGCGGCTTGGGCCTGTGTCGGCACGTGTGGTGGAGCGAGGGCCTGAAGTTTCTGGGCTCGGAAGATCTCGGGAATGTTCCTCCCCAGGTGAGTATGGGGGTCTTTGGGGGTGCGGGGGGTGGACGAGCTCCTAGTGGTCCTGTGCATAGCAGGGAAGATGCGGTAGGCTCCCGTTTAAAGGCTAGGATGTCCCGGGCACGCAGGAGCTCACGAGTCAAGCAGCCATCTCAGTCTCCGTCCAGGCCACGCCCCCAGATTTGTTATGTTACTAATTTTGTTTCGTTGATTTTTTTCAGAATTCATTTAGTTTCATTTGGTTTCATTTGGTTTATTAATTTTTGAACTAATTCCAAATTTTCGGAAAGAAAATTTGATAGGGACAAGGGCCTCTTTCCCACAACCCTGGACGGTGGTAGTGGGGGTCAGCCAGTGGGGGCTTATCGGAATCTGGAATTCAATTGACTGAAGGAAGCTGTCTAGATAATCAGATAAATAGCTAGCTAGTCCATCCATAGATGCTATGATCAGTTTGCCTGGTGGGTGGTGTGGGTCCTTATGGACTTTAGGTAAGTAGTAGAAGTAAGGTGTGGAGAAAAAAATCTGGACATAAGAAGGATTTCTCATTAGGATTTAGAATGTCTTTTCTGTGGTCTTTGAGTTTATGTTTAAAAGCCCGTAGTGGATCTTGTAGTACCTTCTTGTAGGTCAGAAAACAGCCTATTCGCTTGTCTGATAATGATAATGGGTTTGATTTTAGATCTTGGAGTGCTTTGTACTCTTGAGGAGTAAGGTTCTTATGTGTGGCCTTTTGAGGACATATTGTCTTAAAGTCACTGTAGACCAAAGGATAGAATGTCTCCACATAAGAGACCTTATCCTGATATTTATTGAATTTGGACGGTGGTTCGAAGTCAGCATGGATTATTTTGGTGGACTCTGGAATTTGCCAGCTACAATTAAAGATATCTTCCATAGGATCCTCAGTCCTCAGGTGGCAGCCGAGATTTGAATCATAGGTGAGATGGCTGAATGTACCAAGTTGATCGATCAGCTTGGGTACAACCACCTTGCCAGATTAATTTTTGATTATCGCTAATGTTTGCTATAGCCACTAGCAATAATCACTGTCAATCACTGTCTTCTCCCACATGGACAGCGTCCACAAGAAGTAAAACATAACAACTGACCTAACTACTGGCACCCGTTCTTTACATACTCCTTTGCAAAATGGGGAGGCTGCATTGGCTGAAACAGGCCAGGGCACCAAAACAGGCTGCACAAGGGAGAGCTGCCTTATACAATATTGATAGGCTGCTGGACATTATGTCCAGTTTGCCTAAAAAAATGGAGGCCAACAAGTCAGAGGAGCTTACATTTGATCAAAGTTTGATGGGTCTTATAAAGCAAGTGTCAATCAAATATCAGGTAGAGATGTGCTCTAGGATGCTGCAGTACATAGCTTAATTCATTCTTCCTCTGTAGCTTCTTGCCCTTACACTGGCACAAACCCCACTGCCAGGTTCACACATTCGTGATACATCTGATCTTCTCAGACACATTGAGGGAATCCAGGTCCCTCACGACTCCCTTCTCGTGGCTATTGATGTCGAGGCTTTATACATGAGCATCCCCTACGAGAAGGGAGTCGCGACGGCTAGACAGTTCCTGATGAAGCAGGAGCAACCTTCATGGCCCCTCAATGAGTTTATTTTACAACTTCTAACTTTTATACTTACTCGCTAGGGATGAGTCGAATACCACCCGGTTCGGTTCGCAACAGAACCTGCGAACTGACCAAAAATTTGCACAAACTTTAGAACCCCATTAAAGTCTATGGGACTCAAATGTTCGAAATCAAAAGAGCTAATTATAAAGGCTAATATGCAAGTTATTGTCCTAAAAAGGGTTTGGGGAACCGGGTCCTGCCCCAGGGGACATGTATCAATGCAAAAAAAAGTTTTAAAAACTGAAGTTTTTTTGGGAGCACTGATTTTAATGACGCTTAATGTGAAAAAAGTGAAATATTCCTTTAAATATTGTGCCCGGGGGGTGTCTATATTGTGCCTGTGAAATGGCGCTTGTTTCCCGCTTTTAGAACAGTCCTTGCATAAAATGACATTTCTAAAGGAAAAATAGTAATTTCAAACTGCTTGCGTTTTTAATGTAATGTCTGGTCCCGTCAATATGGATGAAAATCATTGAGAAAAATGGCATGGGTACCCCCCCTGTACATTACCAGCCCCTTTGGGTCTTGTATGGATATTAAGGGGATCCCCATACCCAAATTAAAAAAAGGAAAGGCATGGGGCCCCCAGGCCCTATATACTCTGAACAGCAGTATACAGGTGGTGCAAACAAGACAGGGACTGTGTAGGTTTGTTGTTAAGTAGAATCTGTTTGTAATTTTGAACTGGTAGATTTTTAAAGTGTAGCTCCAGTCCAAAAATCTATTTTTATGCTTTTTTGAAAACATAGGGAAGGGTTATCACCCCTGTAACATTTTCACTGGACTTTCTGTCCCAATGACAAATGTTTTTTGAAAAATTGTTTTTTTTTTGTAAAACAAGGATTGGGATAAAGCATCAGCGGAGAGGAGACACGTTTTTCCCATATCAACTCTTACAGGAGAGAATTTCCCTTCCTAGGGGTAGATTTCATCTCACTTCCTGTTGTCTCAGAGACGTTTGTAAGTTGGCTGTTTGAAAGTAGGGGCCTGCCCTATATGCTCTGCAGAAATTTGGGCCTAAGGTGTTGGTGTTGCCACAACACTGTAAGCCCTCAAAGTGACTCTTGGTGGGCGCTGGAACGCCCTGCTGTGAACTATTATATCAAGAATTGTAATTACATGCACCTGTTGAACAGTAGTAGAAACATTGGGCCTTAGTACATGCTCCATGAGGATGCCCAGCATTTTGAAGGCTCTGATGATGATACCCAGCTAGAGGAAGGCAGTAACGTGAGCCCAGAGAGAGGGGATGCCCAAGAAGGACAGCAATCTGGCAGTTATGTCCCCCCAGCTGCAGCATACTGCCAGGTTTGCTCCGGTGATGAGGAGGGAGGGGATGATGAGGTCACTGACTCCACGTGGGTGCCTGATAGGAGAGAGGAGGAGGCACATCTCCAATGAGGCAGGATGCCCTCCAGGGGCCAGCTTAAGGGCAGCACACCGACTGCATCACACCGCACAGCTGCGCATGTGCAGGGCGCTTCCTCTGTGCGTTATTCCAAAAGTTCTTTGGTGTGGGCCTTTTTTGAGACGAGTGCATCAGATCACACCACTGCTATTTGCAACATATGTCTCAAGCGTATCTCGCGTGGCCAAAACATTAGCCGCTTGGGCACCACATGCTTGACCAGACATATGTCGACCTGCCATGCAGTTCATTGGCAAGCGTACCTAAAAGACCCACACCAAAGAACAAAGCAGACCTCTCCTTGCTCCTCATCAGCTGGGATCTCCAACCCTACTATACCTCCAGTCCTCTCTGAAACCTGCACTGAGAGGAATGAAGGTGTAGAATTAGGTGTGTCACAGCCAAGTACTTGTGGGCAATCTGCTATCGGTACACCGACGTCCGATTGTACCAGGCAAATTTCCCTGCCCCAGCTGCTGCACCTTCAAAAGAAGTTCACTCCCAGCCATCCACATGCCCGGCGGTTGAATGCTAGCTTGGCTAAATTGCTAGCACTTCAACTGCTGCCTTTTCAGTCGGTAGACTCTGCCCCCTTCCGTGAGTTTGTGGAATGTGCGGTTCCTCAGTGACAGGTTCCCAAACACCACTTTTTCTCACGGAAGGCGATTCCGGCTCTCTACCGGCATGTGGAAGGCAATGTCTTGGCCTCGCTGGAGAGGGTGGTCAGCGGTAAGGTGCATATTACCACTGACTCATGGTCCAGCAGGCATGGACAGGGACGTTACCTATCTTTCACGGCACATTGGGTAACTCTTCTGGCAGATGGAAGGATGCAGGACAAGGTGCAGTAGTGTTGGAGGTTGTTCTGCCACAACGCCTACAAAATGCTACTACTGGTGATTCTGACACACCTCTCTCCTGCACCCCCTCCTCTTCTTCTTCCTCTGTGGCCTCTTCCTGTGCTTTGTCCTTGGAACCAGTGGTGCTCCGTAGGCGTTCAAGGGGCTACGCAAGTATGCAGGCAAAAAGATGCCATGCGGTGCTTGCGCTGGCGTGCTTGCGCTGGCGTGCTTGGGGGAAAGGAGCCACACTGGGGCAGAGGTTCTGTCAGCTTTGCAGGGGCAGGCTGAGTGGTGGTTGACGCCACGCCAGCTTAAGCCAGGAATGGTGGTTTGCGACAATGGCACCAACCTCCTTTCCGCCCTCCAACAGGGACAACTGACCCATTTGTCCTGTGTGGCTCACATCCTTAACTTGGTGGTGCAGCGGTTCTTGGGCAGGTACCCAGGCTTACAGGATGTCCTGAGGCAGGCCAGGAAAGCCTGTGTGCATTTATGCCGTACATATGCCAGTGCTCGGCTGGCTGACCTCCAAAAGGAATTTAACCTGCCCAAGAAGCGCCTAATCTGTGACATGCCCACCAGGTGGAACTCAACTTTGGCCATGCTGCAGCGTCTGCACACGCAGCAGAGGGCCATCAATGAGTACCTGTGCGACTACGGCACCAGGACAGGGTCAGGGGAGCTTGTTTCTTTTCCCCACGACAGTAGGCCATGATCAGGGATGCATGCACTGTCCTGTCACCATTTGAGGCCACAAGGATGGTGAGCAGTGACAGTGCATGCATCAGTGACATTGTCCCTCTCGTCCACCTGTTGGAGCACATGCTGTGTGGTATAATGGACAGGGCACTTGAGGCAGAACAGAAGCAGGAAGAGGAGGACTTCCTTACCTCTCAAGGTCCCCTTTATCCAGACAGTGTTCCTGCTGGCCCGCCGATCACACAGGAAGAGGAGGAGGAGGAGGAGGAGGAGTATTGTGTCAGCATGGAGGTGGAGTCTGGCACTCAGCATCAGCAGCAGTCTTTTAGGGATCATTCACAGTCCCAAGAAACCCGTGGACTTGTACGTAGCTGGGAGGAGGTGGCTGCAGATCATGTCGTCCTTAGTGACCCAGAGGACTCCGGACCGAATGCCTCAGCTAACCTACGCTGCATGGCCTCCCTGATCCTGCAAAGTCTGCGGAAGGATCCTTGTATTCGTCGGATCAAGGAGGGGGATCATTACTGGCTGGCAACCCTCCTTGATCCATGTTACAAGGGTAAGGTTGCAGACCTTATCTTGCCGTCGCAGAGGGAGCAGAGGAGTAAACATCTTCGGGAGGCCTTGCAGAAAGCTCTGTGCAACGTGTTCCCAGAGACTGGGAGGTTACAAATTCCTGGTCCTGGACAATGTGTTGCTGAGGCTTTGGTCAGTCACAGAAGGAGCGGTGGAGAAGGTGGCTGTCTGACCGATGCAACCCCAAGGTATGTGATAAACCAGCTGAAATCATAGCTGTGACAAACTCTGCGCCACAAAAAATTGGAATTATACATTTTAACATATAGAAAAAGCTGCTCCCTTAGAAGAATCAGTGAGATATCTTAATAATTGGTGATATATAATAGGGGCGCTCAGTGACTAAATGGGTAAATAAGGTTAATTAATGACCAGAAAAACATATTACAAGTGAAATCTTCCACAATGGTGATATATACGCACCAAAAAGTACAAAATATATATACTAGGTTCTGCTACAGTGATCACAAACTAAACAATTGTGAATGATAGGTAATTACTCAAAATAACCATACATGCATGCAAATATAAAAATAATTGTAAACAAAAAGCTGAAAGAGTCCCATTTAGATGATCATATCTTATCATATAAAAAGTCCATTTGGGTGACTAAACCCCTCAGAATAGTAGTTGTGACAAACACTCCTGCTTGTGTGACTTCCAAGATGCAGTGAAATCTTCTCAGAAAGTTAGAAAACCCTTCACCACAGGCATCAGCATTCAAGCACCCAATAGTGATGTAGAAATGTGGAGAAATCTTGTGTCTAGCCTTGTGGAAGCGGCATGCGTTCCAGCCCCAAGGTATGATCGGTTCCAGCAACCATCGCCAGGGTCTGATTTACATGGTCCATGAATACATAGGGGCAAGGTCAGACTTGGACACCTTTCCCAGTGATGGATCACTGGCCAGAGCTTGCACAGTATGCAAATGAACTACTGGCCTGTTCTGCATCCAGCGTTCTTTCAGAACGCTCATTCAGTGCTGCTGGAGGCTTTGTAACCGATCACAGGGTGCGCCTGTCTACCGACTTGGTTGATCGACTGACCTTCATAAAAATAAATCAGTCTTGGATCACCACCAGCTACCAAGCACCTGATGCTAATTTTTTTTTAAATGTCAGATCCCTTCAAGTCTGCCTTCAAGTCTGCCTATGCTGCCTATGCTGATGCTGAGTGACTATCCTGTTATGCTGAGTGATGATCCTCTTCCCCCTCAATGATCATGTTGATAGCTTGTAAGAACATTTTTGGTTCTAGGCACCACCACCGGTGGCTAAGGCCTAATTTTTCAGCCCCTGTGTAATTACAATTTTTACTTTCAATCTGTTTTTATTGTGAAAAGTCAGAAACAAACATGAAAACTGAATAATGTACATATTGCAATCGGAAAAGCCTCCTGCGGATAGAAATACATTACGCGGACTACAATTACTGCATACAACAGAATAAACGTATCTGAGACTCAGTAGGTAGAAATCTGAACGTGAGCCATCGAGAGATATATTAATCCTAACAATTGAACGAGAAATAAACTGTCGGGACCGCAACAGGGAAAGAGAGGTTTCCCCCCTCCCGACACCCCTAACGGGATCTGACTGTGTCAGAAGAGAAGGAAGACCCCTACAACTACTGGGTAGTACCCGAATTTGCTAAAACTGAGAGGTAGAAGGATACAGGCTCACTGCGCAGGAGCTAAATTTACTCTTAGAAGATGTTGAATAAAAACAGTCATCCATTTGCATCTTATGCTATAAGAGAGACAGATAGAGAAGAGAAAGGAAAGGAAGAAGGGAAACCGAGAAGGGGGGGAGAAAAAGGAGCTACAGAAGGGCAGGGATGAGTGGTATGAAGGAAGGAGATGAGCCGGTCAGTACGTGGAAAGGAATATATTAGGTTAAATGGTCAAGAGGAAGAGTGATCTCGAACTCCCGTTATGAGGGATACTCCCATATATCGAGCCCAAGGCTCCCATACCCTTTGGAATCTAGCTGAGGTATCCGTCAAGATACTGGAAAGTTTTTCCTGGGACATGATCCAAGAAATCTTCCTCTTGACCGCATGGAATGAGGGCTTCGGTTTTTTCCAAGCAGTAGCAATTGAGATTTTAGCTCCTAGGAGCATGAAGTGGATTAACCTCTGAGCTGTTTTGGGTAGGTTAGGGATTTGTGAATTTAATAAAGCAACCTCAGGAGATCTGGGTAACTGGCAATACGTTACCTTGTATATCATGATGAAGATTTTTCTCCAAAATGAGCGGATCCTAGGACATTCCCACCAAATGTGAGCCA
This sequence comes from Lithobates sylvaticus, assembly GCA_028564925.1. Lineage (NCBI taxonomy): Eukaryota > Metazoa > Chordata > Amphibia > Anura > Ranidae > Lithobates > Lithobates sylvaticus. Next base: position 261,641,947 of record CM053027.1, on the reverse strand, counting down.
TAGAACCCAAATGCTGGCATCCCCTGAAGCACAGTGGGTTCACAGACGGGTAGATAGATGCCAGTTTGGTAGGGGTGAGATACCATCTGGTAATAATTACAATTTTTGATGCAATACTTTGCAGCAGGGCTCAATCATGCACTCCAACTAGAGTTTCTGTGAGGGTTTTCAGTGTTTGACTGTGCTCAAACAGTTCGGGGGACTCCTCAGGAGGACATGGTGGGGCTAGGGAAGGAGTGACTGATACCATTGAGCCTAGGGAAAAGACTGAGACTGGGTGAGAGAGGATGAGGACTGGGGAGGATGAGGACGGCTTGGTCATCCACTCTACCAAGTCTTCGGCATGTTGCGGCTCAACACGTCCAGCTGCCAAAAAAAATGGCGAGCGTGTCCCATGGCCACGTGCCGATAAGGATGCACCGTGTCCACGACCATCACTTTTGCCTCTAGACACAGAGCCTGCTTGCCCTCTTTTATTGCCTTGTGACTGTCTGTCTCTCCTTGTTGGCCTTCCAGACATACTAATGGCCTGCAGGGAGATGTAGCTGCAAAAAGCTGATATACTGCAGCTAGCAGAATCAACTGCCTGCCTGTAGTATTATTATTATGAGAACACCAGCAATTGGGGTATTTTCAGGCATGTACACTGTGCAGATGGCACAATACACCCACTGTATTTGCAACAGCTGCCTGCGGATAGGATGAGCAGAACAACAGCAATTGGGGTAGCTTTAGGTGTGTACACTGTGCAGGTGGCACAATACAGCGACTGTAACTGCTACAGCTGCCTGTGGTATAGGAACAGAACAACACAAGCAAATTGGGGTAGCTTCAGGTGTACACTGTCCAGGTGGCACAATACACCAACTGTAACTGCTACAGCTGCCTGTGGTATAGGAACAGAACAACACAAGCAATTGGGTTAGCTTCAGGTGTACACTGTCCAGGTGGAACAATACACTGACTGTAACTGCTACAGCTGCCTGTGGTATAGGAACAGAACAACACAAGCAATTGGGGTAGCTTCAGGTGTACACTGTCCAGGTGGCACAATACACGGACTAACTGCTACAGCTGCCTTTGGTATAGGAACAGAACAACATGATCAATTGGGGTAGCTTTAGGTGTACACTGTCCAGGTGGAACAATACACAGAATGTAGCTGCTACAGCTGCCTGAGGTATAGGAAAGGACAACACAAGCAATTGGGGTAGCTTCAGGTGTACACTGTCCAGGTGGCACAATACACCAACTGTAACTGCTACAGCTGCCTATGGTATGGGAAAAGAACAACACAAGCAATTGGTGTAGCTTCAGGTGTACACTGTCCAGGTGGCACAATACACTGACTAACTGCTACAGCTACCTGTGGTATAGGAACAGAACTGCAATTGGGGTAGCTTCAGGTGTGTACACTGTGCAGGTGCCACAATACACTGACTGTAACTGCTACAGCTGCCTGTGGTATAGGACCAGAAGAACACGAGCAATTGGGGTAGCTTCAGGTGTACACTGTGCAGGTGGCACAATACACCGACTGTAACTGCTGCAGCTGACCACCAGAGCTTCCCCTCCAGCCTGCCATCAGTAACCAATAACCCCACAATACACACAGCCCCCACTATGTGAACCCTGAATGCTATGCCTGCATGCAGCCGATCTACGTTAGAACATATAGGGAAGCCGAGACCCCCCTTACCTGCGTCCCCTGGCGTGTCAGACCTTCCAGAGAAAAATGCTGCTGCAGACCCAGGAGAAGCGAGGCACCGCACGACCTCCTTGTTTGACCGGGAAGTGACGTCAGAGTCGCCCGGAAATGACGCTCCTAATACAAGAGCCTACGACCACAAGGGAAGGAGGCAGAGGGGGGCAGGCTTTATACGGCCTGACTCCGCCTACAAAAACAGGCTGACCTGCAGTCAGCCTTAAGCTTGTACCACAGGCTCTATATTCATATAGCCCCCTTTGTTTTATCACTTTAGGTATATCTCTTATTGACATTGTACTGGGTTTGCGCAATTGCGCTGTTTGTCCACTTGTCCTTAGGGTCTAGTACCGGTAATGTGGTACCCCAACTATACCCTCCTTCTCCTGGTCCTGTATATAATAGCTATACCTTGCTAGGTGGGTATTTCTATGTTTCGATGAATGCATGTTGGGATGGTCTCTATTCACCTTACTATGATAGCTTAAGCTCCATTTTCATTTGCACCCTCACGTTTACAAATCACCTTGTAGCATTGATACATTTGTATCAACTTTAGCCTGGGGGAATCCCCCTGGCATTATAGTCACAATGGCCGTTGTCCTCTATCTATACTGACCACTTTAGTATATCTCGGCTAGTAATAGGGATGAGCCGAACACCCCCCTGTTCGGTTCGCAACAGAACCTGCGAACAGACCTAAAGCTCGTGTGAACTTTAGAACCCTATTAAAGTCTATGGGACTCGAACGTTCAAAATCAAAAGCGCTAATTTTAAAGGCTAATATGCAAGTTATTGTCATAAAAAGTGTTTGCGGACCTGGGTCCTGCCCCAGGGGACATGTATTCATGCAAAAAAAAGTTTTAAAAACGGCTGTTTTTCAGGAGCAGTGATTTTAATAATGCTTAAAGTGAAACAATAAAAGTGTGATATTCCTTTAAATTTCGTACCTGGGGGGTGTGTATAGTATGCATGTAAATGGGTGCATGTTTCTCGTGCTTAGAACTCTCCCTGCACAAAGTGTCATTTTTGCAGGAAAAAAAGCTATTTAAAATCACTTGCGGCTATAATGAATTGCCGACTCCCGTAATACAGAGAACAGTCATTGAAAATCATTGATAAAAAAGCGTCAGGTCTAGCATGGTTTTAAGGTGAAATCCACGCCAAATTAAAAAAAAAATGGCGTGGGGGTCCCCCTCAAAATCCATACCAGACCCTTATCCGAGTATGCAACCTGGCAGGCCGCAGGAAAAGAGGGGGGGACGAGAGAGCGCCCCCCCCCCCCTCCTGAACCGTACCAGGCCACATGCCCTTAACATTGGGAGGATGCTTTGGGGGTCAGTGACCCCTCAAAGCACCATATCCCCATGTTGATGAGGAGAAGGGTCTCTTCCCCACAACCCTGGCCGTTGGCTGTGGGGGTCTGCGGGCGGGGGGCTTATCAGAATCTGGTAGTCCTCTTTAACAAGGGGACCCCCAGATCCCGCCCCCCCCTGTTTGAAATGATAAGGGGGTATTTCACAAAGAAAGTGTAAAAAATAGTTAAAAAACACACTGACACCGTTGGGAAAAGTCCTTTATTAAACATAAAAAATAATAAAAAAAAGATTCCAGCGGTGGTAATCCACTCTTGCTATCCAGCGATGGTGGTCTCTGCTCCGGGGTCCAGCAATGGCTGATCTCTTCCGACGTCCAGCGCAGCGCGTCCTGTCTCCACGGAGACACTGCGGGAATCCCAGGTCTTAGTAGAGGAGGACGGGGCCACTCGTCATCTGACCCCGCCCCCCTCTGATGCAACGGAAACCTGCATTTAGATTTCTCCCATAGACTTTTACAGGGTGCTCGCGGCTTTTCGAATTTGCTGTGAACACCCCAAATTGTTTGCTGTTCGGTGAACAGGCGAACATACAATGTTCGAGTCGAACATGAGTTCGACTCGAACTCGAAGCTCATCCCTAGCTAGTAATTTTTGTTTGTGGTCTTTACTCACATTTATTTGAGTGTTCACACAACTTCCATTCCTCATCCATTTTCTTGTGCCAAATTTCCTATTTGTTTTCTCCCTTCCCCCTTTTTTCTCTTCTTTCTCCCCCCTTTTCACTCTTTGCCCCCCCTTTTTTTGTATGCCATTTTTTTTCTCTCGCCCCCCCGCCCCCCTTTTATTTCCTTCCTTATTGTTCCATTCCTTGTTATCACCTTGTTTTCATACACAACCGGTGTACACTATATTTTCTCATTGTCCCAATCTGGATCAATTATCCGGGGGTCTTTGCCTTTGGATATTGGTCTGTATTTTTCATTTTTCTGCCCACTGAGCATACTTTATTTATTCCACCTAGACACTAGCCTCCTCGTCTTTGTGCTTGTGCCTTCCCCAGTCACCGCGGGAGGCTCTGCCGGTTGGCCTTAGAGCCCTAATGATGCCAGGCTGGGGGGAAGCGGCCCACTGCGGTAAAAATATTTTGTTATTTTTGTTCCCCATCTATACTGTTATCTAATATGTATAAAGTTGTTTTTTTCTTATCACTTAATATTTATATCTTTTCAGATGTATTTACTGTATTTCCTGACAAAGCTGTTTACAGCGAAACTAGTTGAAATACCATACTATCTGCAAATTTAGATATTAATGTTGTTGTTTTTGTATCAATAAACTTTGTTATATTTTTTACATATATGTTGTATATATACTTGTTTGTTTACATACTTTACCTGTACCGAGACAGTCCACATGCTCCCCTTTTTTTGTTGGGTCTGGTTGGGGACCAGACTCTGTAATCTCTATTCTCTTCTCTATTAGTGATCACTGAATAGATCCAGTATCTTCACCTCTTTTTCTATCAGCAATGCAACAGGTGCTTCAGCTGTTGCCAAAAAAGATTGCATTGCAGACATGCTTAAGATTGCTCTGACAAGCACAAAAACACACCACAACATAAATATATATAACAAAAAAATAAGTAGATACAATTAAGATGACAACTTATGATGTCAGAGCAGAAATTGCATTTCATTGGCCCCAAAAAAATTTAAATCAATTAAAAAGCATTAAGAACATAAAAAATGCATGTCAACTTGCATCATTATGCATTTAAAAATGCAAAAAAAAAAAACATGGGAATGCAGATGCAAAAGTGTCAATCTATCCTAAAATCCAGTACTGAATAAGAACAGAAATAATTATGTCTGACTCTGTTATGCAGCATGCAATAAAGAGTGTTTAGATGGCGATGCCTTAAAAATGGTGAACTAATATTTAAAAATGAGAATCTCACAAAAACTCCCTGGCTGCAGTTATTTGGAGAATGGGTGCATAAATGACCAGCTTACGTATGCTTCCACTGAACATGAATATCAATATTTATGTAAATGTTCTACATAACAGTTGCACTATAACATTAAAAATGATCTATCTTTTCACTAGAGCATCTACATAACACTTAGTTCATTTCAAATCGTTTGATTTCCCTTAAAAGCAATTAAATTAATTTTGTTGTTGCTGTGCACTGGACAATATCTCTATTAATCTTACTAGCTCAAAGGTTTTTTTGCAACAAGTCTGAATGTAAGAAAGGTAATGCTGCAAGATGTAAATAAATGATATAATTTATAAATCATTTTAGAGGGGGCATTGATTAATTGTAGATATCAGCAATAGCAATAGCCTTGGGGGTCAAGAGAGAAGAAATTAAGTTAACTTCTTTTCTGTGTGAAATAATTATGTGATCCTCTGAATTAAAATGTACAATATATGTTACCTTGTATACAAAGGTGTGTTTTGTATTCTCACATGCTAATCCTCTGTAGCAGATATACAAATATAATATTGGATATTACATGCAATGGGCCTCTGCATGATTCCTAGAAAGCTAACATACATAGATGTAAATTACTAAGGCATCATGCAAGTGTTACTCTGTAAAATTTGAACCACAGCTGACATTTCTCACAGATTTGTAGTAGCACAAATCACAGCTCCATGTCTTCCAAAATATAAAAAAATAAAATAAAAACAAAAAACAAACAACCTACATCCCAACATGTCATATGTATGAAGTCATAGCTCCATGTGCAAGTAAACAGGCAAGAGACTGTCAACCAGTGGCGGCTGGTGAAGTTTTAGGATGGGGGTGTGCCAGACCCCGCCCCTTCCTGGTTGGCCCATCCCACTTCTCATAAGCCACACCCCTAATCCACCCACTCCGTCCCCTGTATTCCACTCAGTGTCAGGAGTATACAGCTCAGCATCACAGGACAGAGTATATGGCCCCAGCATTACAGGACAAAGCATATAGCTCAGCCTTACAGATCATGGTATATAGCATGTCTCACAAAGCCTGGTATATAGCATTTCTCACAAAGCCTGGCATATAGCATTTATCAAAAGCCTGGCATATAGCATTTCTCACAATGCCTGGCATATAGCATTTCTCACAAAGCCTGGCATATAGCATTTCTCACAAAGCCTGGCATATAGCATTTCTCACAAAGCCTGGCATATAGCATTTCTCACAAAGCCTGGCATATAGCATTTCTCACAAACCTGGCATATAGCATTTCTCATGATTTCTCATGATCTAGCATCTTGTATGAATATATCCTGAGTGTACGAAGTATACCCTGAGAATGTGGAGCATGTCCTGAATATATGGAGTATATGCAGATTGTATGGAGTATACCTTAGTTGTATGGAGTAAATTCTGATTGTATGGAATATGCACAGAATGTATAGCCTATATCTTGACTGTGTTAAGTATACCCTGAGTGTATGGAGCATACCTTGAATGTATACAGCATATCTAGATTGTATGGAGTATATATGGCATATATCCTGATTGTAACTATAGAGTATGCCTAGAATGCATGGAGTATATCCTAATTGTATGAAGTTCATGCTGATTGTATGGTGTATGTTCTGTATGAAGTATATCCTGATTGTATGGAGTATGCCTCGAATGTATGGAGTATATCCTGATTGTATGGAGTATATCCTGATTGTATGGGGTAGTATTCTGATTGTATGGATTATATCCGAATTGTATGGGGTAGTATTCTGATTGTATGGATTATGTTTGGAGTATATCCTGATTGTATGAAGCATACCCCAAGTGTATGGAGTATGCCCAGGACACAGACAGAAGTGATCATTTCTCAGCAGCTCTTCTGGGTCTGTCACTTAAATTAGATTATAAAGAGATCAGTATCCCTCTCATCTGAAATGAATGTGTTTGCTGCTTGCTGCCTATACTGAGCCCACCAAATTTTTCTAAAAGAAAAAAAAAAAAAAAAACGTTTCCCTAGACTAGAGCATCCCAGCTGCTGCATACAATAAGATGATAATATATACTTGTTAAAAAAAATTATATATATATATATATATATATATATATATATATATATATATATATATATATATATATATTCACCACAACAGTGCATGTGCATGAAGCTGTGTTATTAATACATTCCTAGCTGTCATTCTAATCCTGCCAGGGTTTGCCATGGCCTATCACCTGTGCCCAGGTATCGACCAGTCGGCTCTCCAGCTTACACTCTCTAGGACTCACCTGTTCCCAGTCAGTTTGCCCAGGGACAGGGGACAGTGAGCAAAATATACGATATAGGGGATCCTGCTCCAATCGACATAAAAGTAGCCAGCCCAGAAATGAAACCCAATCCTTTCTCTATATACCGATGCTTTGTAAATCATCCCTCATTACAGTACACAGCATGGGCAGGGGGCTGCCTTCCATAGGTGCTCTGGACACAAGTGATTTTTATGATTTAACCCCTGCTAGAGGGTTGTAAGCACAGAGCTGCCATTGTATAAAGTACACACGATCACACAGGCTGACTTCAGTGGCAGCAGTCACACAGCACCTCCAGCCTTTATGAAGTTGAACCTGTCCCTTCCTGCAGCTCCGCTATGGCCGAAGAACAGAGCTGCCGACGTCACTTCCAGCTTTCGTCTGTTTCACAAAACCCAGAAGTAATGTCTAGATTTGAACAACAATCCTCCCGCCCATAGAATCACAGTGATTTTATGAGTGGAAGCTACTCGGCTCTTTGTATTGCGCCGCAAGGTGGGTTTAAAAGCCTGCAAATGAAGCGCCGAGTCTGCAATCTTGTGATTGCATTGACGTGGCGCTTCCCATAGTGCACTGCATCCGGCGCCACAGTGCACTTTGTTAAAGGACTTTTTTTTTATTTTTTATTTTTTTTTGTTCTTAAAGGGGCCGTTTTAATTTTAAAATTTAATTTTTTTGACTACAAGAGGGGCGGTGCCCGGGCGCCCCTTATGGATCGGCCGCCACTGCTGTCAACATTTTAAAACCTTTTAATCAAAAAATATCCCTGTAAAGAAGAATGTATAAAACTATACCAGAGTAATATAATAGAATTTTTTTTATTAAAGATTAAACATGGTTAAAAATAAAAATTAAACATTGATTTACTGAACACAGCCAGTTGATATCACCATATAGAGCATTTACATGATAGAACTTCCTTACACCCAACGTGTTTCGGGATATAGTCTATTCCTTCTTCAGGGGTGCAGAGGAAGGGGGAGTTCATCTAGAGCATAGAATGTATAATCAGTATCTTTTAGTGGAACATTCATCTACATAAAGTACATAATTACATGTTTGATTTTTTAGAGTAATCCCCATAATAGTGATAGGTGAAATAGTTTTCAATGTTTAGTTCGTTAACATTAAAAGTTGTAGACAAAACAGCAAGTGGCAGGTGTGCCAGTGGGGCTACTATCTTGGGGCAGCGAGGGCATCAGAAAAGTCTAGTGAATAGACTTGGTGTTGTTGTCCTCAAAGGGGTTAAACATGTTCCCCGCACCTCAAAGCAAACGACAGGCCAAAAGAATATGCTGGAGCCGGGTAAGGAGATCCCTAGAGATGAAAAGAGTATACCAGGTTGTGGCTACAGTTCCCAGAGAAAACAATGTTATAAAACATAATGAATGCTCAGAGTATGTGTGAAAGAGTAAAGTGCAAATACCTGTTGGTATTGAGGGTGTGCTAGCCAGGCTGGCAGCTAAACTTGTTAGAAGGCCACCTGCAGCAGCTACAAAGCAAATATAATCACATATGGACACATTTACAAGAGTATCAAAAAGTAATATAAATGTAGGTGTATCACCTATGGATGCATTTATAATAGTACCAAAGGTGAATATAGCGGTAATTTTTTGAAGTTAACAAAATAAATGTAGATGTTTAAAGTTAGCATAGAGCACTGAGTGGTGAAAAATAATAGCAGACATAATCAATTATATCTGGTATTCAGTATATCAGACACAGTCAGGTCCATAAATATTGGGACATCGACACAATTCTAATCTTTTTGGCTCTATACACCACCACAATGGATTTGAAATTAAACAAACAAGATGTGCTTTAACTGGAGACTTTCAGCTTTAGTTTGAGGGTATTTACATCCAAATCAGGTGAACGGTATAGGAATTACAACAGTTTGTATATGTGCCTCCCACTTTTTAAGGGACCAAAAGTAATGGGACAGATTAACAATCATTCATCAAACTTTCACTTTTACTGTTGTAATTCCTACATGTTCACCTGATTTGGATTTAAATACCCTCAAATTAAAGCTGAAAGTCTCCAGTTAAAGCACATCTTGTTCGTTTCATTTCAAATCCATTGTGGCGGTGTATAGAGACAAAAAATTTTTTTGTCGATGTCCCAATATTTATGGACCTGACTGTATCTCCAAGTTAGCATGAAGCACTAAGATGTAAGAAAGAATAGCAGGCACACTCACTCAATATCTGGTATTCAGTGCATCACATATGAAACAGAGCAATATATATATATATATATATATATATATATATATATATATATATATATATATGTCTAGCCAAGCCTATAGCTGACTGTAGGACATTCCTGGAGTGCGTGTTGAAAGACACTTTCAGGCAGGCAGGTGACACATTGAGCTGCAGTTCATAAAATATATATCCACTGCATTGTAGTCCAGCCAAGCCTATACCTGACTGTAGGCCATTCCTGGAGTGCTTGTTCAAAGACACTTTCAGGCAGGCGACTCATTGAGCTGCAGTTCATAAAATATATATCCACTGCATTGTAGTCTAGCCAAGCCAATACCTGACTGTAGGCCATTCCTGGTGTACTGTTTTTAGTAAACTTCAGGCGTTGTTTTGCTAATCTAATTGTACAGTATGTCTGGAAGGCCACAAAGGAGAAGCAGACGCTCACAGGCTGATGCACAAGGAAGCCTGCAAACAGTTTGCTGAAGACAAGCAGACTAAGGATATGGATTACTGGAACCATGTCCTGTGGTCTGATGAGTCCAAGATAAGCTTATTTGGTTCATATGGTGTCAAGCTTGTGTGACGGCAACCAGGTGAGGAGTACAAAGACAAGTGTGTCTTGCCTACAGTCAAGCATGGTGGTGGGAGTGTCATGGTCTGGGGCTGCATGAGTGCTGCCCGCACTGGGGAGCTACAGTTCATTGAGGGAACCATGAATGCCAACATGTACTCTGACATACTGAAATAGAGCATGATCCCCTCCCTTCGAAGACTGGGCCGCAGGGCAGTTTTCCAACATGATAACGACTCCAAATACACCTCCAAGATGACCACTGCCTTGCTAAAGAAGTTGAGGGTAAAGGTGATGGACTGGCCAAGCATGTCTCCAGACCTAAACCCTATTGAGCATCTGTGGGGCATCCTCAAACGGAAGGTGGAGGAGCGCAAGGTCTCTAACATCCACCAGCTTCGTGGTGTCGTCATGGAGGAGTGGTAGAGGACTCCAGTGGCAACATGTGAAGCTCTGTTGAACTCCATGCCCAAAAGGGTTAAGGCAGTGCTGGAAAATAATGGTGGCCACACAAAATATTGACACTTTTGGCTCAATTTGGACATTTTCACTTAGGGGTGTACTCACTTATGTTGCCAGCGGTTTAGACATTAATGGCTGTGTGTTGAGTTATTTTGAGGGGACGGCAAATTTACACTGTTATACAAGCTCACTCACTCAAGCTCACTACTTTACATTGTAGCAAAGTGTAATTTCTTCAGTGTTGTCACATGAAAAGAAATAATAACATATTTACAGAAATGTGTATATTATATATATATATATATATATATATATATATATATATATATATATATATATATACATATATATACATATATATACACACATACACACACATAAACATACACACACACACTCTGCATTCAGTGTAGCCTATATACTGCATTCGTGGTGTGCCGTTTCTAATACACTTCAGGCAGTGTACACAGTATATAATACAGTGTATTCAGTTTCTAATACAGTGCAGCCGGAGTACCATTTCTAATACAGTGCAGGCGGTGTACACAGTATATAATACAGTGTAGTGTGCTGTTAAAAGAAAAAATCCCCATCATATCCGGAAGGCCACCAATGAGAGGCAGATATTCAGAGGCCACTAAAAGAGGGCAAGCAGCCCCTGTGTCTACAGTCAACAGTGGTGGTTGTGGACATGATGTATCCTCTGCAGGTGGCCGTGGGGCACGCTTTTCCTTTTTTTCTGCTGTTGGCCGTGTTATTGAGCTACAACATGCAGAAGAGTTGGTGGAGTGGATAACAAAGCCGTCCTCAGCCTCCTCTGTCACCCAGGCTCATAGTAGTTTTCCTTCCAACGCAGCTGCCAAAGCGGCCTGTTCCACCGGCTCCTTGTCCACAGTTACTCCTTCCATAGCCCCACCAACATGCACGGAGGAGTCCACAGAATTGTTTGACCACAGTGTCGGTTACATGCTGCTGGAGGAAGCGCAGCAGTTTGAAGGCTCTGATGTTGGTTCCCAGGTGGAGGAAGAGAGTAATGTGAGCCTACAGAGAAGGGGTGACACAGAAGGACAAGAAACTAGCAGTAATATTCCCGAAGCTGCAGCATACATGCCAAGTTTTCTCCAGTGACGAGGAGGGAGGGGATGATGAGGTCACTTACCATACTTGGGTGCCTGAGAGAAGAAAAGAGGAAAGTGAGGAGGAGGCACAACTTCAACAAGACAGGATGTCCTACAGGGGTCAGATTAAGGGCAGTCACCCTATAGCCACCCTATTGCTCCGCAGGTGCAGGGCGCTGCTGACTCCCCGCTGACTTTTAAAAGTTCCTTGGTGTGGGCCTTCCTCTGAACCAGCAGTGCTCCCTAAACGCTTATGAGGCTATGCAAGCAGTTCGGCAAAAAAATGTCATGCAGTGCTTGAGTTGGTCACAATGGGGCAGAGATTCTGTCAGCTCTGCAGGGGGCAGGCTCAGAGGTGGTTGACACCACACCAGTTTCAGCCAGGAATGGTTGTATGCAACAATGGCACCAACCTTCTCTTCGCCCTCCAACAGGGATACTTGACCCATATTCCATATTTGGCACACGTCTTGAATTTGGCGGTGCAGCGTTTCTTGACCAGGTACCCAGGCTTACAAGATATCCTGAGGCAGGCCAGAAAAGTCTGTGGTCATATCCGCCAGTCATACAATGCCAGTGTTTGGCTGGCTGACTTTCAAAGGGAATGTAACCTGCTCATCAACCGCCTCATTTGTGACATGCCCACCAGGTGAAATTCAATGCTGCTGCGGCTGCACACACACAGCAGAGGGCCATCAATGAGTACCTGTGTGAGTATGGCACCAGGACAAGGTCAGGGGAGCTTGGCTTCTTTTCGCCATGCCAGTGGCTAATGATCAAGGATTCATGCACTGTCCTGTCACCATTTGAGGAGGCCCCAAGGATGGTGAGCAGTGGCAATGCATGAATAAGTGACACTGTCTAGTCTTCTTGCTGGAGCACACACTTCGTGGGATCATGGACAGGGCACTTGAGGCAGAACAGCGGAAGGAAGAGGAGGACTTCCTTTCCACTGAAGGCCCCCTTTATCCAGATAGCATTCCTGCGGGTCTGCCAAACACACAGAAAGAAGAGGAGGAGAAGGAGGATTGTGTCAGCATGGATGTCGATGATTACACACAGCAGTCTTCAAGGGATAGTTTTGAGTCCCCAGAAACCCAAGGAGTTGTATGTGGCTGGGAGGAGGTAGTTACGGATAATATGTGATCCTTAGTGACCCAAAGGACTCAGAATCTCACTCCTCTGCAAACTTACGCTGCATGACCTCCCTGATTCTGCAAAGCCTGCGAAAGGACCGTGGTATTCATGGTATTAAGGAGAGGTTTCCTTACTGGCTGGCAACCCTTCTTATTTTACAGCAGGGCCTGTTTCTGCACCCAACAAGAGTAATTGTTAGGGGTTACAGTGTTGTGGTACCACCACCACCCAAGGCCCAATTTTTGTGCCACTGTTTAACAGGGGCATGTAATTACAATTTTTTGAAATAATATTTAAGAGCATGGCCCGTACCTGCGCCCAACAAGAGTAACTGTGAGGGGTTACCATGTTCTGGCACCACCAACAGTTAGGGCCCAATGTTTCTGCCCCTGTTTTACAGGGGCATGTAATTAGAAATTTTGAAATAATATTTAACAGCAGGGACCGTTCCTGCACCCAACAAGAGTAACTGAGGGGTTACAGTGTTGTGGCACCATCAAAACCAAAGGCCCAATTTTTCTGCAGAATATATAGTGCAGTCCGTTCAGTATATATACTGCAGTTCAGAGTATATAGTGTAGTCCGTATAGTATATATACTGCAGTTCAGAGTATATAGTGCAGCCAGTGTAGTATATATAATACAGTGCAGGGTATATAGTGCAGTGTACAATATATAATATAGTGTATTGAAGTGGTTAAGGGGAGCCCTATGACAGAATTTTGGGGGGGGGGGGGCCCCACGCCATTTAAAAAAAATGGTGTGGAGTTCCCCTTACTATACATACCAAACCCGAAGGCCCTGTAATGGACTGTGGGGGAGGGACCCATGCTTTTTTTTTTCAATGATTTTTTATGTATATTGCCGGGATATGGCAATACATTACAGCCGTGAGCAATTTTAAATGAATTTTTTTCCTTTAGAAATCTCATTTTGCTGCAGTACTGTTCTAAACATGAGAAAAATGCACTACTTTACAGGCAGACTAAGGGTTAGCCCCCAGGCATGATATTAAAAGGAATATTACATTTTTATTGTTTCACTTTAAGCATTCTTAAAATCACTGCACCTGAAAAAATTCTGTTTTAAAACCTTTTTTTGCATTGATACATGTCCCCTGTGGCAGGACCCAGCAATAACTTGCATATAAGCCTTTAAAATTAGCACTTTTTCACGTTCGTGTCCCATAGACTTTAATAGTGTTTGCACAATTTTTTTTTTCTGTTTGCAAGTTTTGGCGTGAACCGAACCGGGGTGGTGGGGATGTTCGGCTCATCCCTAAATGTAAACATAGGCAGCGGAAGTGATGCAATCTCCCGTCCTGGAGCCCTTTTGGTTCTAGCGTGCGAGAGGAGCATCTCACCGTGAGTATACCAATCACTACACTAACACCAGTACACGTAGGCACATATTTCACCCCCTGACTGCCCCTCCAGTTAACCCTTTCACTCCCTGTCACAGTGTCACCAACTGCAGTGTTCATATTTTTTTATTGATCACTGTATTGGTGTCACTTGTGACGCTAATCAGCATTAGGGCAGTTAGTGGTAGGCCCAAATAGGTTTAGGGTACCCCCCATATATCCCCTAATAAAGGTTTAAACCCCTTGATCAATCCCCCATCCCCCCCTGTTAACCCTTTCACTCCCTGTCACAGTGTCATTTGTATAGTGTACTGTTTTTTTTCTGATCACTGTATTAGTGTCAGGGGTGACGCTAGTTAGTGTCAGTTAGCTAGTTAGTGTCAGCATCAGTTAGGTGTTAGCGCCAGTTAGCGACAATCCCAGAAAGTGTCAGATTTAACCCTTTGCCAGTAGCTCTAACACACGCATACACCTCCATTACTAGAATGATGTCTGGATGGATCAATATCTTTGATCTGATCAGATCTCTACTAGCGTCCCCAGTAGTATAGTGTTCCCAAAAACGTGGCATTAGCAGGATCAGCCCAGACACCAGCAAACCTGCGATTAGCCCTTTCGCCCAGCCCAGCCCACCCAAGTGCAGTATCAGAAGATCACTGTCACTTCCAAAACACAATACACAAAACCGCAGCATTTAGCAGAATCAGGCCTGATCCCTGCAAGTGCTAGCAGTTAATTTTTTTGTAGCGGTACAAACAGTCCTCTGACAACCAGGTGCTTTTTTACCTGTGAGTTGCACTAGGTAACTATACATTTATTGGCCAAAATGTCAAATGAAAGGTATACTAGTTAAGAGGCCTACAGGAAAGAGCCTGCTTGAAGTCCAATGAGTTACTTGTAGTGAGATGGAAGGACAAAATGGAACGTTTTTTGTTCTGTCTTCCATTCACCCAGATATGGCAGTCCAAATTCCTATGGCGATGGGTGTTGTTGAAAAGCCCCTCTGTGTCCACAACTACAACCATAAAATAGGAGGGGTGGACTTCAATGACCAGATGATGGGGCCGTACTTAGTTGCCTGTAAGGGTATAAAAAAGTGTCTGTATACTTATGTACTATACAAAGCATCTGGATGAATTGGATCCTTCCTAAAATTCCAGGAAGAGGTCATTGCAGCCCACCTGTATCCAGAAGGTGCTGTGGCCCAAACTCACAACCCAGATGCAGTGAGCCAGCTGAATGAGAGGCATTTTCGGGATGTCTTTCCTGGTACCCCTACCCAACGAGCAGCCCCAAAAAAAAGATTCTGTGTCTGTAGCAAGCGCGGATACAGGCGTGACACCCACTATTTTTGTCCCTCCTGTCCTGGCGAATCTTGTATCTGCTTTGGGGACTGTTTCCACTACCACACACTGGTGGGGGTATTAGACTAGGGTACAGCATGGTACAGTCCTAGAGGACATATTCACACAGGGTCTCAAAAGATGTTAGATGGCCATCACATTTTGAGAGACCCTAGGCTAGAACATTCAAAGTTATGATAAAAGTGAAAAAAACATAAAAATAACATATATAAAATAAAAAAGCCCAAAATAGTTGTTGTTTTATTGTTCTTTTCTCTCTATTTTTTTTTTTTTTTTTAAACAATATTTTTTATTGAATATTTTTCAAGAATAGTACAAAACTTTTGTAAAAGGTAAAGCATAGAAATACGACAACAGGTCGTCATAGGGTACATAGCATTTGTTCATCATATTTAGTCATATAATGCAACTGGTACAGTATAGTTGACTGGCTTATTAATGCACCTGTAGTTGTTTTGGCGAGCAGATGCTCTTACAGCGCCCCCTGTTGCCACGAGAGGGATTCAATCCCCCCAGCGACTTCCCATCGGGGTACACATTTTGTCACTTTGAGGGGATCTCCTCCCCCCCAGGGAGACGTGGTCTTCCTAGAATGATTAGGTGCAATAACATCAAAAACTCTTATTCTTAGTAAGTGATTAGGTTAGTTTATGTATTTTCAGGATTATTAGCTGAGACGTCAACTTAACACATTTGAACAAATAAGGTAAGGGTTGAGGAGAGAAAGGAGAACGAAGATAGGGGAAAGAAGGAGGGGGAGGGAAAGGGGGGTAGGGGAAGGGATATTCTCTCCGCTCAAGTCAGGTCTTTGTACAGGAGGTTCCGAGATCCTCAAGAATGTTAGTCTAGGTAAGTATCTAGGTTTAGGGTGTACCAGTCAGTCCACGGTTTCCAATTGTTTAGCGAGAGATTATATCTGCCTTGCGATGATGCAAACATTATTTCGTATGAGGCGTGGGTGGAGGTGGTGTTCAGTATTTCTCTAATATGAGGTGGTTTATTGTCCTTCCAGTGTCTCATGATGACTAGTCTTGTGCTTAGTAAAATGTGTGATATTATAGTTCTAAAATTTTTTGGATATGCGGTGATTCCCAAGGAAAGGATGGCCAACCCTGGATCCAAGGGGACCAGCGTTTTGCATATTGTTCCTATTATCTGGAAGGTCCTGGACCAGACTTCTCTGATGTGGGGGCATTCCCACAGTATGTGGAAAAGGGTGCCTGGTTTGTTGCAATTTCTCCAACATAGTGGGGAGGTATGTGGGTCGAATTTGGCAATCCTATATGGTGTTAAGTACCAACGTAGTAGGATTTTTTGTGTTAGTTCCCAGAGGTTAATGCATTTAGTGGACTCGTATGTCGTTTGTAATGCCTGTTGCCATTGCTCTGAGGTGTATTGTGTACCTAGTTCGTTTTCCCAAGCTGTGATGTTAGATAGCTTGGTGAAACTTAGTTTGTTGTTTATGGAGTTGTAGAATAGAGATATTCCTTTGATGTTTGTAGTTTCTTTCGTAAGGAACATGTTTATTCTCCAAGGTAAGTAAATCTCGGAAGGGGGGGCAGAGGTGGAGTGTAATAAATGTTGAATCTGGATGTACTTATAGTGTTCTGAATTATCAAGGGAGAACTCTATTTGCAATGCCCTGAACGTTTTCATTGAGGGGCCTATCATTAGGTCTGAGATTTTGGTGATGCCTTTCTTGGACCAATGGGTCACATTTAGATCTGGGATGGCCAGTGCAAGACTGGTTATTGGGGTTGGAAGTGGAGTGGTTTGTGCGCTTTCAGGGTGTGAAGATAAAAGTGATTTCCAGGCTGTTATGGACGCTTGTATAGGGGGAGCAGAGTCTCTAGGTACGCGGTGGTCAAAAGAGTTTGCCATCACGTAGCTGTATAGGTCATGGCCCCTTATCTGAAATTCTTCTAATTCTTGCCATTTTGTGTTTGGGGAATTTGGGAACCAAACTCTCAGTTGAGCTAATATTGCCGCTGTGTAGTAGTCCTTAATCACTACTTGTCCCACTCCCCCTGCATTCCTTGCTGCTGTAGACTTGTTGAATGCCCATCTAGCTTTTTTCCCCCTCCAGAGGAATTTATTTATGAGAGATTGTACCTTATGGAAATACTTGTTAGGGACTGGAATAGGCAATGCTCTAAAAAGGTATATTAATTGTGGAAGGACTATCATTTTGAATGCTGCTAAGCGTCCTGACCATAGAAGTTCTGTTTTGGAAATATCGTTTAGCTTTTGTGGCAAAGCGCTAAGGAGTGGGAGGTAGTTTGCATCATAAAGATCTTTGGTGGTGGCCGTAAGGTTGATTCCTAAATATTTTATATTGTCTGTGCACCATGTGTATGGAAACCGTGAACTGAGCGCCGTTTGCATTTTTGTCGGAACCTTTATGCCAAGTAAATATGATTTATTTTCATTTACTTTATAATATGAAATTTTTTGGAACATTTGCAGTGATTTGTGTACCGAAGCCAGGGAAGTTTCAGGGTTTGTCAGCATTAGGATGATGTCATCAGCGAACAAGCTTATAGTGTGTTCTGATTTATGGGAGTGGATCCCGGTGATGGACTGTTGGTTTCTGATATAGGTGGCTAGGGGCTCCAGTATCAAATTAAAAATTAACGGGGAAAGGGGGCACCCCTGGCGAGTGCCATTGGTGATGAGGAAGGGGTTCGACAGAATCCCCGAGGTATATACACGAGCAGAAGGTTTGGAATATAAGGCCAGAATTGCTTGGAGTATGGGGCCCGAAAACCCGAATTTCTGTAGAACTGTCTCTAGGTAGCCCCAGTGGACCCTGTCAAAGGCCTTCTCTGTGTCTAAAGCCAACAGCAGAGAAGGCCCTTGCCGTAGATTGGCTAAGTGGATCACATTAATTAATCTCCTAGTGGCATCTGAAGTCTGGCGCCCCTTAGTGAAGCCCGTCTGATCAGCATTGATAACGCTGGGTAGTATGTCCATTAGACGGTTCGCTATCAATTTGGCGTATATTTTTACATCGTTGTTCAATAGTGAAATGGGTCTGAAGTTGGCCGGGGTGTTTGGTTCCTTCCCTGGCTTGGGTAGGGTTACAATAATTGCTTCAAGCATTTCTGAGGGGAAGGACGAGGAGGCTGCCGCTGTATTAAAGATTTTGCACAAATAAGGCGTAAGGATAGGTTTGTATGTGCGGTAATATTCTCCTATGAATCCGTCTGGTCCAGGGGATTTGTTGGCAGGGAGTGAGTCTATTGTCCTTCTAATTTCGTCTTCAGTGAAAGGTAGGTTTAAGAAGTCTGCTTCTTGTTGTGAGATTTTTGGTAGAGATATTTTATGTAAGAAGTCATTTATCAGTCCTGTGGTGAGTTGTGGGGTGTTTATGTCGTCTTTCAGATTGTACAGCGTGCTATAGTAGTGGCTAAAAGCGTTGGCTATGTCTTGTGGGTGTTGCATGTGATGTTTTGTAGTGGGGTGGATGATGTAGGGAATTTTTGTTTTGAGTCTGTGTCCTTTGATTTGGTGTGAAAGCAATTTGCCTGCTCTGTTGCCCTGGGCGTAGTGAGTCATTTTGAGTCTTTTTGTGTTCCTTTCAAATTCCTCCAGTAGGAGGTTTCGGAGTTCTTGTCTTAGTCGTGTCAGTGTAGTGGAGAGTGTTTGGGATGATTGATTTTTGTTTTGGGCTTCTAGTTTAAATATTTCGGTTGTAAGATCTTTTAATTTCTGTTGCCTCAGCCTCCTCGCCCTTGCCCCCAGTTTGATAAAGATTCCTCGGATGAATGCTTTGTGGGCATTCCAGAGAACGAAATTATTGTGCATTGAAGGTTCATTTAGAGAAAAAAATTCCTTCAATTGTTCCTCAATATGGATCTTGTTGCTTGGGTTTTGCATGAGGAAAGAGTTCGCTCTCCAAAGGGGTCTGGTGTCAATGTTGGATGCGTCTTTCAAGGAGAGGGTGATGGACGCATGGTCAGACCATGTGATCATGTTTATTGTTGAAGCTACAGTTCTGGATAGTGTGCGTTGGTCTACCAAGAAGAGATCAATCCTGGTGTACGTGTGATGTGGCGAAGAAAAAAAAGAATAGTCTCTTTCACCTGGGTGGAGACATCTCCACGCATCATGTAAATCTTCTTGGTGTAATGAGTCACGGAGAGATATGGGTGAGCGGGTGGCTGTGGTGGTAGTATCGATTTTGTGATCAGGGACTATGTTGAAGTCTCCACATAACACCAGCAGACCTTTCTTGTAACTATTGACTTTTTTCATGAGTTTGTGAAAGAAGTGGATTTGATGTTTATTAGGTGCATATACGTTTACTATAGTGTAGGTTATTTGGTTGATGTCACAGATAAGAATAAGAAATCGTCCGTTGGTGTCTTTATATTCCTCGTGTAATTTAAAGGCCACAGTGTCTCGCACTGCGATTAGCACTCCTTTTGTTTTAGATGCAGCGTTGGCCAAGAAAATGTGTGGAAAGTTCTTGTGTTTGCACGAAGGCGCCATGGTTGCACAGAAATGTGATTCCTGCGCACACACTACGTCACTTTTCTGCTGTAATGCTTCTTTCCATAATGACTTTCTTTTTACTGGGTGGTTAAGACCCTTGACGTTCATGGACATAAAGTTAATAGCCATATTGGGAATGTAGAGTATGCTTCATCCATTGTCTGGATTCTCGACGAGAGGACCCAGACAATCCAGTGTGGAGCTTTAGTGGTATGTGCGGGTGCTTGTTTTGGTTACTCACTGCTTTTGTAGACCAGTCCGTATCTTCTGTGTTGATGCGAGGAATTCGAATGCGAAGAAGGGCATGTGATCCGATGATGAAGAACCTTTTGGCGGAGATGACTTGAGTTCCATCCTTGTGGGTCCAGCTGGGCAGAGAGAAGGGTGGGGAGAGAGAAGAGAAGAAAAAAAACAAAAGAAAACAGAAACATATAACCTGTGTGAGGTCAAACAATAGCGCGGGTGAAGATTGGTTCACTGGAGCCTTGTAGGGGCTCATCTTCAATTGTTCCCGAAGGGAGTGTCTGAGTGCAGCTTCTTGCTGCTAATTCAGATATGAGGGGAAAGTTCTGGCCCATTGGGCTAACCGGAGACCCTCGGGTGGACATGTAACGTTTACTGATTCTTGTATGGTTCTACACATGTGACCTGGCGTTCCTTTGTGAGACTGCCTTCCAGTCCTGGATTGAGTTAGGTCGGTTGGGGTGGGGGTTGATGTTTGCATCTGAGTCAGGGTGAATTTTCCATTCTTTCAGTAAGGCTAGGCCTTTTTCAAGTGAGTCCACAACAAATGATTTGTCTTGGTTAGTTATGGTGATTTTTGTTGGGAATCCCCATCTGTATGGGATATGATGGTTTCTAAGCACTTTGGTGATTGTATTTAGGTTTCTCCTCTTTTGTAGAGTGTGCTGGGAGAGATCCGCATAAAATTGCAGATTTTGATATTGTGGTGGGATCTGTTCTTGTTTGCGCATCACTTGCATCAGTTGTTCTTTTACATGAAAGAAGTGTAGGCGTAAGATCACATCTCTTGGGATTTTTTCAGGTAAGTGTGACGGCTTGGGCAATCTGTGGATTCTGTCTATGGTGATCTCCATTACGGAAATTTCAGGTAGGAGGGAGGTAAATAGGTTGGATGCATATGCTCTCAGGTCAGACGGCTGTATTGACTCGGGGATCCCCCTGATTTTAAGGTTGTTCCTCCTGGACCTGTCTTCAATATCTGCTAGTTTGTTTTTAATCCAATTTGAGTCTTCTTCTTGTTCCTCACTAGCATCCACCAATTCATTAATGGTGGATGCATATTCCCCCATCTTCCTCTCAATGTGGTCAACTCTGCCTTCTACCGCTTTAACTTCCCCACTGATCTGGTGCATGCATTTGATCATGTCTGTTTGCAAAGTACTCCTTAGTGAGACCAGCATGTCTTTTAGAACGGTGTCAAGCACCGGTTGATTCATGGTGGGGAAAGAGGTGATGGATTCCGGCAGCTCTCTCGTGTCCTCCCCCATGTCTGAGACTGGGCTCATGGCCGGATCGAATCCTTTGCCATCCAGCTTAAGTTTGGATTTGGCCGGGCTTCCTGACGGTGAGTGGGTGGCTGGGGAGCTTGTGCAGCTTTCTGGGATGTTATTAAGGGGTGAGATGTTGTAGTCAGGTAGGTTTAGCTGCTGGTCGTGGGCCGGGGGTGAGGACGCGCCCGCGCCATCTTGCTTACCTCCAGACCGCGGCCTAGTAAAGTCGTCCATCAGCCTCTGGGGTTTGAAAAAGTTCTTTCGCTTATGGGGCATGGTCCCGTCGGTCTCCCGGGTCAGAACGCCAGTTGCAGGGATGCAAGCGAGGTGTTTGTGAGCCGTTGTGTAGTCGCTGAGTCCACCGGGTCACCGGAGCTCCGGAGCTATGCTGCCATTCAGCTCCGTTGCAGGCCACGCCCCCGTTCTTTTCTCTCTATTGTTCTGCTCTGTTTTACTGCATTCTATGCTATACTGTAATATTTTATTGTCTCTGTGTTTTATTGTGTTTGCCTTACAGGTATGTCCTACTGGTTTACGGTACTGTTACTGTGATTTATTGTTAACCTTTGTTTTCTTTGCAGGTACACCATTCAGCTGCAGCACAGATTTATTTATTTTTACAGTAACAGGTTTTGCTCTCACGATATGTATATCCATGACCCCATCGCTGTAGGAGGTGATTTTACTACCACAGTTAAAAAAAGAGCATATATGCCGAAGCATAGGGGCAGGGTGGACATAGAGGTGGATCGACCCTATGCTTCGGCATATATTTTTATATTTATTGAATGCTCATCATGGGTGGCAGGGCGGTATTCTAATGGTGGGCATATTACAGATCAATCGATGTGATTGGAAAAAGAACATTACAATATATGCCCAACAAGGACCAGTGACGTACTAGTATGTTGCTGGACTTTAAGTGGTTATACTGGAATGATTCCTGCAGGTTTAGGTATCATCTTGGTATTATTTTTTTTCAGTCGGCAGTCGGATTTCATGTAAAAGCAATCCCAATGGCTAATTAGCCACTAGCTTGCTTATACAAGCAGTGGGAGGGAATGTCCCCCCTCCCGCCGTATTCCATGGCTTTTTCTGGCTCTCCTGTCCCACCAGGGAACTCGAGAATGCAGCCAGTGGTTCCGCTTGCTGACCATAGATCTGATCGGAGACCAGACCAGAATGACTCCAATCATCTCTATGGCCTAAGAAACTGGAAGCTACGAGCTTTGGTTTCGCTGCATAGAATGCATTAAGATAAAAAAACCTTTATCCAAAAACACAAAACTCTGCTGAGTTTTTACAACTACTATGCCTGAACTTAATAACATGACTGTCTTGTTAACAGGTTAAGGGATAAAAGAGGTGGCACTTTTTAGGTGAGAATTGTATAGAGCAACTGATGAGTCTTTCTTAAGTGGAATCTTTTAAACATTAACATTTTACTCCTTACAAGACTCATTGTTTTACAGTCTGATCACTAAATTATACTTTAAAAACATGTTTCTCTACACAACAGACATATTAATCATAATAATTGTGTTAATACATTACCAACATAAAACTACGAATTAACAATCTTTTTATGTGATATAAATATTTTGAAGTTCACATTTTATGTGTTTCTTACATAAAAATGTTTCTCTAAATTGTATAGTTTAAAATATTTTTACATCATGGGGTTTGAGAAAACAGAAAAAAGCTCACTTGACACCAATAAGCAGTTTGTATACTACTTTACCAGGCATGTCATTAGATTTCGTATTCTGCTTATTACCATGGTAGCAGAATTGCCTGTGTATTTTGAATTTCTGCTTCTGTGACTGGTGAAGACAGAATGATGAGTCCATTGAGACAAGCTTTTATCTATTTAGAGGATTGTTTATTAAAAGGATCTTATCACTGAACTAAATATGTCTCATTAGGCTCTGACTGAAGCATTTCCTGACTTAAGTTCCAATATTTCCATTGGTACTAGAGCTTCAAAACAACTTCATTTAATTGTCCCACGCCTAGTATGTATCACATACGTTGGAAATTCAGAATAACTGCTTTGGTAGAACCTTTGTGTTTTGTGATATTTTAAAGGTCAGACATGAAGGTAAAACTGTAACATCCATGCCAAACTTTACTCAAGGCCATTCATGCTGTACCCAAATACACACAATCAATAAAAACTGAATCAATATAGAATGCCATTTTCTTAGATTCTTGAAATAGATTTTGGCAGTGGTGAAATTCTTCTGTGTTCTATTAAAAAAAAAGATATGAATGTTGCATGATTTTTAATGTATAAAATATTTGTTTTTAACTTGTCATTCTTGAAACACCAAAGACACTCTACACCAGGGGTGATTCTAACTTGGTTTAGTTCCTAATTGAATTCCTGTGACACCCATTGGATCCCAGGACCAGATTGTACCTAATGCCCCAGTTAAGATTAAGCTTAAACTTTTCCTACCACTATACCCCCACCACCACTATTTAACTGTTAAACAGAAGATCTTAAAAGAGTAAAGTAGGGGAATTTTATTTTTTTAATTATACTTACCTAGGTGGATGCAGCATTGGCCTGATGCTGCATCTGTCCCACGTTGGCTCTAAGGCTGAAAACCGAGCGATCAAACACAGCTGAATGCTTGGTTCTCGGAGCTCTCAGCCAGTCACCAGTCTCGTCAGGGTCCACCAGTGCCGAACGTCAGGGTCCACCAGTGCCGAACGTCAGGGACCACCAGTGCCGAACGTCAGGGACTCCCCGTGCTGAATGTCAGGGACCACCCGTGCTGAATGTCAGGGACCACCCGTGCTGAACGTCAGGGACCACCCGTGCTGAATGTCAGGGACCACCAGTGCTGAACGTCAGGAACCACCAGTGTCGAACGTCAGGGACCACTAGTGCCGCATGTTAGGGACCACCATGTCAGGGACCACTAGTGCCGCATGTTAGGGACCACCAGTCAGGGACCACCAGTGCCAGATGTCAGAGACCACCAGTGCCGGATGTCAGAGACCACCAGTGCCGGATGTCAGAGACCACCAGTGCCGGACGTCAGAGACCACCAGTGCCGGATGTCAGAAACCACCAGTACCGCATGTCAGGGACCACCAGTCAGGAACCACCAGTGCTGTATGTCAGAGACCCCCAATGCCGGATGTCAGAGACCACCAGTGCCGGATGTCAGAGACCACCAATGCCACATGTCAGAGACCACCAGTGCCACATGTCAGAGATCACTATTTTAGGGACCACCAGTGCTGCATGTCAGGGACCACCATGTCAGGGACCACCAGTGCCGCAGCATGCCAGGGACCACCAGTGCTGCATGTCATGGACCACCAGTGCTGCATGTCATGGACCACCATGTCAGGACCACCAGTGCCTCATGTCAGGGACCACCAGTGCCACATGTCAGGGACCACCAGTGCCACATGTCAGGGACCACCAGTGCCACATGTCAGGGACCACCAGTGCCGCATGTCAGGGACCACCAGTGCCGCATGTCAGGGACCACCAGTGCTGCATGTCAAGGACCACCATGTCCACCATGGGACCACCATGTCTGTCCCAACAGTGTAGAGCACTACATATCTGCTTCCTCCCTGCTAGAACTACAATGGGTGACATACTTGGTGAAGGAGATCAGAAACATGAAATTTGCCCGGAGTTCTGTTTTAAGTCTGTCTAAGGCCGCGTACACACGAAGGGACTATCCCGCGGGATTATCCTCTGGACTGAAGTCCAGCGGATAATCCTCTCGTGTGTGGGCGCCGGCGGACTTTTTGGCGCCAACGTCCGGCGGACCAAAGTTTTAAGTTTGGTTTTAAAATTATCCGCTGGACTTGGCAGTCCGGCAGACAATCCCGCCGTTAGTAGGCAAGTCCGCGGGACTTTTGAAATGAACAGACTTGCCGCTCATCGGCAAGTCCGTTCATTTAGCACGTGACTTCAGGTTACGTAGCTAGCGTATGCAGTAAATGCCGCCGCGCTAGCTCCGTAAGCTGGCATGGATTTAAAGGGACTCCCCACGCCGAAAAAACGGCGTGGGGGTTCCCCCCAAATCCATGTCAGACCCTCATCCGAGCACGCAGCCTGGCAGGCCAGGAAAGGGGTGGGGACGAACGAGCGCCCCCCTCCTGAGCCGTACCAGGCCGCGTGCCCTCAACATGGGGGGTGCCCTGGCAACCTGGCCGTTGGTTGTCGGGGTCTGCAGGCGGGGGCTTATCGGCCTCTGGGAGCCCCCTTTAATAAGGGGGCCCCCAGATACCGGCCCCCCACCCTATGTGAATGAGTATGGGGTACGATGTACCCCTACCCATTCACCTAAGGTGTAAAATGTAAAGTACAAAAACACACACACTTTGAAAAAATATTTTATTGCACTGCTCCGGGGGTCTTCTTCCGTCTTGGGGGTCTTCTCACCGGACTCCTCCGCTCTCTTCTGCTCTTTTACCTAGCTCTTTCACGAGCGGAGGAGTCCGGCTACCTTCTTCATCGTCGCCGCCGTCGTCTGGGGGTCTCGATCCGCCTTCGGGGGTCTTCCGGGGGTCTCTTCTGTTCTTGCGGCGGTCGTCGTCTTCCGCGCCGCCGACGCCGCCTTCTTCTTCTTGTCCTTCTTCTTGTTCTTCTTCTTCCGATGTTGACCCGACGCTCTCTCTGCCCGGAATGCCTGTGCCGCGCTGCGCTGGGACTTATATAGGGACATGGGGACAGGGTCACATGCTCATGTCACATGGTGACCCCGCCCCCTTGTGATGTCACAGTCCCAGCATCCTCCGGGACTGTGCCAACACAAGGGGGCGGGGTCACCATGTGACATGAGCATGTGACCCTGTCCCCATGTCCCTATATAAGTCCCAGCGCAGCGCGGCACATGTTGAGGGCACGCGGCCTGGTACGGCTCAGGAGGGGGGGCGCTCGTTCGTCCCCACCCCTTTCCTGGCCTGCCAGGCTGCGTGCTCGGATGAGGGTCTGACATGGATTTGGGGGGAACCCCCACGCCGTTTTTTCGGCGTGGGGAGTCCCTTTAAATCCATGCCAGCTTACGGAGCTAGCGCGGCGGCATTTACTGCCTACGCTAGCTACGTAACCTGAAGTTACGTTCTAAATGAACGGACTGCTCCGTGTGTGGGCAAGTCCGTTCATTTTCAAAAGTCCCGCGGACTTTTGGCCGGCGGATTATCCCCTGGAGAAGTCCGTGCGTGTGTGGGCAAGTCCACACGCTCGGAAAGTCCAGCGGACCCAGCTGGAAAGTCCGGCGGATTGTCCGCTGGACTAAGTCTGCCGGCAAAAGTCTGCACGTGTGTACGCGGCATAATTCTTTCAAAGGCATATCTTTATTGTTGCCAACTCCTCTTTAGAGGGTACAGGGTCATAGAGAGGTTAAATTAAATGAGCGCTCAATGGACCCTAGCTATGGACAGTATGTCATCAATTGCGTACAGTATGTGTTTATATTAGGTGGAAGTTACAAAAATGTCTTACTTTTTTGATCAAGGTAACTGAATACTGATGAGAAAGAGAGAAACGAGAGAGAGGGACAAGAGAGACAAATAAGAGAGAAAATAGAAAGGGAGAAAAGAAAGAGAAAAGATAAAAAGAAAATAGAGAGAAAGGAAAGAAAGAAGAGAGTTTTGTCTGGTCACAATAATAAATATAATACCCTTTTTTCCCAGTAAGAATAATAAATTATAATAATGCGTGTCTTTCATAGCTACCTAGAGTTCAGCTTTAAGTAAGCCTGCAAGATTACATTTTATTGAAACATAATTCTAACCTGCTGTATATGATAAATATACTCTAACATTATCAATTGAAATTAAATATAATATAATTATAAAATAGTTCTAAATAATACTTCTGTATAGGATTCTAAAAAAAAAATAAAAATTTAAATGTTTTAGGACCTATGCATTTCACATTACAACTTCTAGGATAGGGAGGGATTTCATTTTTACAGTTATTGTTTAAAGTGTTACCTAGTTTTGGTCATTGCTCTGCTAAGATTTATCAAGAAGTAACTTTAATTTAACAGTGCCCCCTGGTGTTTACAAATTGAATTTTATAAAGTACTTTCCTGAAATAATTACATTCTGTTCGTACAGAAGGAACAACTCACACTACCCACTGTTTTGAAGTGCAGAAATCAGTAACCTATAGCAACCAATCATATTTCAGTTTTTTTTTTTTGTCAAACTATAGAACAATTTATTTTGTTTGGATGCAATGATTTATAGCAATAGTTTGTCTTATTAAAGGATAAGTCCACCTTTCACAAACAATATTATTATTATTATTATTATTATTATACAGGATTTATATATATACATTTTGCGCAGCGCTTTGCAACATGAGTAGACTGTACAGTTACAATACAATTTAATACAGGAGGAATCAGAGGGCCCTGATAATTTAATCAGCCTGCAAAGCATTACAACTGTGGGTACAATGCCAGTTTCTTGCAGATTCCTTCTCCAGCAACCTGTCTGTTCCACGGTATGGGCTTTCAGTTTAGCCGGCCATACATTGAAATTGAAAACAACTGAAATTCGGCTGGCTCAGCAGGTACTGGCTGAATTTTGATCCATGTATGGACAGGGAGATACAGAAGTCTATTTAGCGATCAACTCCTGTACTCCTTTTCCCCGCTCAATCAGCAACGCAAGCTATAGCCCACAACATTGATCAGTTTATTCTGATGGCGAGGTGGGTCTCCCCGCTGTCAGAATACAATTAGCTCAGCAGAGATGATTGCCCCATCCACTATGAGTGTGTGGATTGGGGAAATTAGTTCATTTTCTTTTGTTCAATCCACTGGTTACTCGGGTGGCTGCGTACCATGACCATATAGCCTAGAGAATGTACATCTTTTTACATTGCAATATATCTGTTGTGGCCATATTTTGATCTTGATGAAAACAGCTATACAGTGACAGTATCAAGATCAAAATATGGCCACAACAGATGTATGGGCATGGTACGCCTGGCCTAACTTTCAATACAAAGTGAAGATGAATTATCTCTTATATAACACACATATCTTTCCAGCGGAAAGATTTTCATGACATTGTTGAAAAGGGGCGGAGCATGGGTAACCTTAAAATGATGCCCTCCCTGAAAAAAGTTCTGCGGATGCCCATGATTCATGCATAGATATCTGTGAACAAATAATGTGGCACAGCTGTGCATATTTTAAATTTCACTCACACCCACAACGTGTTACAGAGAAGGTTAAAGGGTGGCTTTCATTCGCACAATGTTACGTGTTAAACCCCAAAAAATGGTGTAACATATAACATGGTCCAAAAGGTGAAATTTAAGGGAACCTTTATTGGTAAAATATGGAAGATGTCATTGACCACTGATTTGAAAATGCTATCTGCTGGCTGTCTTGCTGATCCAATGGGTAATTTTTCGTAAGCTGGCCGTAGATGTATCAAAATTCAGCTGCTTCAGAAGGAACTGAATTTCTATCCATGTGTGGCCATCCCTGTGTGGCAGAAGGTGATCATTAGATTGACTTCTGTCAAACAGGAATGTTGGAAAGCTTTTGCCATTCAGTATATTGTGACTGCGGAGCTGTCAGAATACAATGTTCTAGCTTGGAGGCAATTCCTTGATCGAACTCGCTTGTGTGTACTGTTTGTTATGTTGTTTTTCTATGGCCAGCTTAACCGCTTCCGGACTGCCCCAGGTACATTTACTGTGGCAGGGCGGCCCAGGTGCGCAAATTCACGTACCTGTATGTGATTTCGTGCACGCGGTTTAAGGGGCTTGCGCATGCCACCGGCGCACCGCTCCCATTGTGATTGGACACGACCAGAGCCAATCAGCGGATCCGGTGGCAGCGATGACCGCTGCAAGCCACTGATCGTTCACAGGAGAGACAGAGCAGCGGTGAGCCGATTTAAACAAAGTACACCGCTGATCTGTCAGGGAAGAAAAGAGAGGTCATGTTTCAGCTTGATCATCCCTGTAGTTAACCCCTTCACTGCCAGTGTCATTTATACAGTGATCAGTGCATTTTTTTTTAGCACTGATTACTCTATTGTTGTCACTGGTCCCCAAAAAGTGTCACTTAGGGTCAGATTTGTCCACCGCAATGCCGCAGTACCGCTAACAATTTCAGATCGCCACCATTACCAGTATAAACAATAAATACAATTAAAAGTCTCTAAATCAATCCCCTATTTTGTAGATGCTATAACTTTTGTGCAAACCAATCTATATACGCTTATTGGGATTTTTTTACCGAAAATATGTAGCAGAATACATATTGGCCTAAATAGTTTTTTTACATTTTTTTTTTTGAATTTGTTGTTTTTTGTTTTCAAAATGTTCAGTCATTTTTTTTATAGTGCAAAAAATAAAAACAGCAGATGTGCTCAAATACCACCAAAAGAAAGCTCTATTTGTGGGGAAAAAAAGGACATCAATTTTATTCGGGTACAGTGTTGCACAACCTGGCAATTGTCAGCTAAAGCAACGCAGTGCCATATCGCAAAAAGTGGCCTGGTCAGGAAGGGGGTAAACCTTCCAGGGGTGAAGTGGTTAACACTGTCACACATACATATGAGAGCAACGTCAGCTCCTCTCAAATGGAAACAATGACACATTAAGAAATGCTTACATGTATATGTGGCTGGGTCTACAACAGTGTTTCTCAACTCCAGTCCTCAAGGCGCCCCAACAGGTCATGTTTTCAGTCTTTCTATTATTTTGCACAGTTGATTTGATCAGTTTCACTGCCTTAGTAATTACCACAGCCGTTTCATCTCAGGGAAATCCTGAAACATGACCTGTTGGGGCGCCTTGAGGACTGGACTACAAGACTAGTTGTGGTGTTATACATAAAACAAAAAGAACACAGGGCCACTGATATATCAAGAAAAATGCTTTTGCTGACCTCCAGTACTTGACACTATGATGCACTATTAGCCGGTTTGTTTAGATACAGCAGCCAGCCAGGGATCTGTCATTTTGCTGCTGTGAACATTGTCAGCTGGTGGGAGTCATCATCATCGAGCAGCATATCATCAGGATTGATGAGGATCTACATTGCTGGATAATCTGATTGACATTGAAAATACATTTGGAAAAGTTTTTCTTTTTTTAAATAAAAAAATGGACACTATGGTAATGCAGACATCCCAACCTGCAAAGGAGGTTCGCGCCGATGCTGACCCCCCCCCCCCCCCAATAAAATGCAGCCTTACCAGTGCCAATTAAATGCAGCCTGATCAGTTCCAATTAAATGCAGCCAAACCAGTGCCCAATGAAATGCAGCCTGATCACACAGCTGCTGGGGCTGGCAATTGGCCCTGGGGTCTGGCTGCTAGGGCCTGGCTGCTGGGGCCAAGGGTCTGGTGGCTGGAGCTCGGCTGCTGGTCATGGAGTCTGGCTGCTGGGGCTGGAGTCTGGATGCTGGAAACAAGGGTCTGGCTGCTGGAGCTGGGCTGCTGGGCCTGGAGTCTGGCTGCTGGGGCTGGAGTCTGGCTGCTTGGACCAAGGGTCTGGCTGCTGGAGCTGGGCTGCTGGTCCTGGAGTCTGGCTGCTGGGGCTGGAGTTTGGCTGATTGGACCAAGGGTCTGGCTGCTGGAGCTGGGCTGCTGGTCCTGGAGTCTGGCTGCAATGGGGCTGGTGAGCCATCCCAGTCAGAGAATTCCCCAGAAGGAAGGGGGTGGGCTGAGGCAGAGGGGAGGGGGGCAGCCCATACTGTTGTCCCCAGCCTGCTGCATGGGTACTTTTTTTGGCAGAGGGGGATACAATCCATACTGCTGTCCCCAGCCTGAATTGGCTGCTGCATGGGTACTTCAGCAGGGAAGAAAGGGGGTGGGTAGAGGCAGAGAGAAGTCTGATCTGCCGACTGTAGCAAATAAAAGAAAATAAACTTTCCCCTGTCAGGCTGACTCTCTCTCCACGTTCAGGTGCCACTGTGCAGTGATCTCCTGTGCGACAAGTACACAGTCCCGGTCTCTTCTATATCAATCCGCTGGGCAGACAGGTACTGTCATGTACTTGTCGCACAGGAGATCCCTGCGCAGTGGCACCCAAAAGTGGAGAATAGAGTCCGCTTGACTGGGGAAAGTTTTTTTTCTTTCTTTTAATTGCTACAGCGTGCAGATGACAGTCTTCTCTCTGCCTCCACCCACCCCCTCCTTCTCTGCTGAATCGGCTGGACTGACCCCCAAAAAAGTACCCATGCAGCAGCCAAAGTAGGCTAGGGACAGCAGTATGGACGGCCCCCCGTCTTCCTCAGCTTGCAGCGCCTTGCATCCACCTGTCACTCAGCCACAGACAGAGCAGCCGTCCTCCATTCGGCTGCTTGGGCTGCTCTGTCTGTGGCTGAGTGACAGACCCAGCCGGGAGATCGCCCTGCGCTCGCGGGTGTCCGGGAGCCCACAACCAAATGCGGGAGACTTCCGCGACTCGCAAAAGACTTAAGATGTCTGGGTAATGCTGGCTCGTCCAGGGCTACAAATGGCAGTCGGGCAGATCTCCTGGATCAGTGGGCTTGGAAGAGCTGCACCTTTTCCCCATACTGATAAAGTACAAGAATCCAGGCCAGACATTTTGACTTAACTCTGACCTTCTAATTTGCAAACTGGTTCTGGGTCAGCATATCATAAAGAGCCAGGCAATAAGCACTTTCAGAAGGTTCTCAATAGATCTGTATTTCTTTCTTAAAGTTTTCATTTAAAGGAACTCGATTTAAAAAAATAAAATGCACCTTTTCTCTACATGAATACAAAACAGCCAGTTATTAGGCCAAAGTTGTATTCATGCTTTTAATGTATTTTATCCATTTACACTGTAAGTGCCACTGTGAGACCCGTGGGAGTACAGCTGACTATGTTAACATTGCCAATGCCATTCAAACTTTTCCTTACTTGCATTCAGTTAACAGATGTATTTCTGAGAGATGGTCCAGGGTAGCACATACATAAATTCATAGCATTCATACTATTAAGTGAATATATTGAGTACATTAGGATTTTCTGTTGCATATGTATATCGATTTATTTGTCAAAACTCCATAGGGATCTCATTCCAGCTCTGCACTGTACTTCACTCCTAATGCTAAAAATGTTAGAAAATAAAGTCTAAGTGCTGTCAAAAAATCAGCACAAGGGACACAACTTACAGTCAGTAGGATGTGACTCTTGTGCTCATGCCTCTTTTGCTAGAAACTCTCCTCCACATTACCCTGCAACTACCCTTACACATGAAAAAGATACGTTCAGAAAAGCTAACTGTTGCGAAAACAGAACATACAGGCTTAGTAAAGCATATCTATGGTCAACGTGTAAAATTATATAGTATTTCTACATTGTATTTCATTATTTCTAGCCTACACCTATTAATCGGAATGATTTTGAAGTTTGTAAACTCACTTTGTTTACAAATTTACTTCCTTGAATTTTGTAACACATATTCACTACTGTATGCCTTGAGGGTAGGTACTGCTGTGTCATACATTTCCCAGAGCTTCTTCTTCTGAACTACAGAGTTGCTGAGAGAAGGAGTTTTAGGAAGCACAGTCAGTACAGGAATCACGAAAAACAAAAACAGAACATACCATAGCTCCAGAACAGGAATCACTGCTTGGTACCATGGAATGTGTAATCCCATGTTGGCCAGCAGACATTAGAGGATTGTCAAAATAACTTTTGTTTTCATTTTTATTACCATGCTGTAAAAATGAAAGTGTATGCTGTGACCATAGATCTCCTTTAGGTCCCTTTCACACGATTGGCCCATTGGAATCCACCTGTCCATTTTTCAGGTGGATCTGAGTGGGCCACCCATTGACTTCTGTGGGCAGGCAGATGTCAGCATAGATGTGTCCGCTGACACCCGCCTGCCATCCGATTCGACAAGATCCACTCAAAACAAGCGGATGGCGATACTTTCCCCATCCGTCCAGCGAATCCGAATGGATGGGATCGGATAAAGATAGACAGGCTGTCCGTTTTCATCCAATCTCCCCATAGAGGAAAGCGGGGGTCTCTGACAGGTCTGTCCCTGCACAATGAGCAGAGATGGACCTGTCATCCGCCTGCTCAGCGGAGATCAACGGAGCGATCTCCTGCTGAGCTAGCGGGAAACCTGCATCCATTTCGCATGACAGGAGATTGTGACCTGCTCTCAATGCCGGTTCACATATCTCTGTGGCGGCTGCGTAGCGGCTCGCAGCAGGAGTCCTGTGCATCTTCGCGTCTTTCACAGCCAAATTCAGGCAAAAATGTGGCCCTGATTCATCCCTGAAATGGAGAACCGGACCGGACCCCTGCTGCGATCTGGCAGCAGTGTGAACCCAGGCTGAAGCAATAGTAAACAGCACAAAAAATGTAAAAATAAAATTTGGGCCTGGGCCGTTTAAGTTATAATCTGCTAGTATGCATCTCATACTCGCACATTATGACAGACTTACCTGAAAACAAAGCCATCCAGCAGCGCACTGTCACCGCTGAAATTAAACATGTACCAATATAGCCAATGCATTGTGTGTTCCTCCGTCTTGTCCTGAGGACTGCAGTCAGGTGTTCCATTTACTGAATATCGTTCACCATGGCAAACCATTGCAATATAAGGGGTGGGGCTAGTTGTTTCCACATACTGGGAATACATGGCCTAGCGACATTCAGCAGATGCATCAGTAAGTATTTACGGTATCTCTTATGCCGCGTACACACGAAGGGATTATCCCGCGGGATTGTCCACTGGACAATCCCCTCGTGTGTGGGCGCCGGCGGACTTTTTGGCGCCAAAAGTCCGGCGGACTAGGTTTTAAGTTTTGTTTTAAAACCTAGTCCGCTGGACTTGGCAGTCCGGCGGACAATCCCGCCGTTAGTAGGCTAGTCCGCCGGACTTTTGAAATGAACGGACTTGCCGCTCATCGGAAAGTCCGTTCATTTAGCACGTGACTTCAGGTATACGTAGCTAGCGTAGGCAGTGAATGCCGCCGCGCTAACTCCGTCACCTGGCATGGATTTAAGGGGACTCCCCACGCCGAAAAACTGCGTCGGGGTCCCCCCCCAAATCCATCTCAGACCCTTATCCAAGCACGCAGCTCGGCAGGCCAGGAAAGGGGTGGGGACGAGCGAGCGCCCCCCCCTCCTGAGCCAGTACCAGGCCGCGTGCCCTCAACATGGGGGGTGCCCTGGGGAAAGGGGGGGACTGTGACATCACAAGGGGGCGGGGTCACCATGTGACATGAGCATGTGTCAACATCGGAAGAAGAAGAAGAAGAAGAAGGCGGCGCGGAAAACGCGGCAAGAACAGAAGAGACCCCGGAAGACCCCCAGACGACGGCGGCGACGACGAAGAAGGTAGCCGGACTTCTCCGCTCGGTAAAAGAGCTAGGTAAATGGCGGAGGAGTCCGGCGAGAAGACCCCCAAGACAGAAGAAGACCCCCGGAGCAGTGCAATAAAATATTTACCCCATACTCATTCACATAGGGTGGGGGGCCGGGATCTGGGGGCCTCCCAGATTCCGATAAGCCCCCCGCCCACAGACCCCGACAACCAATGGCCAGGGTTGTCGGGAAGAGGCCCTTGTCTTCATCAACATGGGGACAAGGTGCTTTGGGGTGGGGGGGGCGCACGGCCCCCCTTTCCCCAGGGCACCCCCATGTTGAGGGCACGCGGCCTGGTATGGCTCAGGAGGGGGGGGGCGCTCGCTCGTCCCCACCCCTTTCCTGGCCTGCCGGGCTGCGTGCTCGGATAAGGGTCTGAGATGGATTTGGGGGGGACCCCCACGCCGTTTTTCGGTGTGGGGAGTCCCTTTTAAATCCATGCCAGGTGACAGAGCTAGCGCGGCGGCATTCACTGCCTACGCTAGCTACGTATACCTGAAGTTACATTCTAAATGAACGAACTGCTCCGTGTGTGGGCATGTCTGTTCATTTTCAAAAGTCCCGCGGACTTTGTCCAGCGGATTGTCCGCCGGAGAAGTCCGGGCGTGTGTGGGCAAGTCACACGCTCGGAAGTCCGGGCGTGTGTGGGGAAGTCCCGCCGGACTAGGTCCGGCGGACAATCTGCTGGACTAGGTCCGGCGGACAAAGTCCGAACGTGTGTACGGGGCATTAATCGACATAGGAGTCAAATTAAGAAGCACTGCAGCAGGGTTGTCGAACAGAGAGTGGTATGTGAGTGTGTGCATGATTTGTAATACCTGATGCCAGAAGGGGTGAATCTTTGAACAGTCCTAGAAGATGTGGCATCCAGACTGGCACGATATTTCACATCGCCAACATAATGGTCTGTGTCCAGGGAAAAGGGACGCTAACACAGAAGGGGTCTGGTACCAACGCGTTAATATTTTATAAGAGGTCTCCTGATATTAAATACAAAAGGAAGATTTGCGAGCAAAAAATAGTATTCGGCTCTTTTGATCTTCAGAGAACGTGGAGTTTAGGTCTCTTTCCCATTTGAGCAAATATGGTGGGTTGTGCTAAGATGTGACTGCAAGTAAGATACAGTAAGAAACGGTGAGAGATTTCCAAATTGGCCCCTCTCCCAAATAAAGGTCTTCAAATGAGGTAGGTTGTCTTTGAAACCTGGGAATGATCGGGAAGTGATCGGAGGAAGTAGGTTAGTTTCAGCAATTTCCATTGGCCCAGAGCTGAGGAATTATAGAAACAAACCGTTCTGATCGGTGGACCCATCCAGACAGACCAAGGAAGGAAGAAACTCTGACTAGGTTCAGATCTTGTTGGAGTTGAAAGGCTAGATCATTAATTAAGTTTTGGGTGGCTACTACACCCCCTCTCGTCTTGCCTCGCTAGTCCACTGTGCTTCCGGGGGTGCGGTCTCACTGGTACTATGTCACATACTTGATGTCCCAGAATACGCCCATTCTGGAGAAAAGTTTTTAACTTGATTGATAGGCTTGTGGGAACCCAGATCCCCAGATCTCCTATGGTGGCCCTTCTTAATGCTTTTACCTCAAATTTATCCAAAGCCACGCAAAGTCTTGTCAAATTCATATTGCTGGGGGCTAAACTTACGGTAGCCAAGGCCTGGAAAAAACACAGGATATCCTTCCCAGCAGTCATCAGAAAAGTCTCCTGGATTATGTCACAAGAGAAGCTAGCCCACATTATGTCGGACACGGTCCGTAACTTTGAAACTACCTGGGAACCCTGGGCAATTTACATTGGTGCTCCTTGGCTCACCAACTCCATAATCTCCTAAACTGAGTCCCATAATTGCTGCTCCGAATACCCTGCCTGTTATCCCCTCTCCCCCTCCATCTTCTCTTTAACCCCCTTACCCTCTTTTTCTACCCCCCTCCAACTCTCACTTTTCCGTCTTCTGCTCCTAGTTTACCTCTCTTATTACAGTTTTTGCATTGAATGGCAGGTCGACATTTATGGGTACCTTATTGACTACTGGTTACCTTGCGGAGTGGGTCATGACCGAAACTGGTCAATCACATAGATGGGTGGTGGAACGTCGTGGGTTTCCCCTATAGGGCACAGACAGCTCCCAAACGGGGTGGTGGGGAATCCTCGCCCGTTACATAGCCCAATGGACCTTATCCTACCACGCTTCCTACATTGGACCATTTGGTCCCGTTTTACCTTCCTGTAACCTATTCCAAGTCACTAGCTTCTTTTACCTAATGGTCATGTATTACCCGTTGTCGTAGATGCCTGAGTTTACTATATATTTGTACCTTGTCATTTGCCCTTGTATGTATTTTGACTAATTTAATAAAATACTTTGAAGTTAAAAATTAAAAAAAAAATAATAATTAAAAATAATTAAGTTTGGGTGGCTGATGATAGGGGTCAGTGGCGAGGAGAAGCTGGAAGTCGCTGCCAGTTTGTAATATCTACAGAGTTCAATCAAGGTGGATTTAATCAAGGAGTGGGGAGGCGCCACTTGAGAGTGTTGGACTCCTGTCCATGGAACACCAGCTAGGGAGCCAGCCACTGATTCCTGTTCAAAAGACACCCAAAGTCTGTGAGAAGCGTGTCAACACCAATCAACCACTCTGGCCATATGTACCACTGTACAGTATAAGGAAGGGTCAGGAAGTCCAACACCACCTCTAAGCTTGGGTCTTAGCAAGATTGACCGATTGAGACGGGAAGGTTTACCTTGCCAAACATATCATAAAAAGGCCACTTGGATCTTTCGAAAAAACACTTGTGGTAGTTTGTTTGGCAAAGCTTGCATGACGTGGCATTTTTACTACATTACATCTACCAAACCAAGAGACTGCCAGAGATTTCCATTTCTCTAAATCTGCGGAGAGGGTAGCCAATAAGGCCAGATTCACACTTGTGCAGGTTGCAGTTTGCATATTGCAGGTGCATTTTGCATTTTTC
Source organism: Lithobates sylvaticus (assembly GCA_028564925.1). NCBI lineage: Eukaryota > Metazoa > Chordata > Amphibia > Anura > Ranidae > Lithobates > Lithobates sylvaticus. The sequence goes on along the minus strand of CM053027.1, from coordinate 261,604,071 downwards.
AATACACATCTTTAAACCATTGAAGTCTATGGAACCAAAAACCAGAAAAAAAACCTGGCCCTTTCTATAAAATGCACAGATGTGAACTACATCCATAGGAAACCATGTTAAATGGACTGTAGTGTGTTTCTGCAAAACTGAAAATCCACTAAAAAAGGCATAGGTGTGAACCAGGCCTTAAGGTTGGAAATTGTATTGGAAAATAAGTTGAAGATTGGAAGGGATTCTAGTCCCCAAGTACTGGATTGCTTGGGGGGCCCATCGTAAAGGGAAATTACCACTGAGGTGAACAATGGACTGAAGGGAAGGGTTGACATTGAGAGCTTCCGATTTTTGTAGATTAACTTTAAAATCTGATAATTCTCTATATGTACTGTAGGGGATCAGAAGGTTGAAGAGCTGGCTCAGAGACAGTCCAGTAAATTAACAGACTTGTCTTGTCACACAGTTGTGCACACAGGTACAGCTCTCAGTTCAGCAGCACACAGGCTTACAGGTAAAAGTTCATGACTCCAATCAGAGCTACAGTCTTTTTTGTGGTTAAGCTCACCCAGCAGGTACACCATCCAGCAATGGACCTTTTCACACAGGGTCCTACTGTGTCTCTCTCTCTTCAGTACACCTGACAAATAGCAGGTCTGAAGGGGAAATACCTGCCCTCTTCGATTAACTCCTTCTTAACCCTGCCCCAGGCTGACCCTCTACAGTATGTATTTCAGATAAGAGAACTGGTAAGGATAAAAGTGGATTAGATAAGTAGAATAATAAGTCGTCTGTGTAAACTGCAACTTTGTGATGATACATCCTTTTGTTTTAGTCTCTTTAACCACTTCAGCCCGGCAAAGCCCTTTTTTGCGATACAGCACTACGTCGCTTTAACTGACAATTGCCCGGTTGTGCGATGTTGTACCCAAACAAAATTGATGTCTTTTTTTTTTCCACAAATAGAGCTTTCTTTTGGTGGTATTTGATCACCTCTGCAATTTCATTTTTTTGCGCTATAAACAAAGAAAGAGCAACAATTAAAAAAAAAGCATTATTTTTAACTTTTTGCTATAAAAAATATGCCAAAAAAATATATTAAAAAAAAAATTCTTCCACAGTTTAGGCCAATATGTATTATTTTACATATTTTTGGTAAAAAAATATTGCAATAAGCGTATATTGATTGGTTTGCGCAAAAGTTATCGCGTCTACAAAATAGAGGATGGATTTATGGCATTTTTATTGATAATTTTTCTTTATTAGTAATGGCACGATCTGCAATTTTTATCATGACTGCAACATTACGGCAGACAGATCAGACACTTTTGACACTATTTTGGGACCATAGGCATTTATACAGCGATCAGTGCTATAAAAATGCACTGATTACTGTGTAAATGTCACTGGCAGAGAAGGGGTTAAACACTAGGGGGCGATAAAGGGGTTAAGTGTGTTCTCTCAGCATGTTCACGTGTTTCGTCACTATGCGGACGTCGTCACGGGGGACAAAACGCGTAGGGCGGGGAGCTACCTCCTGACGTCACCGCTATTGTCGTAGACCCGGAACCACGGGCTGTTTGCGAGACCGGCCGGCTCGCCTTTTTGTCTTGACTTCTTTATCCACATGTAAGTGCGCACTGTTGCTTCTTCTTTTTAATTATTAAACGTATCAAAGATTTTACACTATGCAAGTACTTTCATCCTTTGCGGTACTGGTTTTCTGTATGCCACTCTGATTGACCCTGAGCTGATTCCACATTGGATACTCCCTGATTGACAACCATAGGAGAATATTACCAGCAAAAAGCTCCAGGATCCTGTCCTACATCCCTGGCTGGGGTTAAGAGCCATCTGCCTATACGGGTCCCCTGTAACAAGGGACCACGTATTTCCGGTAAGGGGACAAGTGTGCTTTCTGGTGGAGGCTTATTTCACTATACAGCGTGTTGTCACTTTGGTTTCTAATATCAGAGGATTCTTTGAACAGTTTCAGTCTTCGCTATCATTTGTGATCATTGGACAGTATATATTTTTTCACATGGACTTTATTTTATGCAATATTTGAATGTCAAAACTGTGATTTTTTTTTGCGATTAGCTTTTCATTGGGGCTATGAACTCAGCCTGTTATTCACTATATATTGTGCACTTTTTATGTATAGTATCACAAGTATTGCGTTACTGGTTTGTGTCAAGTAAGATTTAGATCCACCTTATGAAGTTTTTGCCCCTTAAAGTTATAGAGTGGGGTACAGACTCAAGCAGGTGTTTACTAATTATAATACACTATAGGTGTTTATTATTCATTCATTTGAGTTTATCTTATGTTTAACCACCTGATTACTTTGCACTTAAACCCCCCTCGTGACCAGACCAATTTTCAGCTTTTAGTGCTCTCACACTTTGAATGACAATTACTCAGTCATGCAACACTGTACTCAAATGATTTTTTTGTCCTTTTTTTCCCACAAACAAAGCTTTCTTTTGGTGGTATTTGATCACCTCTGGTTTTTTTTTTTTTTTGCGCTATAAATGAAAAAATACCGAAAATTTTGAAAAAAAATGAATTTTTCTTTGTTTCTGTGATAACATTTTGCAAATTAGCAATTTTTCTTCATAAATTTTGGCCACAATTTATACTGCTACATATCTTTGGTAAAAATAACCCAAATTTGTGGATATTATGTGGTCTGTGTGAAAGTTATAGAGTCTACAAGCTATGGTGCAAATCATAAAAAAAAGATCATGTCTGATGTACTGAGGCTTATCTCATTTCTTGAGACCCTAACAAGCCAGGAGAGTACAAATGCCCCCCAAATGACCCCTTTTTGGAAAATAGACATTCCAGGGTATTTAGTAAGGGGCATGGTGAGTTATTTAAAGTTGTCATTTTTTTCCCACAATTCTTTGCAAAATTAAGATTTTATTTAATTTTTTTTTTTTTTCACAAAATTGTCATTGTAATAGCTTATTTCTCTCACATGGAATGTGCATACCACAAATCACACATTCTGCCACTCCTCCTGAGTATTACGATACATATGTATCGTAATATGTGAGAGTTTTTCACTACCTGGCCACATACAGAGGCCCAACATGCAGGAAGAACCATCAGGTGTTCAAGGAGCATAAATTACCCATCTAACTTGTTGACTACCTATTACACTTTTGAAGGCCCTAGAGCACCAGGACAATGGAAACGCCCATAAAATGACCCCATTTTGGAAAGCTAACACCCCAACGTATAATCTATGAGGCATAATGAGTCTTTTGAATGGTTCATTTTTTTCCAGAAGTTTTTGGAAAATGTGGAAAAAAATGAAAACGCATTTTTTTTTTTACACAAAGTTGTCGGTTTATAAGATATTTCCAACACATAGCATTTACATAGCAAAAATAACACCCCAAAATACATTCTGCTACTCCTCCTGAGTATAACGATACCACATGTATGAGACTTTTATACAGCTTGACCACATACAAAGGCTTAACATTGAAGTATCACCTTCAGGCATTCTAGGAGCATAAATTACACATTTCATTTCTCAACCACCTATTACACTTTTGAAGGCCCTGGAGCACCAGGACAATGGAAACGCACATAAAATGACGCCATTTTGGAAAGCTAACACCATAACGTATAATCTATGAGGCATAATGAGTCTTTTGAACGGTTCATTTTTTTCCAGAAGTTTTTGGAAAATGTGGAAAAAAATGAAAACGCATTTTTTTTACACAAAGTTGTCCGTTTATAAGATATTTCCAACACATAGCATTTACATAGCAAAAATAACACCCCAAAATGCATTCTGCTACTCCTCCTGAGTATGGCGATACCACATGTGTGAGACTTTTACACAGCCTGGCCACATGCAGAGGCCCAACATGCAAGGAACACTGTCAGGTGTTCAAGGGACACATAGCATGCACATACCAAGAATTACACCCCCAAAATACATTATGCTGAGAAAAGGGTAAACAAAAGCTTACCTGTGGTTGTAGTAGCACAGTTGTCCACAGGAGGATAGCACTGGTCCAGGCAGCAGGCAGGGACTTGGTCAGCAACAGCGAACACAATTTTTCAGGCAGCAGGCAGGGATACTGTTCATATACAGTCCAGGGTCAGTGCAGAGATATTGTCAGCAGTGCCAAAAATATTGGTCCTGGTAGTAGGCAGGTCCATGTGGTGTGGTTAGTGCGACAGACAGAGGCATGACGGCAGTAAGTCCTACAGGCAGCAGGCAGTGCAAGTAGGGCCTCGTTCAGGACAGAATGGGGACAGGGGTAGAGGCTTCTCCCACCCAAATCTCTTTGAAGCCTCCGAGCCTCCGGACCCTAATCTAGGATTGAGAAAACAAAGAAAATAGTTTTCTTCATCCAGAAAAACTATTCTGGAGCCCCTCACATATGTGAGACCCCTGTGTTGAATCCCACTAGTCCAGTAGCAGGGTACAAGATCACTCCAAGAGGCAGGCAAATATCATGGTCAAACAGTCCAGGGTCAGTTCCAGATCAGGCAGCGGTATGTACAGAATCGGCAGGCAGAAGCACGGTCGAAAAACAGTCCAGGGTCAGTTCCAGATCAGGCAGAGGTAGGTACAGAATCGGCAGGCAGAAGAGTGGTCAAATAACAAGCCAGGGTCATTTACAGAGCAGGCAGTGGCATAAGGGGTGTGACGGTGTGTAAAGGGAGGAACTAAAAATTTACTGAAGAATGGTAACGGCGAAAAACAGTCACCTATGCAGAGGCCTGGTTGGGAAGGACATTATGCACAATAGTAAGATGTGTCTCTTCTGACTCTGCTCTGGTACACACCTTACATCTTTTTTAACGTCTTTGTCCTGTTGGTTTGGGAGGGATTTTATCAGGAAAGTGGCGCTCGAGTCGACTAAGGACATCTGATATTTTCTGGTGGGCCGTTTGGGAATATAAGGGCAGCGTAAACTTCCTCCTGGTAGCCATAGAAACGTTTGGGGTTTTGGGTGGATTTGCGGTAAAGTACAAATGTATTGTATAAGGCCAATTGAAAAAGATAGATCGCAACTTTTTTGTACCAGTAGCATGTCCGTCTTATGGCAAGGTACGGTTCCATCATTTGATCATTATAGTCGACTCCCCCCATGAACAAATTATAGTCGTAAATGCATTTGGGTTTCTTTATGGGGCCACTCCTTCTGGGGATTTCCACGAACGTATCATTGTGGATAGAAGACAACATATATACATCCCTTCTGTCCCTCCACTTCACTGCCAGAATCTCCTTATTCCGCAAACTTGCCGCTTCTCCTTTTCTCAAAGTCTTGTTCACAAGACTTTGAGGAAAGCCCTTCCAATTCTTCTTTACAGTGCCACATGCTGGCGTCTTCATTCGGTGGAGGTTGTGGAACAGGGGCAGGGATGTGTAGAAGTTGTCTACATACAGGTGGTAGCCTTTATCCAGTAGGGGGTATGCAAGGTCCCAAACAACTTTCCCGCTGGATCCTAAGTAATCCGGCAATTAGGGGGCTGCAGCTGGGTGTCCTTCCCTTCGTACACTATAAATGAATATGTGTACCCTGTGGCCCGGTCACACAATTTGTACAACTTCACCCCGTAGCGGGCCCTTTTGCTGGGGATATATTGCTTAATTTTAAGCCTGCCGCAAAATTTTATGAGGGACTCATCCACACATATATGTTGGTCCTGGGAAAACAGCTGGGAGAATGATTGAGAAAAATGATTTAGAAGTGGCCGAATTTTGTAAAGTCTGTCGTATTTTGGGTCATTTCGGGGAGGGCACTGGGAATTGTCACTGAAATGTAGGAACCTCATTATCATCTGATACCTGGATCTGGGCATTACAGCGGAGTAGAGCGGCATGTGGTGGAGGGGGTTGGTTGACCAATAGGTACGCACTTGATTTTTTTTTGTCGAGTCCCATATTGAGTGTGAGGCCTAAAAAAACCTTGAACTCCTCCACCGTTAGGTCTCTCCATTCATAGGGACGGGCATAATATGAGGTTGGGTTTTGCAAAATAAATTGCTGGGCATAAAGATTGCACTGGGCCACGATTGATCCTAACAAGTCCTCCGTAAAAATTAAATGAAAAAAATCTGAAGGGCATAGGGAAGGCTGGATCAGGTCCTAACCCTTTGGGGCTGAGGTGACACCCCACTGGTACTTGGACTTTCTTGCACTGCGGTGCTTGTAGATGGCACTGCGGTGCTGGTAGATGGCACTGCGGTGCTGGTAGGTGGCACTGCGGTGCTGGTAGGTGGCACTGCACTTCTGGTGGATGCCACTGCCTCACTAGAACGCCTTAGTTTGGTGGGCCGAGCAACTTCATCCTCTGAGTAGTCACTCAGTGTTTCACTACTGAGGACTGGCTCATAATTCGGGTCAGATTCGGAACCGGAATTTGAAATGGAATCCGACATAGAGAGCTCCCCGTTGCTCTCGTCGGGCGTGGAAAGAATTTGGTATGCCTCCTCGGCGGAAAAACATCTTTTAGACATTTTTCTGGTGTGCACTGATGAAGCAGTGCAGATGTGATCTGATGAGGTGACACAGGTGGGCACAGATATGCACTAATGAGGTGGCACAGGTGGGCACAGATATGCACTAATGAGGCGGCACAGATGGGCACAGATATGCACTGATGCGGTGGCACAGGTGGGCACTGATAGGCACTGATGAGTCGGCACAGATGTGCACTGATTTATTGTACACATGTGTTCTGATTGCACAGATGTGGCACAGATGGGAACAGTTGAGGTGGCACAGATGGGCACAGTTGAGGTGGCACAGATGGGCACAGTTGAGGTGGCACATATGGGCACAGTTGAGGTGGCACAGATGGGCACAGATGGGTACTGATCGATGTGGCACAGATGGGCACTGATGAGACGGCACTGATGGGCACCGATTGGTACAGATGGGCACTGATGAGGTGGCACTGATGAGGTGGGAAGAGTACAAAAATTTCTATGGTGGGCTAAATATGATCCCCCAATTTAGAATTTTTGTAGCAGCGCTATTTGAAGTGAGCTTTCACAAATGAATGTGAAAGGCTAATGCGATAAACACGCTAATCAAGGTGACCGTGAGTGAAATAAATAAATAAATAAATAAATACATAAATATCAAAGTGACCATAAATTGATGTCTGAAATATATATAAATAAATAAATGCATAAATAAATGAATAAATAAATCAGTCCATATGCGTGAAATCAGTGAATCAATAAAAATAAATAATCAAATATAATAATAAATAGAAGTTCAAACTGGATCACAAATGGTGAGTGAAGCGTGAAACCAATTTCTAATTAAACAATAAATAGTTCGTGTATAAACGGGGTTTGCTCATCAAATGAGCCAGTGCGAAATAGTGACAGTTCAGAATTGATGTGGGCAACAGTTCTAGATAAATATTTCTTGAGTGATCCGTCCACCACTGCTTTCACCACGTGAGGGAATTGTCCCCTTCTGGGGGTACACTCACCAGAAATCTACTTTAAAAAAGCCTGTAGTTTGAATCAATCTGGACCTTCTCCTCCAACATCACCAGATAATAGCCATCCACTAGCACGGTTTATTGGACCAGAGTTTCAGACTTTACATCCAGCATCCCTTGATCATAACTCCACCAGCGCGGTTGTATCATGTGTAAAAATAGATGGAGGGCCACATAGTGTGATATTGCTAAAAACTTTTATTTAATTAATTTAAAACAGTTTCCCTTTAATGCAAAAAGATCCCCCCCAAACGATATCTGCGTACCAAAATTAATGAGATAGTAAGCATTGGGTAAACATAGAGCGGTACTGTGCCTGTGTTCCTTTCTGTCAGTAGGAAGTGGATCCTTCAAATTCCGCTCATGAGCGGCGTCCTTTCTTCCTGTACTCCTGTGGAACGCACCGTGGACTGCAATACGTCGTAACGTCACTTCCTGTTGACCTACGCCCTGACGCGTTTCGTCATTTCCGACTTCTTCTCGAGGGCGGCAATAGTAAACACTTACATACTGATGAGGTGGCACCGATGGGCACTGAATAGTATTTTTTTAGGAGGGCGGCAATAGTAAACACTTACATACTGATGAGGTGGCACCGATGGGCACTGATGAGGTGGCACAGATGAAGTGGCACAGATGAGCACTGATATGGCACAGATGCGCACTGATCGCACACTGCACAGACAGGCACAGATGGGCAGGCGGGCACAGGCAGGCACAGATGGGCACAGGTGGGCACAGATGGGCACAGATGGCACAAGTGGGCAAAGATGCACACAGCTGGGCACAGATGGCACTAGCTGTGTGTACTAATAGTGACTGTGGGCACTGATTTGGGCACTTTTTGGGCACACTTTTATTTTTTTATAAAGCTGATGACTCACTGACACTGAGATGGCTTCTCTCTCCTCACTCGCTGTCTCGGTGTGAGGAGAGAGAAAGCCGGCAATGAGAGATGATCTCATATGTTTACATTTGAGATCATCTCTCATTGGAGGAGGTGATCGCTTTCTGGTCAAGGGATATTATATAATTTTTTTCACTTTTCCATAGATTTACATTTATATTCTTCCTTTATTAAAATAGCCAACAGGAACAATTTTTTTTCGGACATATTTCACACTATAAAGACTTGTAACACTGGATGTAAATGATCACCGGAGGCTGTGGCCTTCAGATCAAGTTGCACCTGTGGAAGGGAAGGCTAGGTTAGATTATGACAGTGGAAAGGGGCAAAAAATAGATGCACTTTGTTTTAGCTTGTTTAGTCCTACAGTTATTATTCTGGAAAGCATGAATAGATAGGTTTAGCTAGGAAGCAGTACACCACACATTTAATTCATATTATGAGTTACATTGTACTGATTTAATACATAATAAAAACAGCCTAATGTGTTCCAATGCAACTGACTTGTTTCCACCTACAGAAGTTATTAGCTTTTTGAATACGTGGATTTGAGGTTGTTACTTTGGCACTGATCAACATAAATAGAATGTTAATGTCAAAGTAAAAACAGATCTCTGCACAGTGAAGCACAATTAATAAAGGTTTGAAGGAAATACAATGAAAAAATGAAACTAACTAATTGTATATGCCCCCTTTTAATACAACACATCTAATCAATACTGTACCTAGTGCAGCCAATTGTTTTCCAAAGTCAAATAATTAACATAATATCACCTGTTTACATTTAAGAGATTTAAAATAATTCAGGCTAGGTTCACACGTCCAGTGCGAATTTGCCCTCTGCTTTCACTGCAGATTTATAAAGCAGCTATTTAGCGGTTAAGTTGCGATTTTCAGATACAGTTCAGATGCAAATTTTTGAATCTGGCAGCCATCGCCATCTTTAACAATAGCTGGCTTTTAAGGAGTAGGCCGGGAAGCCGGCCACCATGTCCTTAACAACCGATGACTCATCACCTCCCTAGGACACACTTAACCACTTGATCGCCCCCTAGTGTTAACCCCTTCCCTGCCAGTGACACTGATCTGTCCGTTGCAGTCCCGCTAGAAATCGCTGATCACCGCCATTACTAGTAAAAATGAATAATTAAATAAAATTTATAATAAAAATGCCATAAATATATCCCCTATTTTGTAACTTTTGCACAAACCAATCAATATACACTTATTGCAATTTTTTTTACCAAAAATATGTAGAAGAATACATATTGGCCTAAACTGATGAAGAAATTTGTTTATTTTTACCAAAAGAAAGCTCTATTTGTGGGAAAAAAGGACGTCAATTTTGTTTGGGTACCGCATCGCATGACCGCGCAATTGTCAGTTAAAGCAACGCAGTACCGTATCACAAAAAATGGGCTGGTCAGGAAGTGGGTAAATCCTTCCGGGGCTGAAGTATTTAAAAAATATTAAAAAAATCCCTTTGGGTCTGGTATGAGTTTTAAGGGAAACCCCACGCCAAATTGTTTTTAAAAAATGGCGTGGGGGACCCTCCAAATCTATACCAGCCACTCATCTGAGTATGCAGCCTGGCAGGCCAGGGGGGGTGAGCAAGCACCCCCCCCCTGAACCATACAAGGCTACATTCCCCTTAACATGGGAGGGTGCTTTGTTGATGGGGACAAGGGTGTCTTCCTCACAACCCTGGCCAGTGGTTGTGGGGGGTCTGTGGACAGGGGGCTTATCAGAATCAACAACATAATTTAACAAGGGGGCCCCCAGATCCTAGCCCCCCATGTAAATGAGTATGGGGTACAGCTTACTCCTACTCATTCACCAAAAAAGTGTCAACAATATAAACAGACAGTTTTTTTTTAATTCCCTTTAAAAAAAAAAACAGAAAAAGAAAAACAATGCCCCCCAAAATAATTCCAGCATCAATCATGATGAACACTGCCTCCAACCCAAGAATATTTTTTTTTTTTTAAATCGGCACCCATCTCTGGCTCCTGCCATCTGCCAGCTCTGCTGTCTGACAGTTCTTAAAAAGCTAAGGGCCACCTGGCAGCATCACTGGGTGTACCTGGCCCCTTGTTACATCATAGACTGATGCTTTCTGGGTCGATGACATCACAAGGGGGCGGGGTTACCCAATTCCATCATTTGGTGACTCCGCCCCTTAGTTATTTAAGAACTGTCAGATGGCGAAGCTGTGAGATGACTGAAGCCAGCCACAGGTGTGGACCTGTTTTTTTTTGGGGGGGTTGGCAATAGTTTATTAAAAAATAATTTGGGTCCTTTTAATAAAGGAATTGTCAAAAACTGTCTCCGCCAACCAGGTTTGTGGGTAAGAGACCCTTGGCCCCAACATGGGGGCAAGATGCATTGGGGGGGCAGAGCCGCCCTGCTCCAAAGCACCCCCCCATGTTGAGGACATGTGGCCTGGTATAGTTCAGGAGGGGGAGGGGTCTGCTCACTTGCCCCCCCCCCCTTTCCTGGCCTGCAAGGCTACATGCTCAGATAAGGGTCTGATATGATTTGGGGGGGGACACCATGCCGTTTTTTTTTTATTTTGGCGTGGCGTTCCCCTTAAAATTGTGAGGGCTCACACACTGTTCTTTTTATCAATTTGTGTTCAGAACTGAGGTCATGTGCGATTTAGATGCGTTCCCATAAAAACTGTCAACTGTCAAAGGAATGAGCCTGGAATTTGCCTCTGACTCTGAACTGTACCACAGTGCTTAGAAAATGCACAGGACTGTTTTTAAATTTGCAGTGAATTTGCATTGCTGCTGCACTGCAGATTTGTGAGCCGGCTCTAAAAAAAAAAGACAGTTTGGTTCACATGTCATGCCAATCGGATGCGATTCAAAATGCATCCAACTCACATATATGTGAACAGAGCCATATCTTTGCATAACCTACACTGTGAAGACTTTTGCAGATACTAAATTATCCTTGGAGATCAGTAAAATCAATCATTAAATCAGTGTCAAAATAACAAAATTAAATCCACTGTGATTCAATGTTCTATGAAATGAAAACATGAAAAAGTCAAAGATGTGAATATGTTTTAAACACTGTATACATTATTGGTCTATTACATAAAATATTATTGTAAATTACTATGTATGAGTATTTTTTGGATGTAGAAATCGGTTAAAAATTTTTATAATTCTCTTACACATATTAGAGCACTCAGAAGTGTTGGACAAATGACATACTTTGACTTTTGCCCATGAACATTTTTAATTTACTTTAATAATTTCCATTTTGCCTGGGAAGTTATTCCTTGTTCCTTCTGCAATATTAAAGATTCTGATAATATCTAATCACCATCTATTTGCAATGGCTATGAGGTTAAAAAAGACCCATAATAACTCAGTGTCTTAGCCAATGCATTCCCCTCATCAGTAATAGTGACAGCCCAGATTTGATTATAAAAATGCAGAGTCTGGAACAAAGCAAGTGAAATCAGCCCAAATGCACAAATGGTTGTAATGGCAATACCAAATACAATTTATCCAAGCTTGTCTGCTGCCAAATGACCTGCAAGTCAAAGGGTTAACACCTTAGCACTTCTATTGGATATGCTATGTCTTGCTCTCTGCCCAGGAGTTACAAAATCAGAGTACTGAGCTTTTCATAAATCAACATTAGAATTGAACATGTAATGTGAATGTCTCAAAGGTGAGACAAGTATGGCATGTGTACATCATCAAATGTGTTAAGTAATTCCCGCAGGAAGCATAGGACTGAAATAAAATGGATACTCAAATGAGTTGTCATGACATGAGGATAAAGGGTGAAAGACTTTGCAGTAAATGTAACTATTCAAGCGCTCACTCCAACAAACATTCAGAATATTATTATTTATTACAAATTAAATAGATATATTGGTAAAGGGTGAATTGCTAAAACTGCTTTAGCATGTCTAAATGTTGGATTTCCTGTAATTTGAGGTACTGTATCATATATATTGTATATATGGTATAGAAATAGATACACTGTATATCTATATCTGTACCTATAATCTGGTATGTAACTACAGATTATGAAGCCCCATAGCGAAGTTTTGATGGCGCTCCTTGAAAAGACTGATTTTTTTTTTCTCAGCCAGCAGATACAATGGAAAAAAAAATGGAAAATTTATATCAAATACTTACCGTAATTTTCCTTTCCTGATAGGCTCCATGGCAGCATACGTGTGGGTTGACCCCGCCTCCATAACTACCCAATAGGACCCCTCTCCCATAAATCTTTGCTCCTGGCTGCTATCCGTGTTCCGTAACTAGCCTACTCCAGACATTTGGGAGGGAACTCCTGCTGCCATGGAGCCTATCAGGAAAGGAAAATTACGGTAAGTATTTGATATAAATTTTCCGTTTTCCTGACAGGCTCCATGGCAGCATACGTGTGGGAAATAACTCGCCAAAACACACCCGGGTGGGCAAAATGTTGAGCAAAGAAACAAAAAATGTATTTAACATTGTCCAACGACAACACTTGTAAACCAAAATTAATAGAAGACAGCGCAGCTGGTTCAACGCAATAGTGAGAAAGAAAAGTATTAATTGTGGACCAAGAGGCCGCTCTACAAATAACATCGGGCGCCACATGCCGAGAAGCCGCCCACGAAGTCGAGATGCTCCGTGTTGAATGAGCCGTCACTGCCTCAGGAGGAGCCAAGCCCTTAGCTCTGTATGCCCTTTGAATCGTCTGCACAATCCACGCGGAAATTGACCTAATTGACGCACGCATCCCTTTATTCTTGCCATGAAGAAGGACGAAGAGGAATTCCGTTTGCCTGAATGGAGCTGTTGCCTCCAGGTATTGTTTTAAGGTGTGGCCTACATCAAGAGGATGGATCTCTTGGTCATCTGATGTCTTGAAGGTAGGGAGTACAATCTCCTGATTCTCATGGAAGACTGTGGTCACTTTAGGGTTTGCCCCTAACATAGGAATCAGCACTACTCTGTCTTCAAAAAAGGTCAGAAAAGGTTCCTCTGAACCCAGATTCCTGATCTCTGATACCCTTTTCGCTGACGTTATCGCCACTAGGAAGATAGTCTTCAGAGCAAGATCCTTAACAGACAAAGGTTGAGATGAATCCTTCCCAAGATTTGACAGAAAATCCAGAACTAATGGAAGGTCCCATTTGGGAAACCTGGGTCTTCTTTGTGGTCTGAGCCTGATGGCACCCTTAAAGAATTGACGAACTAAGGCGTGATTCGCCCATGAGACTCCCGTGAAGGCTGAGATGGCTGACACTTGCACCCTTAACGAGCCGACCGCCAGGGATAAATCCAGTCCAGACTGGAGAAAGCTCAGGATATCATGAACCTCTGGAGAGTTACACGAGTTTTCTCTTGATGACATGTGTACAACAAACCTAGACCAAATGCGCTCATACACCCTATTAGTGCTTCTTCGTCTGGCATTAAGAAGAGTTGGAATCGCTTCTTTCGGGCACCCAAGCGCCTCTAGCCTTCCCCTCTCAAGAACCACACCCTGAGGTGCAGACAAGATGGAAACGGGTGTAACGTCTTGCCTTGAGACAATAGATCCGGCCTGAGAGGTAGGGGAATTGGGTCTTGATAGCTGAGGAGCAGCAGCAGAGGAAACCACGGCCTGTTGGGCCAGAATGGAATGACAGCAATAATCTCCACTTTTTCTGTTCTGAGCCTCCGCAGAAACTGTAGAATTACCGGGACTGGGGGGAAGGCATAGGCCCTCTGGAAATCCCAACTGGTCGTGAGAGCATCTATCCCGAACGCCTGAGGGTCCCTGAACCTCGCGAAGTACTTCGGTATCTTGAAATTGCACGGGGAAGCGAACATGTCGACTTCCGGGGATACACCCAGTGTTAGGAGCCACTCGAAAACTTCTCTGTGGAGGGACCACTCGTTGTTGTCCAACTCGACCCGGGACAAGAAGTCTGCTTGCACATTCTGGACCCCCGGAATGTATACTGCCGAGATGTTGGCTAAGTTCTTTTGCGCCCAACTCATTAAAGGCTCCACTTCTTGTAACAGGGACCAGCTGTGAGTCCCGCCTTGTTTCCTTATGTATGCCACTGCTGTTGTGTTGTCCAACCTTAGCATGACGGAAGAGTTCAACACTAGATGGCGAAAGGATAGGAGTGCCTGAAAGGCTGCCCTCAGTTCCAGGATGTTGGAAATGACTCCTTGAGACTGGCATGTCCACCTGCCCTGAGCCACCTCCGAAAGGCAATGAGCGCCCCAACCCTGGTTGCTGGCATCTGAGGTCACCGTGATCCATGAGATGGGGACAATCGAATGATGGTTGCGCAGATTCTTCCCCTGAAGCCACCAGAGGAGAGATGTCCTCATAGATGGGGTAAGAAAGATGCGCTGATTCTGGTCGACAGAGTTCCACTGATGCAGAAATCCCTTCTGAAAGGGACGGGTATGCCACTGGGCCCACTTCACCATGGGGATGGTTGCTGTCATCGTACCAATTATTTTCAGGCACTGGAGAGCAGAAAGGTGAGTTGATCCACGGGCTGCCTGAATCCTGTCTCGGATTACCATGATTTTCTCCTCTGGGAGGGAGATGGAACCCTCCACGGTGTTGAATAGAGCGCCCAGAAACACGAGGGACTGAGATGGCTCTAGCTGACTCTTTTCTAAATTCAGGAGCCACCCAAACTCTTGCAGGGTAGAGATGACAACCTCTTTGTGATCTAATAGCTGATCCTTGCTCTGAGATAGTAGAAGCAAGTCGTCCAAGTAATGGTGGAGACGCACACCCTTGACCCTGAGAAGAGCCACTACTGCCAATAGCACCTTGGAAAAAACCCGGGGTGACGTGGTTAACCCGAAGGGTAGACAAGTGAACTGAAGGTGTTGGTTGCCTACCGCGAAGCGGAGGAATTTGTGGAAGTCCTTTGTCACAGGCACGTGAAAATATGCGTCTTTCAGGTCGATTGATATTAACCAGTCTCCCAAGTGTACTGACTGTTGTATGGTAAGTAGGGACTCCATCTTGAATTTCTCCTTGCGGATGAATGAGTTGAGATGGGTCAGGTCTATTACTGGCCTCCATGTGCCGTTCTTCTTCTGCACCAAAAACAGGGGTGAATACATGCCTTCGCCCCTCTCTTCCTCTGGGACGGGTACGACTGCGCCTTGTTCCAATAAACAGCTTACGTAGGTCAACAGGACCTGTCTTTTCTCTTCTGAGCTTGGAAGAGTAGTAGGGATGAATCTGAGTTTTGGAGTGTTGCAGAAGACCCACTTGTGACCGGACGATACTGTCTTTACGGTCCAATAGTCCCGAATTGAGGCCGCCCAAACATGTTTGAAGTGGAGAAGACGGGCCCCCACTTGACATGTTTGAGCGGGCCCAATTTCAAAAGGACTTCCCAGAATCCTGGTTCCCAGAGGAACCACCTTTAGAGGCCTTCTTAAAAGAAGACTGCCTGGACCTCCATGTCCTGGAGAATTCTCGGCCGGGTTTATAGCTGCGTGCATCCCTGGCACGATCCGCATTCTGTCTTCTTGGAAAAGAGCGTCTCTGATTTTGAGGACGCCTATCCTGAGGGAGAAACCCAGATTTCCCACCTGTGGCCCGGGATATGGCAGAATCAAGCTTATTGCCGAATAATGAGGACCCTTCAAAGGGGATGCGGCACCAAGCCTGCTTAGAAGCAGGGTCTGCGAGCCACGGACGGAGCCACAACGCACGTCGCGCCGAAACGGCTGCCAGCATATCCCGAGACATCAGGCGAATGACATCAATGGATGCCTCCCCCAAAAAGGCTGAAGCCATCCTAATCTCTTGAATAGGTGAGTCTTTAGCTGTGTCTATTGAAATGCCTCTCAGGTATTCTTCAATGCTGTCAGCCCAGAATTCTATGGCCTTTGACACTGCTGCGATCGCAAGCACTGGTTTGCACGCCATCCCGGAGGTCAAATAGATTCTCTTTAGATCTGAATCGATCCGTCTCTCCAAATGATCCTTGAATGACACAGTGTCTTCTAAAGGGAGAGTAACATATCTCACCAGACGCATAAGTGCTGCATCTACCATTGGAGCTGACTCCAGGTGTTTCACATCTTCTTCCTTAAAGGGGTAAAGTTTAAGGATTTTGGATTGCATGGAACTCTTTTTGTCCATCTTGCTCCACTCTTCTGAAATAATATCACCCAATTCGGATAGAAACGGAAAAAATTGACGCTCCTTATAGGATCTAGTGGGTCTGCCGGGGATTCACAAGGCTGTTGAGCTTCCCTTTCCTGCAGGGATTCCTTTACCACTCGCCTCACCAATAATTCTAAGCGCTGATCAGCGCCGTCTCTTTCATCCGCTGCCTTAGTGAAACAATGGTCACATAGGGATTTGTCTGCTGGTACAGGCATTTTGCACCCCCAACATGCTTTCTCTGGCCTCTTGCTGGAGTGAGCCACAGGGGGGCGGGAATAATCCCTGTCACGCTGTTCCGACCTGGCGGACCTATGGTGGCTGGATTTTGAGGAGGATTTGTGGTGGTGCGATTTAGACGATCCACTGCGTCTATAGGCACTAGGTTGTGGATCAGATTTAGAAGGGCTGTAAACACAGAAAACAGACAGAAGGGACAGGTCAAACTTGCTGCCTATGCTTACTCTCTTCAAAAAAAATTTAAAAATACAAAAGGATGTATTTTAGAACCTACCTAACATGAGCGGGCTGGCCACTAGGGGGCAGTGAAGCATCCATAGCATACAATAACAGATACCTACAATGTAGCAATAAGAAAAAAATACATTCAGACCTCAGATAGACAAAACCCCACATATCCCTATCATAAGGGATTGTTCCTACCTTCAAACGCCAGAGAAATAGCCCCGGGAAGTCGCTGTGGTGTCCGCAATCATTCCCGGGCTCTGTCAGCTCTGCGGGGTTTTTAAATTTGCCGCCCGTGACGTCATCGGCGTCATCCGACGCCGGGGTCCTCAACGCGCATGCGCGAGAACCAAGCCTCGCTCTCACGTCGGGTCCGCGCATGCGCAGAACGCCCGCGGATGCAAAATGCAGCATATGGACACAGGAAAGGAAAACAAGGCAATACACACATATACACTGCTGCCATGGAACTATACATGCTCACCACTCCACCAACGATCATATGGCCGAACGAATCCACGCACACACCGGACCTCCAGCAGATAAGGGCCACCTGTAGCAACAGGTAAACAGGCCGGGCGCACTTTAAGGTAAGACAACCATTTCTTCAGCGCTACTCTGCAATTACTCTCCATACCCTGCTTAACAGTCAGGGCCTATCGGAGGAAACAATTCAGTCATTCGGCCGATCGATCGCTGTGAAGTCATCTTCAGGTAGGAGAACCACATGGTCCTACGGAGGAGGACAAAAAAGGAACACGGATAGCAGCCAGGAGCAAAGATTTATGGGAGAGGGGTCCTATTGGGTAGTTATGGAGGCGGGGTCAACCCACACGTATGCTGCCATGGAGCCTGTCAGGAAATGAAATCTTCTTCCATCCACACAAGCAAAGTAGATCCAAGCAGACCCACTTGTATCAGAATACATTGATCAGCCACAATTTTCCACCATGTCTCTTGTCAGGCAGGGAGAGAAGTCAGGCAGGGACAGTCACACTGATGAAAATATGTCCCTGCTGAATTGGCTACATTTCAATCAGTATATGGCCAGCTCTACTCAAAAATTGTATGGTCAGCTCAAAATTGATCTTAACATGCATATGTCTATATCAGGGGGAGGTGGCAAGAGATCTATCAGCATAGACAGTACCTGATTAGGGACCAGTGTTGCGGACCAGTGGTCATCAACCCTGTCCTCAGGGCCCACTAATAGGCCAGGTTTGCAAGATAACTGAAATACATCACAGGTGATATAATTTGCTGCTCAGTGATTACAGTATTCTAGTCTGCATCTCCCCAAGGTAATACATAAAACCTGGCCTGTTAGTGGGCACTGAGGACAGGGTTGATGGCCACTGTTGTGGACAGAAGTTGTCAGGAAAGTGGGGCATTAGTTTATGAAATTAACTATTAACCTTCATTTTCCAGCTAACTACTCTAGGGAGAAATCAATAAAGCAATTATGACACTTTTCTTGTGGTATAATCCCTTTAATATGTCCTGCGCCAAACTCATGACGGTCTTGTGACAGTTTCGGTACCAGTTCTGACCATACCACAGATTCATGTGGTTCTTATTTGTGTCACTTTTACAAAGTAATCAAATTTGGGTGCGCACACCACATTGATTAACCGCATCCACTGGTAAGCTAAGGCTTCAGCTACAGTCCTCAAATCCTGGCCACACCCCTTTGATGCCTTTCCTCTGATTGGGCATAGTCATAAAGGTAGGAGTGGTCCAGAAGCAAAGAGTATAAATATATCATGAGCTATTATGTGATGGTATACAGCTGAGCAGGTCACAGCAATCTGCATTGTATTAAGAGCAAGAAAACAGGGAAAAAAGTGCCCTTTAGTTGAGCCTTATGAAAAATAATTAATATTGTAAGAGACACAAACAGCCTTATCTTTCTAAGAAAATCAAAAAGAACCGTATGCAAAAAAAGACTATACACAACAGTATCCCTATCCTTAAAAATTAGAAAGGTTTAACCAGCATGTAGTGAAGCAGAAGTCCCGCAACCCGCACATCGCTGTAAATTCACTAATAGAAAAGTATGTGGCAGTCTCAGCTTGGACTCCAGCTGTGGCCTGGCTGAAGCCTATGCTGAGACTGCCACATACTTTTCCCATAGTGGGTTTGCAACAGTGTGTGGCTTGTGGGACTTCTCCTTCACTACATGCTGATATTTGGAGCTGAGACAAGGTCTGTTCCCGACTGACACTCCCAGCAGTTGGCGATTGATTAGGATCATCTAGGAGTCTGAGCATCACCTACATTTGAACAAAAGTTTAACCAATCCAATAACTTACAAAAGTGCAAATCCGCCTACCATAATAAATGGCCATGCTTATAATTACAATCAAAGTATTGCCAACTTGTCTAACAATCACTTGGAGATATAGAACAGAATAGTTATAAAGCATACTTATTTACACACAGGTGGACTCTATTTATTAATAAGGTGATTTCTGAAGGCAATTGGTTCCCCTAAATTTTAGTTAGGGGTATCATAGTAAAGGGGGCTGAATACAAATGCAAGCCACACGTTTCAAATATTTATTTGTAACAAATGTTGAAAAACATTGATAATTTTCCTTCGACTTCACAATTATTTGCCACTTTGTGTTGGTCTGGCACATAAAATCACAATAAAATATATTTACATTTTTGGTTGTAACGTGACAAAATGTGGAAAATTTCAAGGGGTATGAATACTTTTTTAAGGCACTGTATAGGGAAAACAATAGCTCCCTCAAACTTAATGAATCGAAAACAGAACTTCTTATTCTACATGCAAATCAAAACTCCCGAACCAAGATCCCTTGGACACCACCCACCATCTTTGGACAGACCATCGCCCCTAGGACCAAGGTCAAGAGTCTTGGAGTCATTTTTGACTCAGAAATGTCAATGGATGCCCAAATAGGAGCAGTAGTCAGTGGCTCACACCATCTGCTCCGCCTGCTACGCAGACTCATCCCCTTCATTCCAAAGGAGGACAAAGCAGTGGTAGTTGGAACAGTCATTAATTCTTGACTGGACTACGCAAACTCCCTTTACATAGGATTACCCCAATAACAACTTGCGCGCTTACAACTTATCCAAAATACGGCGGCAAGACTGATAACAGGAAAAAAACCCTGGGAATCCATCTCCCCTTCCCTGAGGAGCCTACATTGGCTAACCGTAAAGAATAGGGTCTTTTTCAAGGCCCTCTGCATCACCCACAAATGCACTTATGGAAACGCTCCGGAATACCTTCTCGAGAAAATAAAACACTACATACCCAATCGCAGTCTTCGATCGGCTAATCAAAATCTCCTCCTCATTCCTAAATCCCGTTACAAATCAAAGGGGGAACGGAGATTCGCTGTCCAAGGACCACGGCTATGGAACGCGCTACCAACCGACATCCGCATGGAAGAAAACCATCAGGCCTTCAGGAAAAAACTTAAGACCTACCTCTTCTAGAAGCTTGACAACAAAGCACGAATACAGTGCCTTGAGGCGATTCAGTTCGCATTGTAGCGCTATATAAGTTATTCATTCATTCAATAAAAAAATCTTTAAAGATCTCTTTATTATTAATAAATCTTGAATATAAACTCACTGAACATGTGGCTATTAAAACCACAGCAACCTATATATGCAGTATAGGAGGCCTTTGAGCGGCACTACTTTTTACATATTGTCACACAAAGTCACGTGACCTCCCTCTGTAGTAAATACAATGGAGGAAGAGAGCGCGGGCCTGACCGCTGATTGGCGAGGACAAATAAAGTATTTGGAAGAAGCATTTTAAATGTTATCCTAGCAGAAGGGCTGGCAGTGATTGTGAGCAGTCATTTTTATACTGATCAGAACAAAGCTAGAAGGAGGGCCAGCTCACCCACAGAGATGACATGCAGGTAGGGGAGGGGGAGAGGACAGGGGAGAGCAGAGAGGAGAGCTGTGGATGACGGGGGCACGTAAACTGATCACAGTGTCAGGGCTGAGCAGCCATGATAAACCATGGTCAGTTTACGAGGAGGAGGGCAGAACCAGGCAGGATGAGCCAGGTATTGTCAGGGCTAGGCTCAGTACTTCCTTCTCTGAGCTGGCCACTCAGCTGTCGGCTATTTTCCAGCTCCCATCTGTCTCCACAGTTACTCAGTTACCCAGAGGAGCTCTGCCTTCACCTTGGTCAACATCACAAGAAACATCTCCTGCATCCCTGTTTAAAGACTGGCTTTGCTGACATCCCTTCTGGCTCCGTATCCTGCTTGCTGTTCCACTACTTTGATCCCTGACTTCTGGCTTGGCTGACTATCCGTTCCGGTTACCAAAATTTGGCTATATTTTGACTATGTTTGTTCTTTTTACTTTTATTATTAAACTAATGTTATTTAACTGTACTTCTGTCTTGGTCTGATCCAAAGGTCAAGCCAGTAGTTTGCCTCCACATCGGCCATATAATTGACCTTCAACCTGGTGCCATACCACCTCGTGGCCAGGTTTACCCTTTGTCGGTCTTGGAGGATAAGGCCATGGAGGAGTATGTTGCAGATACACTTTCTCAAGGTTTCATCAGCAAATCCTCATCTCCTGCTGGTGCTGGTTTCTTCTTTGTGAAGAAGAAGAGTGGTGAACTGAGACCTTATATTTATTATAGGTGTCTCAATCGTTTCTCGATTAACCACGAGGATTTACCCCCTTCCTGACCAGAGCGTTTTTTGTGATTCAGCACTGTGTCGCTTTAACTGACAATTGTGCAGTCCTGCGACGTGGCTCCCAAACAAAATTGATGTCCTTTTTTTCACACAAATAGAGCTTTCTTTTGGTGGTATTTGATCACCTCTGCGATTATTATTTTTTGCGCTATAAACAAAAAAAGAGCGGTAATTTTGAAAAAAAAAACGCATTATTTTTTACTTTTTGCTATAATAAATATCCCCCAAAAATATATAAAATAAATATTGTTTTCCTCAGTTTAGGCCGATACGTATTCTTCTACATATTTTTGGTAAGAAAAAAATCACAATAAGCGTTCATTGATTGGGTTGCGCAAAAGTTATAGCGTCTACAATATAGGGGATAGTTTTATGGTATTTTTATTAATATTTTTTTTTACTAGTAATGGTGGTGATCCGCGATTTTTATCGCGACTGCGACATTATGACGGACACATCAGACAATTTTGACACATTTTTGGGACCATTGGCATTAATACAGAGATCAATACTATAAAATTGCATTGATTACTGTAAAAATGTCACTGGCAGTGAAGGGGTAAACCACTAGGGGGCGGGAAGGGGTTAAGTGTGTCCTAGGGGCGTGTTTCTAACTGTCTGGGGGCGTGGCTGTGTGTGACACCACACTGATCGCTGCTCCCGATGACAGGGAGCAGACGATCAGTGTGCTGTCACTAAGCAGAACGGGGAGATGCTGTTTACATCGGCATCTCCCCGTTCTTCAGCTCCGTGAAACGATTGCGGGTATCCCCGCGGCGATCGAGTCAGCGGGACCCGCAGGCATGGAGATTGCGGCGGGCGGGCGGGCGGGCGGGCGGGAAATTCAAAGGGGTACGTTACTTTGCCCAGCCGTGCCATTCTGCCGACGTATATGTGCTGACAGCAGTCGGCAAGCGATTAAGAATGCCTATCCGATTCCGTTGATTACGGAGTTATTTGAGCCCCTCAAGGGAGCAACGTTTTTCACGAAGCTTGATTTGAGAAGGGCATACAATCTTGTGAGGATTAAGGAGGGCTATATCTATGTGAACTGGAGAAATGCGAGTTCCATCGTGAACAGCTTAAATGCCTGGGCTATGTCATTTCCACTGTTGTTTTTTTGTTGGACCCAGAGAAACTTTTGGCAGTCCTACAGTGGCCCCGGCCCGTGGGTTTATGTCCTCTGCAGCATTTCCTTTATTCGTAACTTCTCGTCTCTGGTTAAGCCCCTGACTAATATGACCAGAAAGGACGGTAACCCACAGAGTTGGCCTCCGAAGGCCTTTGAGAGTCTCAAGGCTGCCTTTGTTTCTGTTCCGGGGTTGGCACATCCTGATCCTATATTACCGTTTATCCTTGAGGTTGATGCTTCTGAGACTGGTGTTGGCGCCCTTCTGTCTCAACATCCTACCTGAGAGCGCTATGCATCCTTGTGGCTACTTTTTCAAGAAATTGTCACCTGCAGAGTGCAATTCCGAGATTGGTGACAGAGAGCTGTTGGCGATCATTTTAGCCCTGAAAGAATGGAGACATCTCCTCAAAGGTACCACTGTGCCGGTTCTCATTCTTACTGACCATAAGAATCTCACATTCTTGTCTGAGGCTAAACACCTCTCTCCCAGAAGGGCGCAATGGGCTCTTTTCTTGTTAACTTTCAATTACATTGTCTCATTCTTACCCGGTACTAAGAATGTAAGGGCTGACGCCTTATCACAACAATTTTTCTCCACTTCCAAGTTGGAGTCGGTTCCGGTTCCTGTGATTCCTCCTGATTGTATTCTGGCCACGGTTCGCACCAGTCTCACTTCTCCTTTGGGTGACAGCTTGCTTTTTCCTCTGCGTATCATCCACAGTCTAATGGGTCCACAGAACGAGCCAATCAGTCCTTAAGGCAATTCCTACATTGCTATATTTCTGACCATCATAACAACTGGTCTGACCTATTACCTTGGGGAGAGTTTGCACAGTGCCTTGAATTCTACTTCCCGATTGTCCCCGTTTATGGGGAATTATGGTCTTCAACCTTCCATGTTGCCTGACTCGATTGCTCCGCAGAGTATTCCTGCGTTAGAGGAGCATCACTGTGGTCTTTGTTCTACTTGGGCACAAGTCCAGAAGGCTTTGCGTCATGCTAATGATAAGTTAGACTCCAGACCGCAGACGCCTGCCTGCGCCTGCCTGCGCCTTCCTACCAGGTTGGGGACAGAGTCTAGCTGTCATCTCCCAATCTCTGACTTCGTGTTCCCTCACTAGGGATGAGCTTTGTGTTCGACTCGAACATTGTCTGTTCGCCCGTTCGCCGAATCCTGAACGTTATGGTCTGTTCGCGCCAAATTCGAGTGGCGCGTCATGGCCCATAATTCACTGCGGCATCGCAGTGCATTGCTGGCTGATGATTGGCCAAGCATGCACTATGACCCGCATGCTTGGCCAATCACAGCGCAGTCTGTCTAGCGAGACGTAATTGGCCAAAGCCAGGCTTTGGCCAATTATGGCTCAGGGGGTTTAGTACACGCCCCACACTATATACGGCCGCCTACACAGCGGCCTTGTGTAGTGTGTTGCAGCGGCGGAGAGAGATACACAGAGAGACAGTGTGATTTCTATTTAATTTGGAAGCTGTTGCAAATACAGTGGGTGTATTGTGACGTCTTTACAGTGTACACCTGAAGCTACCCCAATTGCTGTTGTTTTGCACATCCTATCCGTAGGCAGCTGTTGCAAATACAGTGGGTGTATTATACCATCTGCACAGTGTACACCTGAAGCTACCCCAATTGCTGTTGTTCTGCACATCCTATCCGTAGGCAGCTGTTGCAAATACAGTGGGTGTATTGTGCCATCTGCACAGTGTACACATGAAGCTATCCCAATTGCTGTTGTTCTGCGCATCCTATCCGTAGGCAGCTGTTGCAAATACAGTGGGTGTATTGTGCCATCTGCACAGTGTACACGCCTGAAGCTACCCCAATTGCTGTTCTGCGCATCCTATCCGTAGGCAGCTGTTGCAAATACAGTGGATGTATTGTGCCATCTGCACAGTGTACACGCCTGAAGCTACCCCAATTGCTGTTGTTCTGTGCATCCTATCTGTAGGCAGCCATTGCAAATACAGTAGGTGTATTGTGCCATCTGCACAGTGTACATGCCTGAAGCTACCCCAATTGCTGTTGTACTGCTCATCCTATCCGCAGGCAGCTGTTGCAAATACAGTGGGTGGATCAAGTAGGGTTGCCAGCCAGTAATGATCCCCCTCCTTGATCCGACAAATACGAGGATCCTTCCGCAGGCTTTGCAGGATCAGGGAGGCCATGCAGCGTAGGTTAGCTGAGGCATTCGGTCCGGAGTCCTCTGGGTCACTAAGGACGACATGATCTGCAGCCACCTTCTCCCAGCCAAGTACAAGTCCACGGATTTCTTGGGACTGTGAATGATCCCTAAAAGACTGCTGCTAATGCTGAGTGCCAGGCTCCACCTCCATGCTGACACAATCCTCCTCCTCCTCCTCCTTGTCCTCTTCCCGTGTGATCGGCGGGCTAGCAGGAACACTGTCTGGATAAAGGGGGCCTTGAAAGTGCTGTTCTGCCTTAAGTGCCCTGTCCATTATCCCACACAGCGTGTGTTCCAACAGGTGGACAAGAGGGACAGTGTCACTGATGCTTGCACTGTCACTGCTCACCATCCTCGTGGCCTCCTCAAATGGTGACAGGACAGTGCATGCATCCCTGATCATGGCCCACTGGCGTGGGGAAAAAAAACAAGCTCCCCTGACACTGTCCTGGTGCCATAGTTGCACAGGTACTCATTGATGGCCCTCTGCTGTGTGTGCAGCTGCTGCAGCATGGCCAACATTGAGTTCCACCTGGTGGGCATGTAACAGATTAGGCGGTTCTTGGGCAGGTTAAATTCCTTTTGGAGGTCAGCCAGCCGAGCACTGGCATTATATGACCGGCGGAAATGCACACAGGCTTTCCTGGTCTGCCTCAGGACATCCTGTAAGCCAGGGTACCTGCCCAAGAACCGTTGCACCACCAAGTTAAGGAAGTGAGCCACACAGGGCACATAGGTCAGTTGTCCCTGTCAGAGGGCGGAGAGGAGGTTGGTGCCATTGTCACAAACCACCATTACTGGCTTAAGCTGGCGTGGTGTCAACCACCTTACAGCCTGCCCCTGCAGAGCTGACAGAACCTCTGCCCCAGTGTGGCTCCTGTCCCCCGAGCACACCGGCACACGCACCGCATGGCATCTTTTTGCTTCCATACTTGCTTATCACCTTGAACGCCTACAGAGCACCGTTGGTTCCGAGGACAAAGCACAGGAAGAGACCATGGAGGAAGAAGAAGAAGAGGGGGTGGAGGAGAGAGGTGTGTCAGAATCACCAGTAGTAGCATTTTGGAGGCGTGGTGGCGGACTAACCTCCAACACTACTGCACCTTGTCCTACATCCTTCCCTGCTGCCAGAACAGTCACCCAATGCGCCGTGAAAGATAAGTAATGTCCCTATCCATGCCTGCTGGACCATGAGTCAGCGATAATATGCACCTTACCACTGACCGCCCTGTCCAGCGAGGCCAAGACTTTCCTCCCACATGCCGGTAGAGAGTCGGAATCGCCTTCCGTGAGAAAACATGGCGTTTGGGAACCTGCCACTGAGGAACCACACATTCCACAAACTCACGGAAGGGGGCAGAGTCTACCAACTGAAAAGGCAGCAGTTGAATTGCAAGCAATTTAGCCAATCTAGCATTTAACCGCCAGGCATGTGGATGGCTGGGAGTGAACTTCTTTTGACTGTGCAGCAGCTGGGGCAGGGAAATTTGCCTGGTACAATCGGACGTCGGTGTACCGATAGCAGATTGCCCGCAAGTACTTGGCTGTGACACACCTAATTCTACACCTTCATTCCTTTCAGCGCAGGTTTCAGAGAGGACTGAAGGTATGGTGGGGTTGGATATCCCAGCTGATGAGGAGGAAGGAAAGGTCCGCTTTGTTCTTTGGTGTGGGTCTTTTAGGTACGCTTGTCAACGAACTGCATGGCAGGTCGACATATGTCTGGTCAAGCATGTGGTGCTCAAGCGGCTGATGTTTTGGCCACGCAAGATACGCTTGAGACATATGTTGCAAATAGCAGCGGTGCGATATGATGCACTCATCTCAAAAAATGCCCACACCAAAGAACTTTTGGAATAACGTGCAGAGGCAGCACCCTGCACATGCGCAGCTGTGTGGTGTGATGCAGTCGGTGTGCTACCCTTAAGCTGGCCCCTGGAGGGCATCCTGCCTCATTGGAGATGTGCCTCCTCCTCTCTCCTATGAGGCACCCACGTGGAGTCGGTGACCTCATCATCCCCTCCCTCCTCATCACTGGAGCAAACCTGGCAGTATGCTGCAGCTGGGGGGACATGACTGCCAGATTGCTGTCCTTCTTGGGCATCTCCTCTCTCTGGGCTCACGTTACTGCCTTCCTCTAGCTGGGTATAATCATCAGAGCCTTCAAAACGCTGGGCATCCTCATGGAGCATGTACTAAGGCCCAATTCAACAGGTGCATGTAATTACAATTCTTGATATAATATTTCACAGCAGGGCCCATTCCATCGCCCACCAAGAGTACTGTGAGGACTTACAGAATTGTGGCACCAGCACCACCACCAAAGGCCCAATTTTTCTACTACTGTTAAACAATGGCATGTAATTACAATTCTTGATATAATAGTTTACAGCAGGGCATTGCAGCGCCCACCAAGAGTCACTTTGAGGGCTTACAGTGTTGTGGCAGCAAAAACACATTAGGCCCAAATTTCTGAAGAGCATATAGGGCAGGCCCCTACTTTCAAACATCCAACATACAAACGTCTCCTACTTACAAACGGAAGGAGAGAACAGGAAGTGAGATGAAATCTACCCCTAGGAAGGGAAATTCTCTCCTGTAAGATGTTGATATGGGAAAAACGTGTCTCCTCTCCACTGATGCTTTATCCCAATCCTTGTTTTACTAAAAAACCCAAATTTAAAAAAAAACATTTGTCATTGGGACAGAAAGTCCGGTGAAATCTTCTGAAGAGGTGCACAGACAGCAAAAAAAAATGTTACGGGGTGATAACCCTTCCCTATGTTTTCAAAAAAGCTTAAAAATAGATTTTTTGACTGGAGCTACACTTTAAAAATGTACCAGTTCAAAATTACGAACAGATTCTACTTAACAACAAACCTACACAGTCCCTGTCTTGTTTGCACCACCTGTATATTGCTGTTCATAGGGCCTGGAGGCCCCACGCCTTTCCTTTTTTTCAATTTGGGTACAGGGTTCCCCTAATATCCATACAAGACCCAAAGGGGCTGGTAATGGGCAGGGGGGGTACCCATGCCATTTTTCTCAATGATTTTCATCCATATTGCCGGGACTAGACATTACATTAAAACCACAAGCAGTTTGAAATGACTATTTTTCCGTTAGAGATGTCATTTTATACAGGGATTGTTCTAAACACGGGAAACACGTGCCACTTCACAGGCATACTATAGACACCCCGCAGGCACGATATTTAAAGGAATATTTCACTTTTTATTACACTTTATGCATCATTAAAATCAGTGCTCCCGAAAAAACGTCAGTTTGTAAAAGTTTTTTTTGCATTGATACATGTCCCCTGGGGCAGGACCCGGGTCCCCAAACCCTTTTTAGGACAATAACTTGCATATTAGACTTTAAAATTAGAACTTTTGATTTTGAATGATCGAGAACCATAGACTTTAATAGGGTTCTAAAGTTCGTTCAAATTTGCGGTCCGTTTGCAGGTTCTGGTGCGAACCAAATGGGGGGGGGTGTTCGGCTCATCCATATCCCTCACTGAAGTTCGCACCTCGGTTTATTAGGCCTTTTAACAGGAACGCTCTTGGGTCTTATCCTCGGACGTACATGCCCCTGTCTTCCGCCGTGATTTCCATAGACGTTTTCCCCTCAAGCCTGGTGGTCCTCCGAGGGGGAGGGGTCGTTGAGGTGGGGGTTTTGTCAGGGCTGGGCTCAGCCCTTCCTCCTCTGAGCTGGCCGCTCAACTGTCAGCTCCCATCTCTCTCCACAGTTACTCAGCTTTTGTTGATATCCTGCTCGTTACTCCTGCCTACTTAAAGTGGAGTGCCGACCAAAAAAAAAAATGTGGCTTAAAAATCCTAAAAAAAAAAAAAATAAATAATTGGAAAAAACATTTTTTTTACTCACCTCTAAATGCCTGTTGCTAGGGGTCCCTCGTAGTCTGCCACCTTTATTGCCCGGGCTAAACGTCACTTCCCCCTAGGCGCCGCACAGTCATTTAGGACCTGTCATGTGTCCCAGATGAGTGAGCGTCGAATCACGGCGCACAGCGCCGCTCGCGCATGCGCAGTGGGTGCCCGGCTGTGAAGCCACAGCCGGGTTCCCACATTAAGAATGCCGGCGATGCGAGCGGAGCAGGGAACAAGGGGGAGTCTCGTTCCCCCTGCATCGCTGGACCCCGGGACAGGTAAGTGTCCGATTATTAAAAGTCAGCAGCTGCAGTATTTGTAGCTTTTTTTTTTTTTGTGGGCACTCCACTTTAAGCCGTCCAGTCCAGAGGAGCTCTGCCTTCACCTTGGTCAACATCACAAGAAACATCTCCTGCGTTCCTGTTTAAAGACTGGCTTTGCTGACATCCCTTCTGGTTCCGGATCCTGCTCCGGATCCTACTTGCTGTTCCACTACTTTGACTTCTGGATTGGCTGACTATCCATTCCGGTTACTGAACTTTGGCTATGTTTTGACTACGTTTGTTCTTTTTACTTTTATTATTAAACAAGTGTGATTTAACTGTACTTCTGTCTCGGTCTGATTTCATAGTTTCTGACAGGTATTTCAGCTGATACAGGGGCCAAATTACACAGCATAAGCACTGTGCTGTATAACATGCTTTAAAGGAACAGGATCCATGTTTTTAATTTAGGGAAACAAACGCTTTAACAGCAAAATTACAGGCTGGGGGCAGAAAGAATGCCTCATTATTAACTGGAGAATAGAATAAATAGATCTCCATCATATCTTTTCAGTCCAGGGCTGAGCTGCACTCTCTGTGTCTTACGCATGGGGGAGGAGCCCAGAGCACAGACGAGGGACTCGAGAAGAGGAAGATGGGGGCTGCTCTATGCAAAACCATTGCACGGAGCAGATAAGTATAACATGTTATTTATTTTATTTTATTTTTAAGTTTGCCTTTACAAACACTTTAAGATTAATAAATCTTTAGTTAATAAATCCTATAGAGTCCTTCATCATTTATGGCTAAGCACAGACATCAATGCAGCCATGGATCGTATTTTCATGTGCGTTTGCCTAACCAATTTTTATTCTATTTATTTTGAAAGAATGAAGTCTTTGTTCAGTAGATGTGTTCAGCTACACAGTTAACTTACTTGAAAGTTTATAAAGAAAGCTATAACCTTCATCTGGAAGGCAAGGCCTCAGTCCTATTAATATATCAGTTTGATTGGCAGCATAGTTAGAACGAGACAAAGAACAAATTGACTTGTATACAGCATCAGGTTTACAGAGTTGGTTCTGAAGTTCACTACTCTCTACATTGTCTACAGTGCAGTCAATCACTGGAGTCACCATCTGTTTTGCTCTAATAAATACAGTATTATCACAAAATGAAACCAAACAAAGTAACTTTGGCCATATAAATCTTTTGTGATGACAAATGAACCCTAACGCTGGTAGACTGGTGTTGACGCTTCAACACCATATACTTTCAAAATATTTCATGTTTATCTGCACCATTATTTGGATCTATGTATTCCTAATTCATTGGCCCCACTAATTTTAAAGGGTGATAATGGTTTTTTTGGTCACAACTAAAATAATACACTTTTTTTTTTTTAATAACATCTTGGTAAACATGCCATTTTACACACACACACACACACACACACACACACACACACACCTGCCTTTACACGCACGTGAATTTTAATGGCATCCCAGTCTTAGTTCGTAAGGTTTAATATTGAGTTGGCCCACCCTTTGCAGCTATAACAGCTTTAACTCTTCTGGGAAGGCTGTCCACAAGGTTTAGGAGAGTGTCTATGGGAATGTTTGATCATTCTTCCAGAAGTGCATTTGTGAGGTTAGGCACTGATGTGGACGAGAAGGCCTGGCTATATAGTGTCTCACAAAGGTGAGTACACCCCTCACATTTCTGCGATAACACCAAATGCTTACCCATTCACACCTGAGACCTTGTAACACTAACAAGTCACATGACATCAGGGAGGGAAAATGGCTAATTGGGTCCAATTTGGACATTTTTACTTAGGGGTGTGCTCACTTTTGTTGCCAGCAGTTTAGACATTAATGGCTGTGTGTTGAGAGTTATTTTGAGGGGACAGCAAATTTACAGTTATACAAGCTGTACACTCACTACTTTACATTGTAGCAAAGTGCAAGTTGTCACATGAAAAGATATAATAAACTATTTACAAAAATGTGAGGGGGTGGACTCACTTTTATGAGATACTGTGTATATATATATATATATATATATATATATATATATATATATATATATATATATATATATATATATAAAATAAAAACATGTAAGTTGCAAAAATAGGTCTTGTGTGGCTTTTTTTTCTAAAACGTTAAAGTGTTTCATTACAGATATTTTGATGAACTCACTTCCTCCAGATTCAACTGACCATTCAGGAGACAGCACTGCTGATTGGTGTTGGCTTCAAATGGTAAAGCTACGCACTGGCCAGTGCTTAAACATTCTGTAGCAACACCTAAACCTGTTCTCCTTTGACCCAAAATAGTAAGACAATGGGCTAAAGTCCCTTGTCAGCTGACATCACAGAGCACCTCCAGTCCACCCAGGTGCCCGACCGGCAGCTGGCTTAGCCTCTTAGCATGTCACAGCATGCCCATTCCTGCCCAGGGCTCTAGTGAGTCCTGAAGGGGCAGATAGTCAACCCTCTGTGCTCAGAATGGACCTGAGAACTGAGCAATCGGTCACATGATCGGTCAGTTCTCAGGCTTAAAGGTAGTGGGGGACAGCTGCAGCATCAGACCAATGCTGCATCAGTTAAGTGAGTATGTATCCAGCACTTCTTTAAATTAGCAAAGTGATTATTTACTAAAATAAGGTGAAGTTGTGTTGACTTTAATCATCCAATCATGTACAAGAAAACATCCTGTTTTTTCTCCTTGTTTGAAATTCTGCACATAACAATTGCTTTAAGCACCACTTAGCACACCTTAATCCCATCTCTATCAGGCCCTGCTCTCGATTTTTCATCTCAGGTGGCCAGGCTACTCTTTCAGTTTTTGCTTTTTTATAATTTTTCAGAATTTGTAAAATACCCCCCCCCCCCCCAAAGCATTTAAACTCCTGCTCTTCACCACCTCTGCAGTAAACAAACCATAGCAAAAGAATGGAAATCGACCCATACCAAATCTTACCCATACTGTTATTTGAACAAAGAGTTACGCAGGCAATGATTCATGCCAAAACTGAAGCAGTTTATCTAGACAAAGTATCTAAATGTGAGAAACTCTGGAACCCCTGGATCGACCATTGCCTTCC
This sequence comes from Lithobates sylvaticus, assembly GCA_028564925.1. Lineage (NCBI taxonomy): Eukaryota > Metazoa > Chordata > Amphibia > Anura > Ranidae > Lithobates > Lithobates sylvaticus. The sequence goes on along the minus strand of CM053027.1, from coordinate 261,571,746 downwards.
TTCAGGCTTTGACAGCTTGCTATTAAAGCTTTAAGGGTACTCAACCCTGGCTACACCATGGCTCCTCCTCCTTTGCAGCTGACTCTCTAAACCTCCGATCCCCTCTGGAGAGATTCCCTCTCACTCTGCCATTCCCCCTACCCTTTCAAGCAGGCCCTCTCATTACCCCCTTATCCACCTGCGGAATCCCATTCCTTCCCTCCCTATCCACCCTGTAGCTACGTGAGTCACCTGCACTTAGTAGTTTGGTACCAGATGGTCATAAAATCGAGAGTCGTGACCTACTATCTACAGAACCACCTGGGATAGACTGGTTCGAACATTCATCTCAAAGACTGTGCCAAGCCACATAGCCGGAACTTGGCCTCGGGGGGTGGGTTTGCATATTTGCTCCCAACTATCCCTCACCAGACAACTATATAGCCATGTGAAAACTCATCACATCTCCAGCATTATTTATAGTAAAATATAAATATACTGTCTACGTTTTATGTTTTTTTCATTGTTGTTGCACTACACTCTCCTCTCTTGAGGCAAATGTTCAGGACTGTATGTTTTATTATGGAACAGATCCAATGGTAGACACATGCTACATTTCTCTGTACTTAGGCAACACTGTATATGGAATTTGTAACCTCCATTTTCTTACAACTGTCATAGATCTGTCAAAAACGTTCTATTGTATTTCAAAATCTAATAAAAACTTGTACAAGAAGAAAGAAAATAAATACTCCCCAAAGCACACATTTTCTGAAAGCACATGACTGGTAGAATAAAAAGATGGTGATATTGATTTTGTATCTCTTGTCATAATTGTGCAAATGTTGATCAAATCTATATTTTTAGGAAAAATACACTAAAATCTTTATTATTGCACAAAAACACAACATAATGTACACAATTCCTATTAAATCTAAAAGATAAAACTGTTATAAGTTTATACTCAACAACTGTTTGCACATTTTGAATTGCATTTTTTTGCAAACATGCTTGGTTCCAACATATGCATTGTGATAATACCTGATCTGTAGTTCCATACATGCTTGTGTTGGTGTGTATTGTGATAAAATGATGCAGGCATACATTTAATGTCAATGAGGTGTCACAATGTGCTGACGCTCCTACAACTAATAATAGGGCATTTTTAAAATATATACACACACTTATAATATATATATATATATACACACACATACACACACTGTATATACACACAGTGTGTTTGTGTTTTACTGTTAATGTAATATTATATTATAATATAATATATTACACATGGTTTCTAAAGCACTATGGGTTAGCTAAAGTGACAACACAACAAAAGTAGCTTTGGACTTTGGTCTAAAGCTAGGGACCCAACTGTCTGCTAAAAGATTAATCACATATATCACTCACCCACTTGTGTCTGTAAATCTCAGCCTGAACTATTGATCTCTGTAAACAACAGTTTTATTTTTTTTATTTTTTTTAACATGTTAAGAACATATTGCAAAGCAAGTAAAAAGCAACCTGGAACTCCACCTGATGGCTGAATAAAAGACCAACATATAGCTTTATATAATATTGCCTTTTTTTATTCACAGCCAGTTCTCACATTGATACATAATTTGTGCAGTCTGCACCTGTTACTACTAGTTTTCACTCCCACTGGGCGGGGTCCGCTCATTACATAGGGATAATTTAAACACACTCCTTTCATTCACAGTCAGTCCTCTGACTGATACACATCTTGTACAGTCTGCACCAGATATCGCTGGCCTTTACTCCTATATCAGCAACACTAGGTAACTACCACTATCATTATGACATTTATTTCATATTAGGTTTCAATCCCAGGACTTTACCAATTTCTGGGGACCTATGCTGTCTTGATATCAGTTCATACTCATGCTATTTGGGCTCCTCTCTTTGATTAGCTTACTTATTAATATTTTCAGTACCATTTGGTATTCATATTTTTATTGATCCACAGAATGGAGCCCATTTTTCCTACTGTTCCAGATACTCTGAGTCACACCTACATTTATGCTCCCTGTGTTCCTGTTGGACCCTACTACCACAGCTTCCGGACCAGGCATTCCTTCCGGCCCTAGCACCCCGGCGGTGTGTTTGTTTCACACTAAGCAGATATGTGAGTGCTTCTATCCTCCCTGTATGTATATTTATTCTTTGACAATTTCTGTCTATGAATGGTTGATTTTGATATACTTACCTCTCTTTATATACATGTATCATGCATCCACCCCTAATGATTGGATAGATCCCATGAAACGCGTTGGGCTTAACCTAGATGCAAAGCATACATACCTACATGATTTTTGGATCCAGGCAATATCGTGGATTATAATTATTATATTATAGTGATTTTTTATTATGGAGGATAATACTATTGTATACTCCATTTATACTTTTAACATGTAAATGACTTGGATACATGATTTGTTATATTATGTACTAAGGATGAGCCCGGTGTTCGATTCGAACCCATGTTCGAATCGAGCACCGGGTGTTCGCTCGCTCGGCGAGCCCAGAACTATTGGGACCGCTCGCATCAAATTCGTGTGATGCGAGCGGCCCCGCAATGCATTGCGGCCCGCGCAGTGCAATGCTGGCTGATGATTGGCCAAGCATGCACTGTGACCCCGCATGCTTGGCCAATCACAGCGCCGGCAGCGAGGAGAGCCATAATTGGCTACAGGCAGGATGCCTGTAGCCAATTATAGCTCAGGGGCTTTAATACACGCCCCACGGTATAAGAGGCCGCCGCTGCGGCGGCCTCGCATATTATGTTTCACTCACAGTGTCAGCGTGTCAGTGTGCTGCTGACTGCTGACAACAATATGTTCTTTATTTCTGGGGATATGTGTGTGCGTGCTGTTAGAACAGCATTGCAGTATCACATCTGGGGGGTGTCTATAGGTAGCCTGTGAAGGAGGGCAGGTTTCCTGTGCTTAGAACTTTCCCTGCAAAAAAGTGTCATTTTTGCAGGAAGAAAGCTATTTAAATCACTCGCGGCTAATGAATTGATGGCTCCTGTAACACAGAGAGCTGTCATTCATTAATAAAAAACAAAAAAAAAAAAGCGTAGGGGTCCCCCCAAATTCAATAACCAGGCCCTTCAGGTCTGGGATGGATATTAAGGGGGATCCCAGCCAAAAAAAAAAAAAAAAAAATGGCGTAGGGTCCCCCTCAAAATCCATACCAGACCCTTGAGGTCTGGTATGGATTTTAAGGGGAACCCTAGCCAAAAAAAATGGCGTGGGGTCCCCCTCAAAATCCATACCAGACCCTTATCCGAGCACGCAACCTGGCAGGCCGCAGGAAAAGAGGGGGGGACGAGAGCGGCCCCCCCTCTCGCCTGAACCGTACCAGGCCACATGCCCTCAACATTGGGAGGATGCTTTGGGGGTCTAAGACCCCAAAAGCACCTTGTCCCCATGTTGATTAGGACAAGGGCCTCTTCCCCACAACCCTGGCCGGTGGTTGTGGGGGTCTGCGGGCGGGGGGCTTATCGGAATCTGGAAGCCCCCTTTAACAAGGGGACCCCCAGATCCCGCCCCCCCCCCCTGTGTGAAATGGTAAGGGGGTACAAAAGTACCCCTACCATTTCACCAAAAAAGTGGCAAAAATGGTAAAAAGGACAGGAGACAGTCTTTGACAATTCCTTTATTAAAATCTTCTTTCTTCTTTCTTCATCCTTCGGTTTCTTCATCTTCTCCTTCCTTCATCTTCTTCCATCTTCTTCTTCCATTTTCTTCTTCCTCCGATCCGCTTCTTCTTGCGCTGGTCTTCTCGTCCTTCTCGTCCGGCATCTTCTTCCGTCGGCGTCGGCGTCGGTGTCTCTGTCTCTTCTTGGGCCGCTCCGCGCAATGGGAGGCTCCCGCTGTGTGAGGCTCCGCTCCGTCTGACAGGTCTTTTATAATGGAGGGCACCTGGTGACCCCGCCCCCTCTGACGCACAGGGACGTCATGGGGAATTCCATGATGGCTTTCCCCATGATGTCAGAGGGGGGCGGGGTCACCAGGTGCCCTCCGTTTTAAAAGACCTGTCAGATGGAGCGGAGCCTCACACAGCGGGAGCCTCCCATTGCGCGGAGCGGCCCAAGAAGACACCGACACCGACGCCGACGCCGACGGAAGAAGATGCCGGACGAGAAGGACGAGAAGACCAGCGCAAGAAGAAGCGGATCGGAGGAAGAAGAAAATGGAAGAAGAAGATGGAAGAAGATGAAGGAAGGAGAAGATGAAGAATCCGAAGGATGAAGAAAGAAGAAAGAAGATTTTAATAAAGGAATTGTCAAAGACTGTCTCCTGTCCTTTTTACCATTTTTGCCACTTTTTTTGGTGAAATGGTAGGGGTACTTTTGTACCCCCTTACCATTTCACACAGGGGGGGGGCCGGGATCTGGGGGTCCCCTTGTTAAAGGGGGCTTCCAGATTCCGATAAGCCCCCCGCCCGCAGACCCCCACAACCACCGGCCAGGGTTGTGGGGAAGAGGCCCTTGTCCTAATCAACATGGGGACAAGGTGCTTTTGGGGTCTTAGACCCCCAAAGCATCCTCCCAATGTTGAGGGCATGTGGCCTGGTACGGTTCAGGCGAGAGGGGGGGCCGCTCTCGTCCCCCCCTCTTTTCCTGCGGCCTGCCAGGTTGCGTGCTCGGATAAGGGTCTGGTATGGATTTTGAGGGGGACCCCACGCCATTTTTTTTGGCTAGGGTTCCCCTTAAAATCCATACCAGACCTCAAGGGTCTGGTATGGATTTTGAGGGGGACCCTACGCCATTTTTTTTTTTTTTTTTTTGGCTGGGATCCCCCTTAATATCCATCCCAGACCTGAAGGGCCTGGTTATTGAATTTGGGGGGACCCCTACGCTTTTTTTTTTTAATTTTTTTTTTTTTTATAAATGACTTTTTTTTATGAATGAGTTTAAATTAATCACTGTTCTCTGTGTTACGGGAGCCGTGAATTAACATTAGCCGCGAGTGATTTTAAATAGCTTTTTTACTTTCAAAAATGACACTTTGCGCAGAGACAGTTCTAAACACGGGAAACATGCGCCCCTTTACAGGCATACTATAGACACCCCCCAGGTACGAAATTTAAAGGAATATTACACTTTTATTGTTTCAATTTAAGCATTATTAAAATCACTGCTCCTGAAAAAACGGCCGTTTTTAAAAAAAAATTTTGCATTGATACATGTCCCCTGGGGCAGGACCCAGGTCCCCAAACACTTTTTATGACATTAACATGCATATTAGCCTTTAAAATGAGCACTTTTAATTTCGAACGTTCGCATCCATTATAACTAATAGGGTTCTAAAGCTCGCACGGACTTTAGGTCCGTTCGCGGGTTCTGGTGCGAGCCGAACGGGGGGGTGTTCGGCTCATCCTTATTATGTACCATTATTCCATGTATTGTCTGCTATGTACCTACTCAATCATGGCAAACAAATAAATACTTGTTCATGTTTTACTTTGACTTCTTCGATTAGCCACAATATACACACCTCATTTAAAGTCCGGGCCCTCTTTCTTTATATATAATATTTCATATTTACCCAGCTTAAAAAAAGAACACATTTTTGAAGACATAATAAATAAAGAAAATATGTACAAAATCATAATACATTTGATTTAAGTGTCTTTAAGCACCTTGATTAATAGGAGCCTTTATACCCTTACTTGAAGTAATGCATTATGCCATTGTATGCCAGATCTTATGTACAAATGCACTGAAGCTTGGATGACCCCAAATGTAAAACAGTAGGTGGGTCCTTAAAAGTGACCTGAATCTTAATTTTTCCTGACCCGTGTGGTTCTGATGGATAAAGATTTCTGCTTTAGTGATGGACTAATCTAAACCAAAAAAAAAACCTTAACCACTTCAGCTCCAGAAGGTTAACCCCCCCCCCCCCCCCCTTCATGACCAGATTTTCCTGCTTGATGACCAGGCCATTTTTTGCGATACACTTTAACTGACAATTGCGTGGTTGTGCGACGCTATACCCAAACAAAATTGACGTCCTTTTTTTTCCACAAATAGAGCTTCCTTTTGGTAGGATTTGATCACCCCTGCAGATTTTATTTTTCGCGCTATAAACTAAAAAAGCGCCAGTTTTGAAAAAAATATATATTTTTAACTTTTTGCTATACTTAGCAGGAACAAACGATATGTCTCCTCTCCCCTGACAGAACACTCTAGCTCTCGTTCCTGCAATTGTGGGTGGCCGGAGGCAATCGCGCCCACCGACCATGTGCATTGGGTCCCCCGCCGGGCCACGCACCCCTCTGGCGGCTCTTAAAGGGGACGACGTCCCCACTACGGCAATTCGCGGGAACAAGCCACTTTGCCAACGTATATCGGCGTGAGACGGTCGGCAAGTTGGTAACTGACATTTGCGCAGACATGCAATGCTTTTTATCCTTTTTTTCCCCACAAATAGAGCTTTCTTCTGGTTATATTTGATCACCACTGCTGTTTTTTTTTTTTTTTTTTTGCACTATAAACAAAAATAGACCGACAATTTTGAAAAAAAAAATATATTTTTTACTTTCTGCTATAAAAAATACCTAATAACAAAATGTAAAAAATCTAATTTATTCATCAATTTAGGCCAATGTATATTCTGCTACACATTTTTGGTAAAAAAAAAAAAATCTCAATAAGCGTATATTGGTTGGTTTGCGCAAAAAATATAGAGTCTGCAAACTGTAGGATATTTTTATTTCATTTTTTACTAGTAATGGCAGTGATCAGCAACTTATAGCAGGACTGCAATATTGTGGCGGACAAATCGGACACTAACTGACACTTTTGACACTTTCTGGGGACCAGTGACACTAATACAGCGATCAATGCTAAAAAATGCACTGTCACTGTACTAAGGGGTTAATATCAGATGTGATCAATGGGTTAACTTCCTGGCAGTGCTTGCTAACTGTGTGGGGGGGGGGTTGTACTGTGGGAAGGCAGAGATCACTGCCTTCCCTTGTAGCAGAACAGCGGTCTGCCTTGTTTACATAGGCAGACCGCCATTCTGCCTGTCTTCCAAATGATTGGTGGGTCCCGGCGGACATCGCATATGGTGGATTCCCTGATTGGCTCCTGCTGTGTCCAATCACAGCAGGAGTGGGACGCCGGTGGCATGCGTGCTCGCCCCAGACCTGGAAGTGCCAGATCACGTACCTACCTGGTGCAGAGCGGCTGCCCTATCACACTATATCTGCGTGGGGCTATCATGAAGAGGTTAATGATGTAAAACAAATGCCTTACTTTTTAAGTATTTATTCTTCTTTATTCAGACTCCTTTGCCCAGATGCTTGGGGGAGCAACTGGAGATGCGGTGCATGCCACATTCAATATCCTTCCTATGTGGCAAGCTGAACTATAATGCCATGGGCATGTGAGCGGTGCTAAGGGCTGTATTGTCAACCAGTGTCTATGGGCTGCTCAAAACTGAGTGCTGCAGCTATCCTACCTACATACAAAAGGAACCATAACTTCAGTACAACATTGTTGACATGAAGGAGGTTATGCAGCCATCATTTCTCTTTAAGGCAGAACACATGAATGCCAAGCTGCAAAAACTGGAACCACCTTAAACAGAAGAAATCAGGGAGAAAAAGAATAATATACATCCTATACCCACAGTTGACCTAGAGGAAGGCAAAAAAAAATGCAATAAAGCATGATTCAATTTTCTCCAGCAGGGGGAAAAACTTGCTTCCTGACCCCCAAGTGCCAAGTGGATATTCCCTGGATCAATTTTACCTATACATTTTAGTATTCAGTTATATTATATACATTTGGGAAATAATCCAGACCTTTTTTCAAACAATCTACCAAGCTGGCCAGAACCAGCTCTTGAAGAGGAAGTAAATCCTGATGGGTTTTACTTCCTCTTTGTTTCCCTGCAAAGGTAAAGCATAATGGACTACTATGCATCGCATAGTAGCCCATTATGTGTCACTTACCTGAAACCGAAGCCTGTAATGTCCCCAATTTCCTCGCCTCCGCGAAGCGTCCATCTTTCACCCTCTTCCTTCCGGGTATCGCGGCTCCGGCGCTGTGATTGGCTGGAGCCGTGATTCCGTCACTCCCACGTGCGGGAGCCACCAGTCGCGGCGCAATCTCCTTTAGAGACTGCACGGTCGCCATTTCTATCGCCAGTTTCTACAGTGCGCCTGTGCCGTTGTCTACAGCGCATGCGCCATTGTCTACGGTGCACGCGCCATTGTCTGCGGCGCATGCGCTGTGGACATAGATGCCTGTCTCTTTTGCAAATATCTCCTAAACCATGGAGGTTTAGGAGATATTTTGAGCACCTACAGGTAAGCCTTAATCTATGCTTACATGTAGGTAAAAGTGGTTATAAAGGGGTTACAACCACTTTGAGGAAGTCTATTCCAGATTTTGACTGCTCTTACGGTGGAGAAGCCTTTCCATATCTGGAGGTTAAATCTCTTTTGCTTCAGATGTAAAGAGTGCCCTCTTGTCCTCTGTGATGACCTTAAAGTGCATAACTCTACACCGAGATTACTATATGGACCACTTATGTATTTATACATGTTGATCAATCCCCCCTCAATGGCCTCTTCTCAAGAGGGAATAAATTCTGTTTAGATAATCCTTCCTCATAGCTGAGCTCCCCGGTTTCGGTTCGCACCCGAACCTTCGAACGGACCGAAAGTTCGCGCAAATTTTCGAACCCTATTCGTTATAATGGACGCGAACGTTCGAAATCAAAATTGCTAATTACAACGGCCAATATGCATTTTAATGTCATAAAACAGGTTTGGGGACCCGGGTCCTGCCCCAGGGGACATATATCAATGCAAAAAGAACTTTTAAAAACTAACGTTTTTTTTTTTTCGGGAGCAGTCATTTTAATGATGCATAAAGTGAAAAAAAAAAAAAGTGAAATTTTCCTTTAAATATGGTACCTGGGGGGTGTCTAAAGTATGCCTGTGAAGTGGCATGTGTTTCCCGTGTTTAGAACTGTCCTTGCACAAAATGACATTTGTAAAGGAAAAAAATAAGCCATTTAAAACCACTTGCGGCTTTAATTTCATGTCTTGTCCTGGCCGCCATATGGCTGAAAATCCTTGAGAAAAATAGCATGGCTACCCCATCACCCCCCCCCCCCCCCACCCCAGCCCCTTTGGGTCTTGTATGGATATTAAGGGGGACCCCGCACCCAAAATAAAACCCTTTAGCTACAACCCTATATACTCTGAACAGCAGTATACAGGCGGTGCAAACAAGACACGGACTGTAGGTTTGTTCTTAAGTAGAATCTGAACAGGTACATTATGAAGTGTAGTTCCATCCGCAAAAAATCTATTTTTAAGCTTTTTGGAGAACATAGGGAGGGGTTATCACCCCTGTAACATTTGCTGTCTTTGCACATCTGTTCAGAACATTTCCCCTCACTTTCCGTCCCAATGACAAATGTTTTTGGAAAAGTGGGGTTTTAATTGAAACAAGGATTGGTGATAAATCATCAGTAGAGAGGAGATAACTTTTTCCCAAATTAAATCTAACAGGATCGAATTTCCCTTCCTAGGGGTAGATTTCCTCTCACGTCCTGTTTTCTCTTTCCGTTTGCAAGTAGGAGTCATTTGTAAGTTTGATGTTTGAAAGTAGGGGCCTGCCGTATATACTCTGCAGAAATTTGCCCCATTAGATGTTGGTGTAGCCACAAGACTGTAAGCCCTCACAGTTACTCTTGGTGGGCACAGGAATGGGCCCTGCTGTGAGTTATTAGATCAAGATTTGCAATTGCATGCACCTGTTGAACAGGGCAGAAAAATTGGGCCTTTGGTGGTGGTGGTGGTGGTGGTGGTGGTGGACGGTGTTGCCACAGGACTGTAAGCCCTCACAGTTACTCTTGGTGGGCGCATGAATGGGCCCTGCTGTGAGTTATTATATCAAGATTTGTAATTGCATGCACCTGTTGAACAGGGCAGAAAAATTGGGCCTTTGGTGGTGGTGGTGGTGGTGGTGGTGGTGGACGGTGTTGCCACAGGACTGTAAGCCCTCACAGTTACTCTTGGTGGGCGCAGGAATGGGCCCTGCTGTGAGTTATTAGATCAAGATTTGTAATTGCATGCACCTGTTGAACAGGGCAGAAAAATTGGGCCTTTGGTGGTGGTGGGTGGTGGTGGTGGACGGTGTTGCCACAAGACTGTAGGCCCTCATAGTTACTCTTGGTGGGCGCAGGAATGGGCCCTGCTGTGAACTATTAGATCAAGATTTGTAATTACACGCCCCTGTTAAACAGGGGCTGAAAAATTGTGCCTTAGGCATTGGTGCTGGTGCCACAACACTGCATCCCCTCACAGATACTGTACTCTTAGCACAGCAATGAGACCTGTTGCAAAGCATTGCCTAAAAATTGTAATTACACGCCCCAACAGGGGCTGAAAAATTGTGCCTTAGGCACTGGTGCTGGTGCCACAACACTGCAACCCCTCACAGATACTGTACTTGGAGCACAGCAGTCACACCTGTTGCGAAGCATTTTTTAAAAAAATTGTAATTACACGCCCCTGTTATACAGGGGCTGAAAAATTGTGCCTTAGGCATTGGTGCTGGTGCCACAACACTGCAACCCCTCACAGATACTGTACTTTGAGCACAGCAATGAGACCTGTTGCAAAGCATTGCCTAAAAATTGTAATTACACGCCCCAACAGGGGCTGAAAAATTGTGCCTTAGGCATTGGTGCTGGTGCCACAACACTGAAACCCCTCACAGATACTGTACTCTGAGCACAGCAATGAGACCTGTTGCAAAGCATTGCCTAAAAATTGTAATTACACGCCCCAACAGGGGCTGAAAAATTGTGCCTTAGGCACTGGTGCTGGTGCCACAACACTGCAACCCCTCACAGATACTGTACTCTGAGCACAGCAATGAGACCTGTTGCAAAGCATTGCCTAAAAAAATTGTAATTACACGCCCCAACAGGGGCTGAAAAATTGTGCCTTAGGCACTGGGGTTGGTGCCACAACACTGCAACCCCTCACAGATACTGTACTCTGAGCACAGCAATGAGACCTGTTGCAAAGCATTGCCTAAAAATTGTAATTACACGCCCCAACAGGGGCTGAAAAATTGTGCCTTAGGCACTGGTGCTGGTGCCACAACACTGCAACCCCTCACAGATACTGTACTTGGAGCACAGCAGTCACACCTGTTGCGAAGCATTTATTAAAAAAAAATTGTAAGTACACGCCCCTGTTATACAGGGGCTGAAAAATTGTGCCTTAGGCACTGGTGTGGTGGCATGGATCATTGAGGAGGAGGAAGAGGATAGTCAGTGAACATAACAGGACAGTCACTCAGCATCAGCATAGGCAGTCTTGAAGGGATGTGACATTATAAATTATTCAGTTATATCCGCTTCAGGTGCCTTTTAGCTGGTGGTGATCCAAGACTGATTCATTTTTATGAAGGTCAGTCGATCAACCGAGCCGGTGGACAGGCGCACCCTATGATCGGTGACAAATCCTCCAGCAGCACTGAATGTGCGTTCGGAAAGAACGCTGGATGCAGGACAGGCCAGTAGCTCAATTGCATACTGTGCAAGCTCTGGCCAGTGATCCATCCTCAGGACCCAGTAAGCCAGAGGATTTTCGGTGGGAAAGGTGTCCAAGTCTGACCTTGCCCCTAGGTATTCCTGCACCATGTATATCAGACGATGGCGATGGTTGCTGGAACCGATCATACCTTGGGGCTGCGGACTAAAAAATTGTCTGAACGCATCGGTCAGACGTCCACCTTCCCCACGCTCCTTCTGCTACTGGCCGAAGTCTCAGCAACTCGTCGTCCAGGACCAGGAGTTTGTAACCTCCCAGTTTCTGGGAACGCGTTGCACAGACCTTTCTGCAAGGCCTCCCTGAGATGTCTCATCCTCTGCTCCCTCTGCGACGGCAAGATAAGGTCCGCAACCTTACCCTTGTACCGTGGATCAAGGAGAGTGGCCAGCCAGTAATGGTCCCTCTCCTTGATCCGAAGAACACGAGGATCCTTCCGCAGGCTTTGCAGGATCAGGGAGGTCATGCAGCGTAGGTTAGCTGAGGCATTCGGTCCGGAGTCTTCTGGGTCACTGAGGATGACATGATCGCCAGCCACCTCCTCCCAGCCACGTACAAGTCCACTGGTTTGTTGGGACTGTACATCATCCCTAAAAGACTGCTGCTGCTGATGCTGAGTGCCAGGCTCCACCTCCATGCTCACACAATCCTCCTCCTCCTCCTCCTCCTCCTCATCCTCTTCCTGTGTGATGGGTGGGACAGAAGGAACACTGTCTGGATAAAGGGGGCCTTGAGAGGCAAGGAAGTCCTCCTCTTCCTGCCTCTGTTCTGCCTCAAGTGCCCTGTCCATTATCCCACGCAGCGTATGCTCCAACAGGTGGACAAGAGGTACAGTGTCACTGATGCATGCACTGTCACTGCTCACCATCCTTGTGGCCTCCTCAAATGGTGAGAGGACAGTGCATGCATCCCTGATCATGCTCCACTGGCGTGGGGAAAAAAAGCCAAGCTCCCCTGACCCTGTCCTGGTGCCGTAGTCGCAAAGGTACTCATTGATGGCCCTCTGCTGCGTGTGCAGTCGCTGCAGCATGGCCAACGTTGAGTTCCACCTGGTGGGCATGTCACATATTAGGCGGTTCTTGGGCAGGTTCAGCTCCTTTTGCAGCTCAGTCAGCCAAGCACTGGCATTATAAGAGCGGCGGAAATGCACACAGACTTTCCTGGCCTGCCTCAGGACATCCTGTAAGCCTGGGAACCTGCCCAAGAACCGCTGCACCACCAGGTTGAGGACGTGAGCCATACAGGGCACATGGGTGAGCTGCCCCTGTCGCAGGGCGGAGAGGAGGTTGGTGCCATTGTCAGAAACGACCATTCCTGGCTTAAGCTGGCGTGGCGTCAACCACCTCTCGGCCTGCCCCTGCAGAGCTGCCAGAACCTCTGGCCCAGTGTGGCTCCTGTCCCCCAAACACACCAGCGCAAGCACGGCATGGCATCTTTTTGCCTGCGTACTCGCGTAGCCCCTTGTACGCCTACGGAGCCCTGCTGGTTCCGAGGACAGAGCACTGGAGGAAGAAGAAGAGGAGGGGGTGGAGGAGAGAGGTGTGTCACAACCAGTAGTAGCATTTTGGAGGCGTGGTGGCGGAACAACCTCCAACACTACTGCACCTTGTCCTGCATCCCTCCCAGCTGCCAATTGAGTGACCCAATGGGCCGTGAAAGAAAGATAACGTCCCTGTCCATGCCTGCTGGACCATGAGTCAGCGGTAATATGCACCTTACCGCTGACCGCCCTGTCCAGCGAGGCATGGACATTGCCTTCCACATGCCGGTAGAGAGACGGAATCGCCTTCCGTGAGAAAAAGTGGCGTTTGGGAACCTGCCACTGAGGAACCGCACATTGAACAAACTCACGGAAGGGGGCCGAGTCTACCAACTGAAAAGGCAGCAGTTGAAGTGCTAGCAATTTAGCCAAGCTAGCATTCAACCGCTGGGCATGTGGATGGCTGGGAGTATACTTCTTTCGACGGTCCAGCAGCTGGGGCAGGGAAATTTGCCTGCTACAATCGGACGTCGGTGTACTGCAAGTACTTGGTTGTGACACACCTAATTCTACACCTTCAGTCCTCTCAGAGCAGCTTTCAGAGAGGACTGAAGATATAGTGGGGATGGAGATCCCAGCTGATGAGGAGCAAGGAGAGGTCCGCTTTGTTCTTTGGTGTAGGTCTTTTATGTGTGTTTGCCAACGAGCTGCATGGCAGGTCGACATATGTCTGCTCATGCTTGTGGTGCCCAAGCGGCTGATGTTTTGGCCACGCGAGATACGCTTGAGACAAATATTGCAAATAGCAGTGGTGCGATCTGATGCACTCGTCTCAAAAAAGGCCCACACCAAAGAACTTTTGTGATAACGTGCAGAGGCAGCGCCCTGCACAGGCGGAGCTCGGCGGTGTGGTACAGTTGCTGTGCTGGCCTCTAGCTGGCCTCCAGGGGGCATCCTGCCTTGTTGGACATGTGACGCCGCATCCTCCTCCTCCTCCTCCTCCTCTCTCCCTTCAGGCACCCACGTGGAGTCAGTGACCTCATCATCCCCTCCCTCTTCACCACTAGAGCAAACCTGGCAGTAAGCTGCAGCTGGTGGAACAGTACTGCCAGATTGCTGTACTTCAGCATCCCCTCTCTCTGCGCGCACACTACTGCCTTCCTCAAGCTGGGTATCATCATCCGAGCCTTCGAATCGTTGGGCATCCTCCTGGAGCTTGTACCCAACACTGTGCTCAAACAGTTCGGGGGACTCCTCAGGAGGACATGGTGGGTCTAGGGAAGGGGTGGCTGATGATGCCATTGAGTACGCGTTGGCAGCTGCTCTGCCAGTACCCTGAGCCTGGGTGAGAGAGGATGAGGAGGATGAGGAGGGCTTGGTCATCCATTCTACCAAGCCTTCGGCATGATGCGGCTCCACATGTCCAGCTGCCGAAAACAAAGACAAGCGTGTCCCATGGCCACGTGCTGATGACGATGCACGACCACGTCCATGGCCAGCACTGTTGTCTCTAGAAACAGAGCCTGCCTGCCCTGTGTTCTTGCCTCGGCACGCTCTGCCTCTCCTTGGCGGTCTTCCAGCCATTGTAGTCAGTAGTGTATATAGTATAAAAAATAGAGCTCCTATGTGTGCTCACAACACACTGTAGGTCCTATGGGTGCTGACACTAACACACTATAGGTACTATGTGTGCTGCTGACAAGAAAATATAGGAGCTCTGTGTGCTGCCACTAACACACTAGAAGTCCTATGGGTGCTGCTGACACAATAGGTAGTATATGTGTGCTGCTGTCAAGAAAATATAGGAACTCTGTGTGCTGCCACTAACACACTAGAAGTCCTATGGGTGCTGCTGACACAATAGGTAAAATATGTGTGCTGCTGTCAAGAAAATATAGGAGCTATGTGTGCTGCCACTAACACACTAGAAGTCCTATGGGTGCTGCTGACACAATAGGTAAAATATGTGTGCTGCTGTCAAGAAAATATAGGAGCTCTGTGTGCTGCCACTAACACACTAGAAGTCCTATGGGTGCTGCTGACACAATAGGTAAAATATGTGTGCTGCTGTCAAGAAAATATAGGAGCTCTGTGTGCTGCCACTAACACACTAGAAGTCCTATGGGTGCTGCTGAGAAGAAAATATAGGATATCTGTGTGATGCCACTAAAACACTAGAAGTCCTATGTGTGCTGCCACTAACACACTAGAAGTCCTATGGGTGCTGCTGAGAAGAAAATATAGGAGCTCTGTGTGCTGCCACTAACACACTAGAAGTCCTATGGGTGCTGCTGACACAATAGGTAAAATATGTGTGCTGCTGTCAAGAAAATATAGGAGCTCTGTGTGCTGCCACTAACACACTAGAAGTCCTATGGGTGCTGCTGAGAAGAAAATATAGGAGCTCTGTGTGATGCAACTAACACACTAGAAGTCCTATGGGTGCTGCTGAGAAGAAAATATAGGAGCTCTGTGTGATGCCACTAACACACTAGAAGTCCTATGGGTGCTGCTGAGAAGAAAATATAGGAGCTCTGTGTGATGCCACTAACACACTAGAAGTCTTATGGGTGCTGCTGAGAAGAAAATATAGGAGCTCTGTGTGATGCCACTAACACACTAGAAGTCCTATGGGTGCTGCTGAGAAGAAAATATAGGCGCTGTGTGTGCTGCCACTAACACACTAGAAGTTCTATGGGTGCTGCTGAGAGAAAATATAGGAGCTCTGTTTGCTGCCACTAACACAATAGAAGTCCTATGGGTGCTGCTGAGAAGAAAATATAGGAGCTCTGTGTGATGCCACTAACACACTAGAAGTCCTATGGGTGCTGCTGAGAAGAAAATATAGGAGCTCTGTGTGATGCCACTAACACACTAGAAGTCCTATGGGTGCTGCTGAGAAGAAAATATAGGAGCTCTGTGTGATGCCACTAACACACTAACACACTAGAAGTCCTATGGGTGCTGCTGAGAAGAAAATATAGGAGCTCTGTGTGATGCCACTAACACACTAGAAGTCCTATGGGTGCTGCTGAGAAGAAAATATAGGAGCTCTGTATGATGCCACTAACACACTAGAAGTCCTATGGGTGCTGCTGAGAAGAAAATATAGGAGCTCTGTGTGATGCCACTAACACACTAGAAGTCCTATGGGTGCTGCTGAGAAGAAAATATAGGAGCTCTGTTTGATGCCACTAACACACTAGAAGTCCTATGGGTGCTGCTGTGAAGAAAATATAGGAGCTCTGTGTGACGCCACTAACACACTAGAAGTCCTATGGGTGCTGCAGAGAAGAAAATATAGGAGCTCTTTGTGATGCCACTAACACACTAGAAGACCTTTGGGTGCTGCTGAGAAGAAAATATAGGAGCTCTGTGTGAAGCCACTAACACACTAGTAGTCCTATGGGTGCTTCTGGGAAGAAAATATTGGAGCTCTGTTTGCTGCCACTAACACACTAGAAGGCCTATGGGTGCTTTTGGGGTGCAATGCTGTGCTAACAGCACTGCGGTTGGTACTACTGCAATACCGTACTAACAGTAAGCACGCACCAGACTAATCCCCAGCAGCAGCTAATAACACACGAACTGTGCAATCAGCAGCAATGAACCATCAATGACTTAGGTAGCAATGGTTTAGCAAAGAAATAGCCAATGGTTTAGCAAAGAAGATCAAATCTTTCAGTAGCAATCAAGCAAAGACAGAATCAGCAGACTGATCTCTCCTAAAGCCGGAACTCATGTGACCGGGGCCGACGGCGTGGCGGCCTTTTAAATGGTGGGGCTTGTAATAAAGCCCCTGAGCTTTTATTGGCTACAGGCGTCCTGCCTGTAGCCAATTATTGCTCTCCGAGTTTCCGGCGCTGTGATTGGCCAAGCATGCGGGGTCACAGTGCATGCTTGGCCAATCATCAGCCAGCACTGCACTGCGCCGGCCGCGCCGGCCGCAATGCATTGCGGGGCCGCTCGCATCACACGAATGTGATGCGCGCGGCCCAAATAGTTCTGGGCTCGCCGAGCGAGCGAACGCCCGGTGCTCGATTAGAACGTGGGCTGCTCTGTGCAAATCGATTGCAACAGAGCAGGTAAGTATAACATGTTTTTATTTTTATAGGAAAAAAAAAATACTTTACAATCACTTTAAGCTCTCCAGTATATTCCCAACTATGACTAATGAATAAGGCCATTATGGTCGAAACACGTTGATTGTTTGTGCTGTATACACCAATGTTTTAATAAAGCTGATGTCTTGCTTCACTTGGCCATGATGTCGGTGATTCTCCTTTCTTCAGTTTTTTAGTAGACCACAATCCATACCTGAACATCAGCCATTTAGCCATGGATGTTTAATTAAGGAGGTAGAAGCACTGCTTTTTATTTCCACCTTCAAAATATAGCTGCTGTGAGCCCATTGTTTTATGGTGAGGGGTCTGGCTTATCCGTTCCTTCAGATTATTGGTTCTATTCAGTCATCTGGCTAAGGCTAAGCAAAGCATTATGGGTTTTTCATAAGTTCTGGTACAAACTCACTGGCCAGTAGTGCAGGATTTGGGCAAAACCAGAATCCAGACATACCACCTGGAACCCAAGATGAGATGAACTTGAAACTCATCTTTATATCTTTATTGGTGAAGAGACACAGAGGGACTAAACTGCTGCTTAAATGTGTATATGATATTGTAATGTGTGCTATTTAAAGTGGCATTCTTTTGGAAGTTGTAATAAGTAATAATTCAAGGTGAATAATAGGTTAACAAAGGCACATGTACATTATGAAACAGACATACAAAAAAAAATACTCAACTAATAGTTGTGAAGGCCATACTAAAAAGCATGGGAATTAATACGCAAGACAAAACAATGCATTTAACAAGTATGTATTTAGTTATATATTAATTACCTGGCAGTTAATGGCATTTAAATCCATTTCAATCCTGAATTGCTCTTAAAATGCTGAAGTAAACCACCCTTATTGAAATCTCAACAGACAAAAGCATTAATGATTTTGTTGCAGGATAACTCGTACACCGTTAACCCCTTATTGTTGGTGTCCCTCAAGCTGTTCTGGGGTCACAAAAGGAGTTAACTTCACCATCCTATTGACATGCAGAAGACTGGAGAAGAAATATTGATTCTAATCCACTATGACTGTGGAAATCTAAAGACCAGTTAAAGCAGAGATGATATCTAGATGCATTTCAGTAAAATCCATATGTCAGAAATGACAGCAGAAGCCAATTCAGTCCAGCAAAGATAGCGTAAAGACACAAAAATCATTTAAAAAAAAATGAAAGGTCTGGAAGAGAAAGGATTAGATGGATTATATGAAAAACAAAGAGAGAGAAAGAAAGAGATTGAAAGTGTAACTGATATGTCCAGAAACAGTAGCATTGACAACTACAGTTTAATGCATTATTACAGATCAGCTGCACTGAAAAAAAAAAAAGATTGAATAAGTCCTACAGTTTATGGTTTAGCCATTATTTTGGTGTAAACTAAAGAAGTCAATGGTTGCCTAATCACAATATTATAGATAGGTTTAGAACGGCAGATTGGATAATACAACATAATACAAAAACAAAACAATTCGAAATAGGTTGAGCCTATGAAAACGCTAAGCAAAAACAAAAATGTAAAATATGTCAAGACTAATATAAACAAACAAAACAACTTTCTTTGATTATAGCTGTCCTGATTGGTTCTTTCCCAATATAAGGGTTGACTAGATCAAGAAAACGTACACACTGGAACACCATGGAGGAAGTCAGTAAACAAGTCATTAGCTTAAAGAAAAGCCTTTAAACATAAAAGACATTTCCACCCTATTTAAGTCAATATGTTTTTGTTAAATGTCTTCTTGAATTGATCTTGTCTGTTCTTCTAGAATGACTTGAGGATTTGGAATAAAATCCATATTTCAATATCATTCGATAGATAAGGTTTTCTCTCACTGTCAAATTAATGCTCTTAAAAAATAGATATTCTAACAATTTCATTAAAAACAGAGGTTTTAGTTTCACATATCTGCAGATATATTTGGAAGCCAAACTGCCTCACTAAGACTCCTCTGAAAAGTGCAGTCCTAACTCCTAAATTTGAGAGTCTTCAAGTTGTAGCAGTAGATAAATTAAGGGCAGATTTCCCTGGATGGAGCCCATTCCTCCTTTAAGCCACAGGGACACAATAGAAGACCAGCAAGCGCACAATAGCAGCTGAAGACGTCCAGTGTGTCCCCACACCAAATCCAGCGAGCAAGCTTTACATAAATGGCAACCAACCCAATTCCTATTTAGCTTTTGAAGTAAGGTGCACATGGGCACAAAGGGCATTGCACAGTACAAACAAACAAATTAAATATTTCCCAACACACTTACTAGCTAGAGTGCAAAAAATCAGTTTGTACTGTGCAATGTCCTTCCATGTGCACCTTACTTCAAAAGCTGGGATCCTATAGTGTTTCTGTGTGCCTATAAGAAGGAATGGGCTCCCTCCAGGCATACATGCCCTTAATTTATCCATTGCTATATATATTCCAATGTGAAGACTCTCAAATTTAAGTTAGGACCATACTTTACAGAGGAGCCCTGGTGAACCAGGGTGACATCCACATATATTTGCAAATGTGTGCAACTAAAACCTCTGTTAGACAGTGTTCTGACATCAACTGTTGTAATAGTGACTTATCCATTGCTGAGACCTCTATGCCTGGCCTGTATAGGCAGATACAGTCACTGCAGACAGTATTTATCAGATAGCTGAACTCACCAAACACCGTTTTCATCAGCGTGGATCTTTATTGCAAGCAGCATATATAGCAGACAACAAGATGTGGCAGATTATTGGAAGACGGTATTTGCAGGTCAAAACATAGTATGGGTTCCCGGATGCAAGTAGATTGCAAGCAGATTGCATGTGTCCGTCAGACAAGTGGCCATCTTATCCCCACAAGCACAATGTGAAAGAGGAAAAGGAAGTAAAACCACAAGACGGCAGTATAACAACCAACTATACAGAAGTCAATAACAATGGCTTACGGAAATTAACCACTTAAGGACCAGCCGCTGCAGTTACACTGTGGCAGGTTGGTTCCCCTGGGTGAATCGCCGTCATGGTATGTCGCCCGCTTTAAGAGCTCTAAGGCACACGTGCCCACGGCGCAACGCTGGAGCTGATGCTCATGGCCGGTGGGCGTGATTCACGCCGGCCACCCGCGATCGCTCCTGACAGAGACAATGTAAATAGACAGATCTCCTTTCTGTCAGGGGAGGAAAGACAGATCTGCTGTTCCTACTGATTAGGAACATTGATCGGTCTCCTCCTCCAGGCAGTCCCATCCCACACAGTTAGAAACACTCCCTAGGTAACACATTTACTTTCAACATTTTTTATTCTTTTACAAGAGAATACATAAACAATAAACAACAGAAACATTGTAAATACAGTATAATTGGCCAGAGCAAATTTCACATTGGTGGTTGTGTTAATCAGATCACAGACATATAGTTACAAATAGTCATTTTATGAGACTGCGGGCCTTTTAAGGATTATAGGCAACAGAAGGCAAAATCAGATAAATCGAAGGGGAGTCGGAGTTCCGGGAGGGGTACCCCAGCACCCCTAACGGGAACTAACTGTGCCGGGATAACCACCCCCAAGGACCCCAGACCAACCAGCCTCGATAGTTAGCGCAGAACACATCCAGAATTTTAGGGAAATGGTGACCTTCATAGAAAGCTATGGTATGTGTTCTCTATGTCCTAGTATTCGTAAGTTGAAGTGACTTCAAGTTTGATCTGAACTAATGCAGTGGCCTCGTAACAGGTATAGGGATAAAAAAAAAGAAGATTGAACATCTAAACGAGTCCTGCCTCTAGAGACAGGCAGGGGAAGAGGAAGGAAAGGGAGCAGAAGGGGGGGAAGCGGGAGGGGGGGTAGAGCCAATCGACGGGGTATGGATCTATCTGCTGTAGACAAATAGTTGTTAGACCGGGCTAGGTAACACATTTAACCCCTTGATCACCCCCTAATGTTAACCTCTTCCCTGCCAGTGACATTTATACAGTAATCAGTGGCTATTTTTAGCTCTGATCGCAAAAAAGTGTCAAAAGTGTCCAATCTGTCCGCCACAATATTGCAGTCCCGCTAAACTTTAGCGCAAACCAATAAATATACACTTATTGCAATTTTTTTTTTTTTTACCAAAAATATGTAGAATAATATATATTGGCCTAAACTGATGAAAAAATTAGATTTTTGTTTGTTTTTTTTTAATTGGATATGTATTATAGCAAAAAGTAAAAAATATTGTTTTTATTTCAAAATTGGCAGTCTTTTTTGTTTATAGCGGAAACAATCAAAACTGCAGAGGTGATCAAATACCGCCAAAAGAAAACTCTACTTGTGGGAAAAAAAAGAAAATCAATTCTATTTGGGTACAACGTCGCAAGACCGCACAATTGTCAGTTAAAGCGACGCAGTGCGGTATCGCAAAAAATGGCCTGGTCATTAAGGGGAACTTAGGTGGTTAACTAAATAAATTCTCACAACATGTGTAACAGCATAGACAGGATAATTTGTTTGTTTTCCTTTTTTTTTTTTGGCTGGCTAGCTGGTAAGCATGCTGGGAAATCTTCTGTTTGTTTGTACTGTGCACATTACTGCAAAATCTAATTATAAATTGAAGTGGCTGCTACAACATTGTACTTTTGTATAGCTTGCTTACTGGAATTGGCGTGGGGACACATTGAATGCCTTCAGCTTCAATTGTGCTCTTGCTGGGCTTCTAATATGTCCCTGTCCCTTTAAGGAGGAATGAGCTTCCTTCAAGCATACCTGACCTTAATTTATCAACTGATATACATTACTGTGCAAATGTCTTAGGCAGGTGTGAAAAAAATGCTGTAGATAAAGAATGATTTCAGAAATGGTAGTTTTAATAGTTTATTTTTATAAATTAACAAAATGGAAAGCAAATGAAAGAAAAGAAAAGAAAAAAACAAATAAAATCAATACATGGTTTGACAAACCTTTGTCTTCAAAACTGCATCAGTTCTTCTTGTTACACTTGTACACAGTTTTTGAAGGAACTCAGCAGGTGGGTTGTTCCAAACATATTGGAGAACTAACAACAGACCTTCTGTTGATGTAGGCTGCCTCAAATGCTTATGTTTCTTTATGTGTTCCAGAGAGTCCTTGTTCTTCTTTATGCCAAAATAGTTCTTAATGATATTGGCTGTATGTTTAGTGTTGTTGTCCGGCTGCATAGTACATTTGGGGCAAATCACACACCTCCCTGATGGTATGGCATGATGGAAAAGTATCAGCATATATTTGTCAGCATTTTGGACACCATTAATCCTGACCAAATCTCCAACTCCATTTGCAGAAAAGCAGCTCCAACTTTGCAAGGAACCTCCACCATGCTTCACTGTTGCCTGCAGACATTCATTATTGTACCGCTCTCAAGACTGTGACTCCTGCTACATCCAAATATTTCAAATCTTGATTCATCAGTCCAGAGTACCTGCTGAAATTGTCTGCAAAGTGTTTTCAAGCATATTTGAGTCACTTAGCCTTGTTTCCACATCATAGGTATGGCTTTTGGCCACAATTCTTCCATGAAGACCACTTCTGGCCAAACAACTCCGTACTGTAGATGGGTGTACCTGGGTTCCACTGATATCTGCAAGTTCTGCGCTGCTGGCACTGCTGGACATCTCCCAATGTCAAAGGGAAGTAGGCATGATGTACCTTTCATCTGCTGCAATAAGTTTCCTTGGCTGACCATTGTGTCTATGGTCCTCAATGTTGCCTATTTCTTATTCAAAAGAGCTTGAACAGTACATCTTGAAACCCCAGTCTGCTTTGAATTTTTTGCCTGGGAGAGACCTTGCTGATGCAGTATAACTACCTTATGTCTTGTTGCTGTTGCATAGCTATCTCTGGTGTCAATTTTTTTTTTTGGCCTCGGACCCAACACCAGCATTCAGCTAGTGAAGTTAACCTCCCTGGTGGTATGATTATGTCTGGAATTTTGTACCAAAAGCGGTACAATTATTTTGCATGGAAATTTGGCGTTTTTATATTGGAGACATGCAATTCTTATGAATAACTCACTTAAATCTGTCCAAACCAGAGTCTAGTAGACATCCCGGGTATGATAAAGTTTGAAACACAAAATCATAAATTATAATATAATAAAAATATATATAAAAATTATTCAATAATGTATTCAAATCAAAAACACTGAAATTTGCTCAGTTGCAGAATAGTCGCTGTCATTAAATTTAGTGTTTGATGATGAATTCTAATTCTAATTTATTATCGCTGTTTTCTAGCTGGTCTAAAACCACTTTTGACATAAAGGGACACTTTTTGGTTGCTATGGACAATCTCCAGTTTCCAGGCAGAAAAAAATGTATTTATTATATAAAATGACATGCAGGGCACTGGGCAGACCACTAGGGACAAAGGGGATGTGTATTTTTTTTTTATACAGTACTGTAATCTGTAAGATTACAGTACTGTATGTGTATTGTGTTTTTTAACTTTTTTGAATTTGGCATCGATCTTCGCTCCCGTGCGTCGTAACGTCGCAGGGAACGGAGATCAGCGGCACTCGGCACTGTGTGAATCGAGCGAGCAGACAGCTTGCTAACACAGCGGGGAGACATCGCAGGATCCAGGGGACAAGGTAAGTAACTTCCCCCTGTATCCTGCAATGCGAGCCCGAGTCTGGCTCGGGGTTAACGCTTTTGGTACTGAAGTTCCCACCCCGAGCCAGACTAAGGAATACCGCCAGGGGGGTTAAAGCCCAACTCCAGGAAACTTAAAAGCGATGCCTTGCAATAACACCATGTCTGTACTGCAGAGGTTAATTGCTTGTTTAGGTCTAGGGGACAAGAAAATAAGTACTACTTACCTGTTCCTCTGCCCTGCTAGACCAGTATTTGCAGTGTCTTCTACATGTTTCAGTGGGTCACGGTCCTGACATCATCAAGAGCAATGCAGGGTCCAATAGGATGATGTTGAGAGACAGTCCACCCCAGAACATGGGGTAGCAGAGGATCAGGTAAGGTAAAGTGCAAAAACTCTCCCCTGGACTAAACAGGTAGCTAATCCTAACAGGGCGTGTAATTACATGGTGTAATTTGTTGGTTTCTTGGACTTTGAAGCACAATCAATATTATTAATTGTAATATTATTTTTAGGGAAGTACAGAGACCTATGAATCAACATAATAGCCAGGCAAATAGCATTTGAAAAGTAAAGTTCATTATTGGTATCCTACATATTTTTTCAGTAAATTTGTTTCTTGACTGGCTGTAGTGGCTGCAGAACCTGACAGAACATACTGTATATTGCATCTTTTTCAACAAAAATGATACAACCTGGTAACGACTAGGGATGAGCCGAACACACCCCCCCCCCCCCCCGGTTCGGTTCGCACCAGAACCTGCGAACAGACCTAAACTTTGCGTGAACTTTAGAACCCTATTAAAGTCTATGGGACTCGAACGTTCAAAATCAAAAGTGCTAATTTTAAAGGCTAATATGCAAGTTATTGTCCTAAAAAGTGTTTGGGGACCATGGATCAATGCAAAAAAACATTTAAAAAATGGCAGTTTTTTCAGGAGCACTGATTTTAATAATGCTTAAAGTGAAACAATAAAAGTGTAATATTCCTTTAAATTTCCTACCTGGGGGGTGTGTATAGTATGCCTGTAAAGGGGCGCATGTTTCCCGTGCTTAGAACTGTCCCTGCACAAAGTGTCATTTCTGCAGGAAAAAAAGTAATTTAAAAGCACTCGCGGCTATAATGAATTGTCGGCTCCCCGTAATACAGAGAACAGTCATTGAAAGTCATTGATAAAAAAAAAAGCGTGAGGTTCCCCCCAAATTCAATTACCAGACCCTTTGGGTCTGGTATGGATATTAAGGGGAACCCCGGATCAAAAAAAATGACGTGGGGTTCCCCTAAAATATCCATACCAGACCCTTCAGGTCTGGTATGGATTTTAAGGGGAACTCCACGCCAAATTTAAAAAAAAATGGCGTGGAGTTCCCCCTCAAAATCCATACTAGACCCTTTATCCGAGCACTCAACCTGACAGGCCGCAGGAAAAGAGGGGACAAGGGCCTCATCCCCACAACCCTGGCTGGTGGTTGTGGGGGTCTGCAGGCGGGGGGCTTATCAGAATCTGGAAGCCCCCTTTAACAAGGGGACCCCCAGATCCTGCCCACCCCTGTTTGAAATGGTAAGGGGGTACAAAAGTACCCCTACCATTTCACAAAGAAAGTGTAAAAAATTGTTAAAAAACACACTGACACCATTGGGAAAAGTCCTTTATTAAAAATAAAAAAAAGATTCCAGAGGTGGTAATCCACCTTGCTATCCAGCGATGGGTGATCTTTTCTCTGGGGAAAATTACCTCAAAAAACATAGTATTTTCCATGTGTATATATATATATATATATATATATATATATATATATATATTCCATGTATATTATAATTCGGCAACATAGTATGTGTCAAAATTATACATCAGTAGCATGGTATAATGAAAATTGCACCTCAGTAATATGGCTGCTATGTTATTATTGCATAACAAGGAATATTCAATGTCTGGTAATGTTATGTTTTTGATAACAGGGTCTCTTTAGTAATTTCATTTTGATTTTGTCTCTTTCTGA
The DNA here is from genome assembly GCA_028564925.1 of Lithobates sylvaticus. Lineage (NCBI taxonomy): Eukaryota > Metazoa > Chordata > Amphibia > Anura > Ranidae > Lithobates > Lithobates sylvaticus. Next base: position 261,545,969 of record CM053027.1, on the reverse strand, counting down.
TTATGTTTGTTTCTGCGCTTTTGGCAAAACAAGAATATGGTTTAGTTAATGAGTTTAAGGCGCTAGAGGATCTGTACCTAGAGGCTCCTCTGCTATAAATCTAGCTGTGCTTATGCTATTCTATTTCAGTGTCAGTGCGCTCTTATAGATAAGAAAATAGGAGCACTAATAGGTGTTATCTTTAGTCAATTTTCATTAATTCATGTCATCTACATATGTAATTAAAATGAAAGCATTGATTGTCCTAATTACTGCCATATGCTTTCAGTCACCTGTTGAGGTTATGTACGCATTATTATACATTGCTGTTCACTCATTTTAGTTCTCTCACTTCAACATGAAATGCTATTTTAGCAGTTAACACCATCCAACATCTCATACGGGTTTTTAAATTATACAGCCTATAAATCAGGATTCAGAATCCCTCCGTTTAATAGCTTTTGTGTCAAAGGTATAGCTTCTAACCATTCTGAACAGCTTCCATTCAAGCAAATTCCACAGGGAAAATACTTCTTGCCTTTTACCAGAAAATGCCATTAATAACTTATTGACTGAGCATGCACTGAGCAAGAACATTGGTGATATTATTTAGCTTGGAGGCAGCTGTGCAAAGCATCTGTATGCCTAGGACGGTGTTTTGCCATATATGAGTACAGTCCCGCTGCTTCATTTGGGATACTTTTGGAAGTAATATTTTCCTTTACTATTTTCTCTTCATGAATTATATTTGTTAATGATAATTAACTGGCAAACAGCTTTTTAAAGTGGAACTGAACTCAAAAAATATGGATTTGCTATGGTAAATGGAACATCAAGAAATGTTTGCTGTGCTTATATAGGACTTTTTTTAAATTCTTCCTGAAATATATCTATATGTGAGGATGTTTATGCACTCCTATGCCTACAGCCTTATAGCTAGGGATGAGCTCAATGTTCGAGTCAAACATAAGTTTAGACTCGAACATCGGGTGTTAGCCGAACAGCGAACAATATGCGGTGTTCGCTGCAAATTCGAAAGCCGCTGGAACACCGTTAAAGTCTATGGGACACTAACATGAAAAATGAAAAGTGCTAATTTAAGGCTTATATGCAAATTATTGTCATAAAAAGTGTTTGGGGACCCAGATCCTGCCCCAGGGGACATATATCAATGCAAAAAAAATGCCCCCGAGGTGTCAGAGGGGGCGGGGTCACCCATTTACATCACCGGGTGGCCCCACCCTCAGTTATATAAGAACTGTTACAGAGGAGACATTTCAGTCGGCGGGAGCCTCCCATGGAGGCGGATCGGTTGCGTCTTTTTTGGTCTGTCAGGCGGCGTGAAAGAAGATGAATGGACATCGCTGGACATTTTTATTTTTTTAATAAAGGACTTGTCCCAAGCTGTCTCTTGTCTTTTTTACAATTTTTGACACTCTTTTTGTGAAATGGTAGGGGTACGAAGTACCCATTTACCAATTCACAGGGGGGGAGGCCGGGATCTGGGGGTTCCCTTGTTAAAGGGGGCTTCCATATTCCGATAAGCCCCCCGCCCGCATATCCCCACAACCACCGGGCAAGGGTTGTGGGGATGAGGCCCTTGTCCCCATCAACATGGGGACAAGGTACTTTGGGGTCAGATGGTTCAGGAGGGGGGGGCGCTCTCTCTTCTCCCCCTCTTTTCCTGCAGCCTGCCAGGTTGCGTGCTCGGATTAGGGTTGGGTATGAACCTTCGGGGGACCCCTACGCCATTTTTTAAAATGTTGGCGCAGGGTTCCACTTAAAATCCATACCAGACCTGAAGGTACATTGATACATGTCCCCTGGGACAGGACCCCTGTCCCCAAATACTTTTTAAGACAATAATTTGCATATATGCCTTTAAAATTAGCACTTTTGATTATTCATGTTCGTGTCCCATAGACTTTAACAGTGTTCGTATGTTCTGCCAAATTTTTTGCCTGTTCACATGTTCTGCTGCGAACCAAACCGCAGGGTGTTCGGCTCATCCCTACTTATAGCTTTATATCTGTAGTTGAAGTTCAAGTATGGATATGTTTACCCAGTTATAATAGTTCAGTTTGGACTAAATACATGTAAGCATGTATGTGACATACCTTTCCACTACTGTGCTATATCGGTTCCATACTGACTGTTACAGCAGTGAACGTCCTTAGTTTCTGGGTCCCATGCTGAGCAGCTACCCTACTGCTCAGTGAACACAGGAGGTTGCTTGCTGTACACAAACACCATGCAGAGAACATTTCAATTTTTTTTCAATAGTACGAGATGGAGATTGTGCAATCAGAAAATGCTTCCCATTCATTGAGAATATGCAAAGTGTTCTCTGAATGGTGTTTGTGCCAGGACATAGAAGGTAGCGGCCATTACTGTAGTAGCAATGCCTTCCACAGTGATTTCCATCTTCCACAGGGATCATTCAAGTTTGGCACCTGATTGATTATCCAGCTTGGACCAATGTAAGCACGCTTGTGGCATACTTGAACTAAAAATTCAATACCTAAACTTCAGCTTTAACCTATTTGCGTATCTGTGACAAATAATACAATAGCTTTTAAACAAGCTATCCCTGACCTCTCTAGCTGTGTTTATTGTTAAGTTATTCATTTTCAAAGAGCCCCAATGAAAAAAAAAGTCTATAAAGCCAGTTTCAGTTGGTTTCTAACAGCTTCTAAAGAGCTTTGGGCTATTTTCTTTAGCCGGAATAACAGGTTTCCAAGCTCTCCCCTATTAGAATCACACATTGTCTGTGTTATGAAGTTTAACCCCTTCCTAAGCAGCTCCGATCGCGTAGCCTGCCTATCCAACCCTTCTCACTCTGTGGAGTCCTCCCCCAGAAGTGTCCCCAGAAGTGATTGCGTAACCCGTGACCTCAGCCCTAGCTTCTTCCTGATGGCCACAGGGTCTGCTCCAGGCTGAGCAGCAACAACCACTGCAGCTTCCCATCTCTGCATAGAAAAACAGATCTAAATCTGAGGCTTCCCTATGGACCACTGACACAAAGATGAGCCTTTGTATTTCCTGTTTCCTGTAAGTGTGATTTTATCTGTGCCATTAAAAGCTGTCTCTAATACTGCACTCAGGTGGCTCTAACTTTTTCCTTGCTAACAGTGGCCCTTTAAATGAGTGGTGAAGCTTTCTGATCACATGACCACTCATAGCAATCACATGATCAGGAGCCCATCCAGCTGACTCTGTGCTGTGACCGAGAGCTGTTGTAGGCAGCTCAGTCAGTGTGCTGGGAGCATGCAGTTAGTGTGCGCTCAGCAAACAACCTCAGACTGCCATGGACACATATGTGTGGCAGTTGGGCATTAAAATCCACTTTTCCTCCTGCCGCATATGTGTTACGCATTCAAGAAGCAGTTCAAAACCAATTCCTCCATAATGCTTATAGGGGTAAAAGAAGTAAATACCGGGCTTGTTTTAAAGTGCTTAAACATTTTAAATAATTGAATTTGCATGATCTGGGCAAAGGTTCACTTAAAAAAAATGCTAAGTATATGTAAACCTAGACCCTAAAATCTGATATAAGCTTTTGCATGGTAATGACATTTCAAAAGTCATTTTTTGTATTTTTAAATCTGCAGCTTTCAGTAAAATACCTGGTTTCAGGTACTTCTGGTTGTTTGGTGGTCCATGCCTATCTCTGTGGTATGCTTCTCAATTTCCACCCAATCACACTCTCCCTCTGTCAGAATGTATTCTTGTACTGCATTACACCTAATTGGTTCCTGGTGCTGCTTCCCCCCCCCATTCTCTGGGTTCTGCTGTGCATACTGTACAGAAGACTGCAAGAGGCTGATACTAAATTAAATTCAAGTACCGATTGTATTTAGAAAATACATCAAATAACATTGGTATAATGCTATTAATGAATACAGATCTGCATTGATTTGGGTATTTAATATATGCTTAGAGTTCTGATTTAAATAAAGCTGAAGCTCAGCTGCTAACACATGATATAAGCACAGTAATGTCCTTAGAATAGCCTTTAAATGGCATGCAGAAACTGATATTGTTTTAATGTTGTCACTATTTCTTTTTTTAAACAAACTATTTTCTTTTTATTATATTATTTTGGCAAGCTACTGCATTCCAAAGAGATCTACGGAAAACATGAATGAAATGACATGAATGAAAATAAAGGAGTTGCTTAAGCAAGACTAAAAGTGAGCAGGACAAGTAAAGGAATCAAAGATGATGGCACACCATGGACAGCAAAACACATCACTCTCAAATATTTGCTGCCAGCAACCATTTCTTAGGTATACTGACCCTTAGCTCCTGCAATTTGCCTAGTATTTGTATGTACATTGCAGAAAAAATATTTAAGGGTTGAAAGGAAGGTCATGGCAAGAAAGAATGGCTAGGTATTAGTCGCTGGTAGTTTCAACTGGTCATTAAAGCAATGGTTTAGGATCAATTTAAAAGGAAACTAATGTTTATTTTTTAATGATGTACAGTGTATAAAATGTTTGTTTTATAAATAAACATTTAATGCATGGTACACCCATGACACAGAATTCAGAGAGCATTATGGGAGAGTTCTCAGCGGAAGCTTTGACCTTTATAGTTTATATATTTTTTTTTCCACAGAGCTATTTAACATGAAGAAGGCAGAGAGGGGGGAGAGAGAGGGTGAATGACTGCTCTGATGCATTTACTTGTGTGTGTAAATTGTAGCTTGAGCTATTGAACTGTGTAAACAACATTCAACAGCTAATTTCCTTGTTTACCTTATGCAAAATATCTCTATTTTCCTTTTTTTCTCAGTAAATTTTTCAGAGCTGCAACTGTTCTTAGAAATATTAAGACATTACACATGTGAGATTATAGATCCATTTTTTATGATCTGGGAGTGGGGTGTTTGTGTGTAAAGAGTTAAATATATCCTCGGTGAACAACTATTTAAGGACTGTCACTGCAGCTAATATAAATTTAAGACACCTAGAAGCTGCACATTCCTGCAATAGCCTCCCAAACCCTCTTGTCACTGCTGAAGGCAGGGCCTTTTTAAATCTGTCGTTAAGCACACCCCTAGACATTCCCATTGGCCCATCACTTTGATGGGTGGCTTTAGGCTTTCAAGTGTGCCAACACACTCAGGGATTCACCATGACAGGAAGGTTTGTGAGGCTGCTGCTGGTACATGTTTTTTTAGATTCCCTACCTCCACTAATATAATTATTTTAACTAGCTGATTGCAGCATTTTTTTTTGAGCAGAACTCAATTAAAACAAACGCGGGACACTCTGGGGGTGGAGAGAACATATGGGGACACTGTGGGGGTGGGAAGCACACAGGGGGACACTGTGGGAGGAGCATACAGGGGGACACTGTGGGGGGGAGCACACAGGGGGACACTGTGAGGGGAGCACACAGGGGGACACCGTGGGGGGAGAGCACACAGGGGGACACTGTGGGGGGAGCACACAGGGGGACACTGTGAGGGGGAGCACACAGGGGGACACCTTGGGGGGAGAGCACACAGGGGGACACTGTGGGGGGGGAGCATACAGGGGGACACTGGGGGGAGCACACAGAGACACTGTGGGGGGAGCACACAGGGGGACACTGTGGGGGGAGAGCACACAGGGGGACACTGTGGGGGGGGGGAGCACACAGGGGGACACTTTGGGGGGGGATCACACAGGGGGACACTGTGGGGGGGAGTACACAGGGGGACACTGGAGGGGGCGCACATAGGGTGACACTGGGGGAGCAAACAGGGGAACACTGGGGGGGAGCACACAGGGAAACACTGGGGGGGAGCACACAGGGGAACACTGGGGGGGTAACACACAGGGGAACACTGGGGGGTAAACACACGGGGGAACACTGGGGGGGGCACACAGGGGAACACTGGGGGGGCACACAGTGTGGGAGGAGAGCACACAGGGGGGACAGTGTGGGGGAGAGCATACAGGGGGACAGTATGGGGAGGGGGGAGAGCATACTGAAGTGTTCCCCGGGCCCCTGTACTGCCCCCTCCCTCCGACCCTCCAGTAAAAACAAAATTTCACTCCTAGGTGATACAGTGAAGAACAAGCCTTGCACTGTATCACCTAGGAGTCTAGGACGGACGAGAGAGGAGGGGCCGGCTGGAAGCAGTGTGCCGTTAGCGGTTCTATTGCAATGCGGGTATCGGGTGTGAAGCACCTGCGATAATACAGCTAACGGCGCGCTGCTCCCCGCCGGCCCCTCCTTCCCTTCTGTCCATCATGGATGGGAGGGAAGGAGGGGCCGGTGGGGAGCAGTGCACCATTAGCAGTATTATTACAGCCGCTTCAAGGGGCCTCTCGTTGGGCTGGGCACGGGCCCCTAATGGCCCCGGCCCTCGGGCAGCGACCGAATCACCGATCGGTCAGTCCGCCCCTGGCTGTGTTTCTCTGCAATGGAGGTTAAGGACCTAGCTGTGATATCTGGCTGGGATGTCTGGCTTTTCCTAGAATGCCTTTGCTTTCCCTATTTCAATTGTGCTGCAGTCTTCATTGAACTTTAAAAATTTATTTATAAAAGAGGTCTTACCTTTGCTTCCATGTAACAAGTATAGCATACACGGTCTGTCAGCCTCCTGTGAAAGAAAATTTCCAAATACATAATTGAATGCATGAATATTTGTTTTTCACTTAAAAATATAAGTGCATAAGCTTTAGAGCCAGGTAAGAAAAATCTCGGACACAGTTTTTCATCCTCCTGAGGGAGAGATTTTAAAAAGTATAGGGACTGTGGACATCTGAAATGCTGATGCAGTTTTAAAAAAATACAGTATACCCTCCTAAAAGAAAAAGCAGTTAAATGCTCTCACCTCCAATTTAAATCCAAAATAAATGGATATTCCTCATTTTAGGAATGTGGACAGAACTAGGCAAATCATTCCTCTATGCCCCCTTGATAACTGTACATCCATATCTGCTAATTCCTATATCACAGCATACACATGCTTTTAAATGGGCATAAAAAATACATTAGGATAATCTCTATATTTACTTTTCTTGCATAAATATATGCATACAGACATGTCTACATACATACAGTATGTTAAGATGAAATAAACAATTAGCTTTCCCTGCTTAGCAAACCAGCACACTTATCAGTAATAGGGAATCCAGAAAATGTCTTATGCCGCGTACACACGATCGGAATTCTCGTCGGAAAAAACTCTGACGTTTTTTCCGATGGAATTCCGACGGAATTCCGCTCAAGCTGTGTTGCCTACACATGGTCACACCAAATTCCGACGGTCAATAACACAGCGGCATAAAACACGTTCGACAGAACTATAAAAGGGAAGTTTAATGCTTCTGAGCATGCGTCGAATTGTTTCCGAGCATGCGTCGGAATTTTGCGCGTCGGAATTGCATACACACGATCGGAAAATCAGGTTCTCAATTCAAAGTCCGTCGGAAATTCAGACAGAAAAAGACCGTTGGGCATACACACGGTCGAAAAATCCGATGAAAAGCTCCCATCCGACTGTTTCCATCGGAAATTCCAACCGTGTGTACGCCGCATAACTGTTTTCTATGTGGTATTGACCTAAAGACATCAAGTCCCTTGTTTACCTTATCCGAAATATCTCTATTTTCCTTTTTTTCTCAGTAAAGCTTTCAGAGCTGCAAGAGTTCATTTGATTCTATGCAAATAAACAACCTTAGATTATACAACCTACTAACATTTCTGAGATGCCTAATTACTCTCTCTCTTCCAGTCTCCCTGTGGCCATGTTTGCACAGGCACAGCAGCCCTTTCATTTGAAGGGGATGCTGTATCTGTGGGAAACACAGGAAAAGGTCCTTGCACCTTTTCTAAGATTGTAGCCACAGGGAAACCACATAGTGCTATGCATTTCCTAGTATGAGAAAACACACTGCAATTTCCAGGGCAGGGCATTAGGAATTAATGGCACCCCTGTGCATCTGCTTACAACAGGGCCTCTTTGTTTCGGATGCGGGAAAGTGAGTGAATTACATGCAGTCTTGTACCTGCATACATGTGAACCTAGCCTAACTGCTGAGTTTGTTTTGGGACGAAAACAAGCAAATCACCCATGGATTAACTCATTCACTTCATTCAAATTAGTTGGTGTTGTGCTGGCAGTCATAGAAGCATAAAAACATAGAAAAGTGATGGCATAAAAAAGACTGAGTAGTCCATCAAGTCGAGTGGAGTGATTTTGGTATTGAAAAAACTGCCCTTCTTATTCACCTCATTGATGTTTTTAAAGATTTCAATCATGTCTCCCCTTTCTCTTCTTTCCGCCAGACTGTACATCTCTGGACTTGTTCTATCTTATTAATATCTTTTTGTAAGTGAGGTCTCCAGAACTGGACACAGTATTCTAAATGAGTTCTCACTAAAGATCTATATAGGGGAATCAGAGCCTATTTTCTCCTGCTGGTGATCCCTTTAGCGATATATCCTAGAATTCTATTTGCTTTTCCCACTGCATGGTCATTTTGCTCATTTGCTAATTTTGCTAATTTTGTAATCATCTAAAATAAGTACCCCCAAATCTTTTTCTTTTCTAGTGCTGGCTAACAACTTACCCCCAATGTGATACTCTCTCAAGGAAATGTTTTTCCCCAGGTTTAGAAATATTGAATTGCAGTTTCCACTGCTTTGACCAGTCTTCCAGCAATGCCAAATCATGTTCCATGTTACAGACACCTCCAGGGATATGAAGCCTATTACAAAGCTTTTTATCATCAGCAAAAATACTTACCTTGCCCAACAAACCTTTAGTTATATCACTTACATATAGAATGAATAGAACAGGACCTAGTACAGAGCCTTGTGGTACCCCACTAGTGACTGGTCTCTCTTCTGAGTGAACCCCATTTACACCCACACTCTGGTATCTATCCTTTAGCCAACTGCATATCCACTGAACCACCCAGTCCTCGCTTGTACAACTTTTGTATTAGATCATTATGTAGAACTGTATCAAATGCCTTGCTAAAATCAAGATATGCTATGTCCACAGCACCACCCTGGTCCAAAAAAAATGTTAATATAGTCAAAAGCTGGTATTGTGATGGCAGTTATCTTGTCTATTCAGTAAATGTATACATATTCCTAGCAGCAGTGCACATGAGTTTTATTTTAAAATTGTCATTGACATGGCAGTAGATGTGTGGAAAGTGTTTGTGAGAGCAAACAAATATGAAAGGCCTTCCACAGGAACCAAAGAGTGAATTATTGATTGGATATCAGGCCCGATGGTTTTTAACATTCACTTTATTATAACAATTGAATATCAGGCCCGGTGGCTTGTAACATTCACTTTATTTTAACAATGGGTAATGTTACTGAAACATGGATTTACCACTGAAGAACACTAAATTCAAATATAGGGAGAAATTATACGCAATCCAACTATTTGCACATTGGTGGTAAATGTACCTTGTAGCTGCAACAAGCAACCCGTCAGGCATTCAACTTTGAATAAATAGTGCTGTTTAGTAAATACATCTCTAATGCCGAGTACACACGAGCGGAATATCCGACAGAGAAAGTCCGACGGAATCTTTTCATGGGATATTCTGATCGTGTGTGTGCCTCATCTGACTTTTTTTTTTCGAAAATTCTGATGGACCTAGAATTAGGACATGTTTTATGCATGCTCTGAAGCAAGTACAGGATGGCAGCTATTGGCTACTGGCTATTGAACTTCCTTTTTCTAGTCCCGTCGTACGTGTTGTACGTCACGCGTTCAAGACGGTAAGACTTTGGTGTAATCGTGTGTAGGCAAGATAGTTTCAGCGGAACTCCATCGGAAAAACCTTCGGAGTTTATTCTGACGGGAAAACCGGTCGTGTGTACGCAGCATTAGGGTATGCTGCTTGTCATCATAAATATCTCTCTCTATTCCTAGCAGTATTTACTTTGCTTGTACATTTTAGATATGCCAGGAAATGAAAGCATTTAAATCCGTAAAGATTGAGGGTACTTATATTTTATTAATGGAATATAAAGAATGTAATAAAAAGCAAGCAAAGTCTGCACCAGACTGCTCTAACAAATGAACATCTTACAATGGGCTCCACCCATCGCGTTTTCCTGTAGTAGACTTCAGCTGGAAAAAGGAGTCTCCTTGCTCAGCTGAAGCCTATTACGGGCAAATGTTACAGGCTTCCCTCTTCTTCTACACATGTTTTGAGCCTATCTTTGAGCCCTTGCATTGGATGTCTGTATATTCATTGATACGGAGGTTCCTGTGATTGCTGGAAAATATCTGCTGTTTTATGGCCCAGCCTGCCAGAGCCTGTCATTGTCATTTAGCATTTGAGATCTCTATAATATGAGATCCACTCACTTCGGTAAGAGGCACATATGTGTGGTGATGTGATATTCACGATTTATGTTGTTGGAAATTTGAAGGATACTGAAGTATTAATTTACCAGGTGTACCTCAATCCCTTTTTTTAAAAGGGTCTTCTAGTTGGACATTTATTCAATTTGTGTATTGAATTTTATTTCTTTATGTATATCTTTTTATTTTTGCTCAGAAAAAGTTTTTCAATATATATTTTTTCACCAATTTTTAAATTTACCCATTTATCAAGTTTTGAGGAATGTATGCTCTTTTTTGCACTGTTTCATATATTATTGATTAGCGCACCTATTTTTAATTATTTATGTTTTATGTCAGGGGTTTGGACATTTTTGGTTGTAGCTTTTCTATATTGTTTCAATTAATAAATAGTCACATTTACCATTAATTTTGCCCCACCTAGGTGGGAGGAAAAGTGCATGATTTTCCCTTTTTTTTTTTTTATTCTTTTGAATAGGCTGCCTTAAAACGCAACTCACACATGCTTTAATGCAATTCACCAGACAAAAGTAAACCCAGTCTAAGAGGAAGATATTTTTTGATACATGACCTCTAAAATATAGTTTTAAAATATAACTGTAGAGGACAAAATATACTAGCCTTTTAACATAGATGAGCACCTTGCATTCTTTCCCATGTGCTAAAGAAATTCAGCTCAGTAGTTGAAAAGCTACTATCATTTTTTTTCGTGGATTATGTTTTACAAAAAATATAGTAGTAAACAATAACAGAAGATCAAAATGGGTTTATAAAAGAGAAGTCATAACTAGCTAAAATTACACTTTTTTGAGGCGGTCCATTTTAAAAGACGCTCTAATGGTTTTGAGTCATTTTTTTTGCGTTTAAACATTTTAAAAAAGCAGCATGCTTTCTGTTTATTTATTTTCTTTGTTTTACACTTAAACATTATTACAGTATGTACACTTGATACTGGTTTCATAATGCATTCTGTGTTTTCTAAAGATGAATCGAGGCAGAAAATGTTTGCTTTCAGCCTCTTACTCTCTGATTAAAACTCAATGCGACCATGTCTGAACAGAACGAACAGTAGTGAGATGGAGGAAGGAGAATATGTCACTCCCTTGATTCATTTAGTTATTTTGCTAAAGCTGAGCTCTGGAAGACAAAATAAAAAAAAAACATTTCAGAGAAGCAGCATGAAATAGTAGAGAAAATATGTGGAAATAAAACTATGCTCAACCTATTGGACAGAAATGTAAAATAAATAATGTAGAAATAAAATTTCTATGCAATAGTTTATAGATATTTCACTAAAAGTGCAAAACATATTTTTTTTAAATTGTATGTTTTAATTCTCAACTAAAGAATAATATAAACAAAATTAAACAAGGCAGGCAAGGTTCAGAATAGCCAGGGTCCAATCCATAGTCAAAATGCAGGCCGAGTTCCGAGCAAATTCAATATTCAATCCAAGGTCATCAACAAGGGAATCCAAACTAGCAGACAGGGCAGACAAACAGGGAGCTTGAAGCATGTGTGAAACACAATATCACAAACACAAGACTGCAGGCTTGGCTGGCTTAAATCAGGTTTGGTCTCTACCTAGAGACTGGCTACATCAATCACCTTGCACATGAACAAGCAGACAGTGAGAATGCATCAGAGCCAAAACCAGGATGCTGGAATGAGACAGCTGTGATGGAGCAAGAGAACTACACGCTCCTGATAGGTACAAAAGGTATAACTGTGGGGGATGAGCTGATTGTACGAGTTAAGGGTTCAGTTGTTAGTTGGAAGCAGGATATATTTCAAAAGTATTTTAATCCAGAAACCTGATTTTGGGTGCAGAATTAGAAATGTTATGTTTCCTTACTGCATGGCAGAATATGCAGCAGTGGCAGTTTATGCTTTCTCTGCAGAAGTTTTGAGAGGTTTCACTCTATAGACATTAAACTTTTTTCAACTTTAAAGGGTCTGCATAGTAGGTGTGTACATATTTTCTGTTCGGATATCCAGTACTGGTATCCAACTACAGCAAAGATAACTTGATCTGTGCAACTGCACTCAGGTGTCCTTTTATGAAAGTGCGGTAAAATACCGCTTTTCAGTTCTCAGGGTGCACTTGCAGGATGCTGAAAAATGTCCTGCAAGCCGCATCTTTGGAGCACTGTAGGAGCAGTGTATTTGTGTATTTCCCATTGAAAACAATGGGGCAGCGCTCCAAACCCCCCTGCAAAGTGCCGCTGCAGTGGCGCTTTGCGGGCGGTTTTAACCCTTTTTCGGCCACTAGCGGGAGTATAGTTAGCGTCTGAAAAGCGCCGCTATAATGGTGGTAAAGTGCCGCTAAATATAGCGCCGCTTTACCGCTAGCGCACCCAGCGCCTCAGTGTGAAAGTAGCCTAATGGAACATGCCATGGGTAAAACCATATTTCAGGGTTTACAAAATTTTATTTACTAATAAATTAAAAATGATATAAAAATGACATTAATAATAGCATTTAAATGCAGGTAGAATAATATATACACATATATATATTTACATCTATCTATCTATCTATCTATCTATCTATCTATCTATCTATCTATATATATATATATATATATATATATATATATATATATATATATATATATATATATATATATATAGCATATATATATATGTGTGTGTGTGTTTATTTCAATGTGTATGTGTATATCTATCTATCTATCTATTATATATATATATATATATATATATATATATATATATATATATATATATACACACTTTAGATTGCTAACCTGCTCGTTTTGGAGTGTGTAATGGTAGGGAAGATGTGCTCTGACTGTTCGGCCACTGGATGAAAAAAGGAAATCAAAAGACTTCCTGCTTTCTCCAGAATACTGAGGCAGCTTAGCACTTCTCTCTCTGATTCTCCCCCTCTGAGATGGTGAATCAGAAAGTGAGAATTCTATCACAGATCGCCAGTGAGGTGCTGAGATCGCACCTTCATACACTGGCCGTTTCTGTGACAGTCAGTTACATATTCTCACTGTGCTGAGATAATCAGTGGAGAACACTGGTAAAGACCTGAGATCAGCTGTGAGACTTGGGATCGCAGCTGATCTCAGTTTCATAAAAGGACACCTCAATGCAACTGAAACCAGACTGTGTATGATTTAATTATGATTTATTAATAAAAAAGCAAAAACACAACCAACACCAGCAAACAGAACACAAGGCAAAATAAGAATATTACGTGAACAGTGAATCGAGTGATAGAATACCTAACAAGCAATCAAACTACTTATTTTGTTGTGGGTTGCATATAAAGGCAAATCCTAATGGGCTCTATATTTTCTGGTCAGGTATTTCCCTAGCCACCACTGCTAGGAAAATATATGATCATGTATGGTTATCTTGGTCCATGCAGTTTAAATTTGACTGGAATGTTGAGTGTTCATGTAAATATTGGAGGTATATCTACCACTCACTGAGCATAAGTTGGCCATTACTTGCTATCATGTTGGGCCTCTAGAACATTTTCCTTCACATTACTCTCCATTTCTAGCATCTCCCTAAAGTCATGTTGCAGAAGAAGCGTTGTCTCCTCCCTGCAACTGCTACATATACAGAATGCACCATTTCATCCTTAATTAATATTCTGTCCGGTATGGGGCATTTTTCCAATGTATGTCGTTTCTGTATGTCCTCTGTCTGAGAAGTATAATCCTATAATATGCCAGATTTCAATTAGATTTTTTATAAGCTTGCCAACAAACATGTGGTGTATTAAAAAAAGCAGTATTTACACGATACACAATTCTCAATTAATATTCCCCTGAGTTTACACAACACCTATAGAAATCTGTACCATTTGTTAAACACATTTAGGCTTCAACTTGCCTTTTAACGCATTGACACCGTGTGCCCATTATTTGTAAAATATTAATCATATTTACTATGGTTCAGCTTTGATTTTAGAATGTATTGACAGAATAAATTGTATATTTAAACCTGTCAGATGAGAAAAAAAAAATTCTGTGTATGTAGCTCAGCTTTAATAGATAGATCGCACTGATAATAACACCTTATCTTGCTTTTGGGCTTTTAATGCAGCTGCAAATCATTAGCAATAATTATTATGAATGGTGTTCTAAAGTAGAGGCCCTTAATTAAACATAATAACTTTGTGCCTTGGTTGGAAAGGATCCAAACAGATAAGCTCTTTTTTTTATTTTTTTGTACTTTTTATTTACAGAATATTACTTTTCTGTACGAACTAAAAGGGACTTATTAACAAGAAGTGTATTTTCTAATTACACTTGTCCTTGTTTGTATGCCATTCATTAACTACTTAGAGTCAAAGCCAATATGATCTAATTTCCTGTACAGGACAAAACTCTGAACCTGACTAATGTGTGATCTTATTTTATGCGACATGATTCTACATCACTGTGCACTAACCTCTGAGTTAATGTGCTGCCTGCTTACAAATCTATTATTGGTTTTAAAGAAACAGTATCTTACACATAAGCCAAATCTTGCATTTCGAAAACTGCCTTTTGAATATGAAACTAAAGTGTATTTTTTTTTCTTTGCAAAGACTTTAATTAAGTTTGAGGATTCTACATAAAAAATGGCAAATGTTTGCACTTTAAGGTATTATGCACTACATATAATATATTTCTAATACCGATTATAATTTTAGGATTCTGCATCAGACAGGAATTTTGGTTTGGTAGCAGTAAATGGTAGTAGTGAAATGTCAACAAATTTCGGCTTATTATAGAGAAAAGTCTTTCACAGTATACATGATACTGCATTGCAAATGAAATAAGACATCTATATCATTAGGCTATAATGATAGCCACCTGTCTTAACAACTTTATTTATCTATCTATCTAGCTATATATATATATATATATATATATATATATATATATATATATATATATATATATATATATATATATATATATATATATATATATATATATATATATATATATATATATATATATATATATATATATATATATATATATATATATATATATATTATATTTATTTTTATATACTGTATATATTATATAATTGGCTTTTTATTTTTAAGTCATAGTTACAGGGTTATCGATTTTACCGCTATGTGAGATTAGGCAATGAGACATAGGTTTGGGACTAAAATGGGTTTGATGCATAACCAGTCATTTTGCTGACATAGTGAACTAAGGCACAATTTCAGTGCTATAGCAACCACCTAACCACAATGCACTTCCTGTCATTTGAGCAGATGGCATAGAATGGCCAATAAAGGGGCATTTGGCTAGGCTGGCCTCCTCACTATAAAAGATTAAATTCCCTGCAGCCATATTGAAAATGTGCTTAGCTGAAATACGAAAAGTAAATTGCTGCTAATAAAGTGTATAAGGACAGATTAGTGTGGCGATTATTGTAGCGTAGGTCTGTTAAAGTAGAGGTAAACCCTCATTGTATGTCGTGTAGGTAGTAAAATGTCATGTATCTTAGGGATGAGGATGGAATAGGTTTTACATCTTAATGCTGATGACATCCTGCAGCTTCAGTACAGCCTGTTCCTGTCCACATGCACTAAAGTCATAACAGGCTGTATGTGTTTTTTTTTTTTTTTTCACAGGCTATATTTCCTAATTGTTGCTGACTGCGATTGATCTTTTTTTCATAGCCTGTCCCTGTGCACATACTCTACAGTGATAACAGGCTACATGTGTTTTTTCTCAGGGTATATTTCCTAATTGCTGAGTGCTATTTTTTTTTTTAACAAATAGTTTTCTTTGGGAGAGCAGGATGATTTATAGGCAGAAGATTGCAGGAGACAACGGCATCCCATAACACAAAGTGCCCAAACAAAGACCTTTATGCTGTTTTTTTATGAAATCCAGCTATTAAAATAAAATGTCCTGTTAAACTGCTGTATGGTCTTGGCCACCGTGCTGCAGCTCAGTTTCATGGTCTTGGCAATCTTCTTATAGCTCAGGCCATCTTTATGTAGAGCAACAATTATTTTTTTCAGATACTCAGAGAATTCTTTGCCATGAGGTGCCATGTTAAACTTCCACTGACCAGTATGTGAGAGTGAAAGCAATAACGCCAAACAGAGGCTAGTCACTGTATACACTGCACACCTATGGCACAGTCCTTACAGTACCCACAAAATACTTCTAATTATTGTGCCACCAGTCTCAGAGATATACATAAACTTCAGAACAAGGGATCTTTCAAAAAAAGTCTATTATATTTGCTTTACTACAAACAAAATGTGTGCAGCCACATTCACTGTAGTTATTTGGGCTGTGTGAATAAGCCCAAATAACTGTGGCCACTGACAGGCTGTCATTGTAGTGTATGGGCTCAGTAGTGACAACTATCCACACACAGTGTAGATGTCCCATCAGTGTCACCCATCAGTGCTGCCTATCACTATTTATCATTGCTGCCTATCAGTGCCCATCAGTGCCACCTACTAGTGCCCATCAGTGCAGCCTATCAGTGCAGCAGTGCCCACCAGTGCTGCCTCATCAGTGCCCATCAGTTAAGCTTATCAGTGCTGCCTCATCAGTGCCCATCAGTGCAGCCTCATCAGTGCACATCAGTGAAGGAAAAAAAACTATGAAAAAAGTTTTATTTTTTTTTTCAAAATTTCGGTCTTCTTTTGTTTGTTTAGCAATCAATAAAAAAAAACTCAGTGGTGGTGATTAAATACCACCAAAAATAAAGCTCTATTTGTGTGAAAAAAATGTTAAAAATGTAATATGGGTACAGTGTAGCATGATCGTGCAATTGTTATTCAAAGTGTGACAGCACTAAAAACTGAAAATTTGCCTGGGCAGGAAGGGGTAAAAGTGCCCAGTAGTGGTTAAAAGCTATTCAAATAGGTATTGCTCTTCAGAGGGCAAAGCTAGTGTAAACTAACCCTACATTTGCCTGGTGTTTGGTGACATATGCATCAATGAGTGACACAGCTTTCTGTGCTGAGAGGATTGTGATAATCTCTTGCGCTCCCTAAAACCCTATGCACATTTAAAGCTGCTTTTATAAAATACTTGACTATCCAAAACATGACATTTAAATGTAATTGCAGTGCTCAAATCAATATTAAATATAAATATGTAAATTGTGAAAAACGTGTAAATAATCTATGAATCTTAAAGTGCATTTTTGCACTTTAAGATTCACCCCATGTCAGCCATCCTCATAGTGTACCTCATGTGTCCCTGAAATGCTAGCTGGGTATAGAACTCACTGGGCAAGATTGTGATACTCCTGGAAGGGAGTGAGACATGGGGAGGGAGGGCAACAGAGTTCTGTCACAGCACAGTGCTCACTCACCCGAGGATGGAGGCTCTGACAGCGGCATCATTCATGCAGCCATTTTTGCTATTTAAGCAGCTTAGATCATTTCCTCCTTCCCCTTGCATACTCTATGATCTCTAAGTGCGTTCCTTCCTGTGCTCCTGTGCACGACTTGGCCTAGCTGACTTCCCTTTTTATACCTATTCCTGATTTTTGCTCCTGACTACGCTGACTTCTGGTTTCCCACCCTGACTTTTTGATGATGTTCCTGAACTATGTTATTTTTGTCATTTCATTAACGTTGTGATTTTAACTGCACTTTCTGTCTCCGTCTGGTTTATGGTTCTTGACAATGGGGAGCACAACAAAGTGGAATCTGCACTTTAACCACTTGCTTACTGGGCAATTGACAATTTCGCGGTCATACAACACTGTACCCAAATGAAATTTTTATAATTTTTATAAATAGAGCTTTCTTTTGGTGGTATTTAATCACATCTGTGATTTTTATTTTTTGTTAAAGAAATTTAAAAAGACCACATTTTTAAAAAATAATTTTTTTTTTTTTAATTTTGTTATAAAAATATAAAATGGGTAATTTTTGTCCGTCATTGATGTACGCTGATGAGGCGGCAGTGACGGGCACCGATAGGTGGCAGTGATGGACAGTGATGGGCACTGATGGGTTACACTGATAGGCAGCACTTTTAGGTGGCACTGATTGGCAGCACTGGTGGGCATTGATAGGTGGCACTGGTGGGCATTGACAGGTGGCACTGGTGGGCATTGACAGGTGGCACTTATGGGCATTGACAGGTGGCACTTATGGGGATTGCAAGGTGGCACTTATGGGCATTGTATGGTGGCACTTATGGGCATTGGAAGGTGGCACTTGTGGGCATTGGAAGGTGGGACCGATGTCCCTTTAAGATAAGCCGGTGATCGGCTTTTTTTTCTCCTCCGCTGTCAGCGTGAGGAGAAAAAAAAACGATCACCAAGCTTTTGTTTTTATCATGTGATCAGCTGTCATTGGCTGACAGCTGATCACATGGTAAGGGGCCGGGCCACCCCTTACTCGGACCGCCGATCACCCGAGTCTCAGTAACTCGGTGATCACAGCGCGCCCCGCTCGCACCCTGCAGGGCGCGGGCAGGGAGCGTGCAGAGGGGAGGCCGTCATATGACGGCCTCCCGGGAATTGAGATCCGCGCTGTGGCCGTCATTCGGCCATAGCGCGGATGGCAAGTGGTTAAGAAGCATAATAGAACTGACACTTTGGGGTTGATTTACTAAAGGCAAATCCACTTTGCACTATAAGTGCAGTGCAAGTGCACTTGGAAGTGCACTTTCTGTAGATCTGAGGGGAAGATCTGAAATGAGAGGAAGCTCTGCTGATTTCTATCATCCAATCATGTGCAAGCAAAACTGATCCAATCATGTGCAAGCAAAAATGCTGTTTTTTATTTTCCTTACATGTCCCCCTCAGATCTACAGTGACTGCACTTCCAAGTGGATTTGCCTTTAGTAAATAACCCCCGTTTTGCAATATGGACTTTATTAAGGCTGTTGCACATACACTAGAATAAGCACTGGTAATTTTTTCTGCATATGTAATTGATGAATTGTTTATTTTGAATGTATTTATTTCATTTAGCACAATGAACTTTAGTTATATTTAAGAGCAGTGCTTGGTTCTTTTGCTATTCAGTTTATATATGCTAGTTTATTCATATTTGAATTGTCCATATGTACATTTGCCCACCTGTACAGATATACCGTATACACTTTATATGCTTATTTTTAGTTCAGGTTGAGGCTGAATTATCATATTACAGTACATATGCTTTAGAGTGCCTTTTGGCAGAAAAATCAAAATAGAGTGCAAAAAAATTACCCATTTTAGCTCCGGAAGATTTTACCCTCTTTGTGACCAGACCATTTTTTGCTATTCAGCACTGCGCTTTTTTAACTGCCGATTGCATACAACGATGTAAGCTGAGCTTTCCTTTGGTGGTATTTGATCACCACTGCTCTTGCGATATAAACAAAAAAAGACTGAAAATATATGTTTTATTATTTATTTTTATTAAAAAATGTATTATTTTGCAATAAAACATTGGCAATAATTTTATTTTTTTATAAAAATCTAATTTCTTCAAATTTTGGCCAAAATGTATTCTGCTGCATGTTTTTGATAACAAATCCCAATAAGAATATATTGATTGGTTTGCATGATATATATACTAGGGTTTTTTTTTTTCTTTCTTTTTTTTTTTATACTACTAATGGCAGCAATCTATGACTTATATAACAGGACTGTGATTTTGCAGTAGACAATCTGACACTAACTAAAGCTGAGGGGAAATTACTAACTGCCACTAACATCACCAGTGCCATTATTACAGTGATCAATGCTGAAAATGTACACTGTCACTGTACTAATGACACTGGCTGAGAAGGGGTTAACATCTAGGGGGATTAAGGGGTTAAATAATTGCCTAACAATGTGTAATATGTGTACAGTGTGCTGCTTTTTAGTAATGATCTCTCAATTTCTCATCCCAGATCCCTCCCTGTGTACAAATTAAATTTCAACACAGACTGTGAATGTAGCGATGTACCAGTACTGCAGACGGGTGATCATTACGTGGTTCAGCAAACTTAAAGTGTTACTAAACCCAGGACCCTGCACTATAGAATGCACTATATCTGATCTTCCACATTGCACAGAACATATGAATGAATACACAGAATGCAATAGTTTTAGTAAATATTTTTAGTTTAGTAAATATAAACTGCTAAATACCTTTTCTCATCAGCAGTTAGAGCAGTCTTGTGACTTTTTTTAGTGTCTGGTTAAAGCTTGTAGGAGGAGTTTTCATCCTCCCATGATGGTCCTATAAGGCTACAGGACCCCTGACTCTCTGTCTGGACAGTGCTGATTGTCCATGTGCTGATCACATACACTCTCCCAAGAAAAAAAAAAATCACAATACACACCAAACTGAGCATGTGCAGTTTGCCCTAAAACCTCAGGAGATGGATTGAGGACTGTGGAAGAAGGGAGGATCAGAGAAGATAGCATCAAATAACCTTTACACATTGCAGAGGATTAACCCGTTAGGTTCCATATTGTATAACAGGTATGCTTTACTGCATTTACAGACTGATTTTACTGTTGTAGGTTCAGTAACACTTTAACCACTTGCCGACCGCCCTATAGCAGATATACTGCTAAAGGGCGGCTGATGTGCAGAGAATCGCGTATATATACGTGATCCTGTACTTCTGGGTAGTGGGCACTAACGTGCACCAGCGGCGACTCACACCCGCTGTGTATAATCAGCGGTTACCGCAGACTCGATGTCCGCTGGCACCCATGAATCATTCAGTACAGAGGCAGAATGGCCTGCCTATGCAATCAAGGCAGATTGCTGTTCTGTCAGTAGGAAAGGCATGGATTCTGTGTTCCTGCAAAGCAGGGACAAGGATTCATGTCTTCCCCTAGTAAAAGCACCTCCCGCACTGTACAAAAACACTGGCTAGGCACACAATTAACCCTTTGACCACCCCTTATGTTAACCCCTTCTCAGACAGTGTCATTAGTACAGTGACAGTCCATATTTTTAGCACTGATCACTGTATTAGTGCCATTGGTTCCCAAAAAGTGTCAAACGTGCCAGTTAGTGTCTGATTTTGTGTGTGGCAGTATCACAGTCCTGCTATAAGTTACTAATTGCCTTCATTACTAGTAAAAAGTAAAAAAAAATGCCATAAATATATCCCATAGTTTGTAGACGCTATAACTTTTGAACAAACCAATCAATATAAGCTTATTGGGATTTTTTTTTACCAAAAATACATAGCAGAATACATATTGGCCTAAATTCATGAAGAAATTCGATTTTTTATATTTTTTAGCAGTAAGTATATTTTTTCAAAATTGTTGGTCTTTTTTGTTTATAACACAAAAAAAAAAACACAGAGGTGATAAAATATCACCAAAAAAAAAAAAGCTCTATTTGTGGGGGGGGGGGGGGGAGGACCTATATTTTATTTAGGTACATGTCACACGACCGCCCAATTGTTACAGTAATGCAGTGCCATATCGCAAAAAATAGCCTGGCTATGAAGGGGGGGGGGGTAAATCTTCAGGAGCTGAAGTGGTTAAGCTTTATGACCACAATGCAAGCAGGAGAGATGACACAGATTGAAATAAACTGCAGTACATTATTTGAGAGACAATAACAGCAGCTTGGTAAGGTCTCAATGTAAAAGGAGGAAATACAGCAGGGTTTAGTTTAAAATAAATATTAGAATTGAATATTTGAAAAGCAAAAGCCACAAAAATTGTACTAAAATTGTACTATGACATCATGTAAGCTGCTTAGTTAAGCCATAAAATAAAAGGTAGATATAAAGCAAGTTTTATTCTAAAATAAACATTAGAATATATTATCTGAAAGACAATAGCCACACATATTTATCCTGCAGGATTTACTCTGCGGCTAACAATGTGTCAGCTGAGGTAAAGCTGAAGAAACATTGCGCGGCACCTTTATAGTGTTGGAGCACCAGAGTAGGCTGCAAACTTTGAGACACAAAACAGAATTTGCCCTTCAGCAAACATTAAAAATTTGTCAGCTGAGGTCCAGCTAAGGAAACATTATACATGACACCTTTACAGTGCCAGAGCTAAGAAACAGACAATGAACGTTGAGGCGCAATGCAGCATTTACCCTACAGTAAACATTACAAAATGGAGCTGTGAAAAGATTATTTGTGTCAACTTTACATTGCTGAGCACTGGATAGATTGCAAATTTTGAGGTGCAGCACAAGATTTACACTTCAGTAATAGGGTTGCCACCTTTTCCTCAAGCCAAACCCGAACACTTTAGCGGCGCATGTCAAATTTTTTGTGCGGATCCATATAGGATTTTAAAGACCTGGAGGAGAGCAATAATGCATCACGCTTAGTGTGGATGGCAACTACTGGTACCATCTACTGACACCGTCCACTGCCCTACTGACACCGTCCACCTCCCTCCCCACAGACTCCCTTCCCTTATATCGGTCCCCCCCTCGATTAGATCAGAGAACCCACCCATCAGTGTCCCCTGCCCCGAAAGACCCCCATTGGACTGCCTTACCGAGAGCCGCTTCGAGCCAGGAAGTGTGGGAGCTGGAGTTTGGGGGTGGAGCTCCTCTACTGTAGTGCTGTTTTCCTTCCTTCCATTGTGTGGGGAGCCTTGGGGAGAAGTGTGTCGGCAAGACACAGGATTCAGGACACATCTGAACTGGTGCACTCACTCACAAGGCTGCTGTTAGTAATTATTGGGGCCCCATACAGCTATACTCATGGGGCCCCCATCCCCTGAGGAATGAAAGAGGTGGGGGAGGGAGGTGAGAAAGGGGAAGGTAAGAGGAGGAGGTGAGAGAGAGGCGGTGAGGGGGGTGAGAGAAAGGGTGGAGGAGGCAGGAGAGAGAGGGGGAGAGTGGGGGTGGGGTGAGATGGTGGGCATGAGAGGGTGAGACGGGGTGAGCGAGAGGCTGAGAGAAAGAGTGTGTGTGTGTGTGTGTGTGTGTGTGTGAGAGAGAGGGGGAGCTGACACAGAGGAGGGGGAGCTGACACAGAGGAAGGGGGGAGCTGACACAGAGGAAGGGGGGAGCTGACACAGAGGAAGGGGGGAGCTGACACAGAGGAAGGGGGGAGCTGACACAAAGGAAGGGGGGAGCTGACACAGAGGAGGGGGGGGGGTGACAGAGATGTGGGGGGGGGGTGCAGAGGAGGAGGGGTGGTGAGGGAGGGGGGACAGAGGGGAGGGGGGTGTTGAGGGTGGGGGGGGTTGGGTGGCAGAGAGAGGGGGGTGACAGAGGAGGAGGAGGAGGGGTGTTACAGAGGAGGGGGGGTGACACAGAGGAGGAGGGGTGTTACAGAGGAGGAGGGGTGTTACAGAGAATGGGGGATGGGGGGTGACACAGAGGAGGGGGGTGATGACACAGAGGGGGGGGGGGTGACACAGAGGAGGGGGGTGACACAGAGGGGGTGACACAGAGGGGGTGGGGGGGGGGTTTGACACAGAGGAGGGGGGTGTTACAGAGGAGGGGGGGTGACACAGAGGAGGAGGGGTGTTACACAGAGGAGGGGGGGGGGTGACACAGAGACACAGAGGGGGGGGGGGGGTGAGGGGGGGGGGGTGTTACAGAGGAGAGGGGATGACACAGAGGAGGGGGGGGTGACACAGAGGAGGGGGGGTGACACAGAGGAGGGGGGGTGACACAGAGGGGGGGGGGTGACACAGAGGGGGGGGGGTGACACAGATGGGGGGTGTTACAGAGGGGGGGTGTTACAGCGGAGGGGGATGACACAGAGGAGGGGGGTGACACAGAGGAAGGGAGGGTGACACAGAGGAGGGGGGTGACACAGAGGAGGGGGTGACACAGAGGAGGGGGGTGACACAGAGGAAGGGAGGGTAACACAGAGGAAGGGAGGGTGACACAGAGGAAGGGGGGGTGACACAGAGGAAGGGGGGAGCTGACACAGAGGAAGGGGGGAGCTGACACAAAGGAAGGGGGGAGCTGACACAGAGGAGGGGGGTGACAGAGATGAGGGGGGGTGACAGGGAGGGGGGTGACAGGGAGGGGGGTGTTACAGAGGAGGGGGGTGACACAGGAGGAGGGGGGTGTTACAGAGGAGGGGGGGGTGACACAGAGGAGGGGGGTGACACAGAGGAGGGGGGGGGTGACACAGAGGAGGAGGGGTGTTACAGAGGAGGAGGGGTGTTACAGAGGATGGGGGATGGGGGGTGACACAGAGGAGGGGGGGGGGGGGGTGACACAGAGGGGGGGTGTTACAGAGGGGGGGTGTTACAGAGGAGAGGGGATGACACAGAGGAGGGGGTGACACAGAGGAGGGGGGGTGACACAGAGGAGGGGGGGTGACACAGAGGAGGGGGGGTGTCACAGAGGAGGGGGGTGACACAGAGGAGGGGGGGTGGGTGACACAGAGGGGGGGGTGTTACAGAGGGGGGGTGTTACAGCGGAGGGGGATGACACAGAGGAGGGGGGTGACACAGAGGAAGGGAGGGTGACACAGAGGAGGGGGGTGACACAGAGGAGGGGGTGACACAGAGGAGCGGGGTGACACAGAGGAAGGGAGGGTAACACAGAGGAAGGGAGGGTGACACAGAGGAAGGGAGGGTGACACAGAGGAGGGGGTGACACAGAGGAGGGGGTGACACAGAGGGGGGGGGGGTGTTACAGAGGAGGGGGGTGTTAGGGGGGGTGACACAGAGGGGGGTGTTACAGAGGAGGGGGGTGACAGTGACACAGAGGAGGGGGGGGTGTTACAGAGGAGGGGGGTGTTACAGAGGAGGGGGATGTTACAGAGCAGGGGGGGTGTTACAGAGGAGGGGGTGTTACAGAGGAGGGGGGTGTTAGCGAGGAGGGGGGTGATACAGAGGAGGGGGGTGTTAGGGGGGGTGACACAGAGGGGGGGGGGGTGTTACAGAGGAGGGGGGTGACAGTGACACAGAGGAGGGGGGGGTGTTACAGAGGAGGGGGTTTACAGAGGAGGGGGGTGTTACAGAGCAGGGGGGGTGTTACAGAGGAGGGGGGTGACACAGAGGGGGGGTGTTACAAAGGAGGGGGTGTTACAGAGGAGGGGGGGTGTTACAGAGGAGGGGGGGGTGTTACAGAGCAGGGGGGGTGTTACAGAGGAGGGGGGCGTGACACAGAGGGGGGATGTTACAGAGGAGGGGGGTGTTACAGAGGAGGGGGGTGACAGTGACACAGAGGAGGGGGTGTTACAGAGCAGGGGGGTGTTACAGAGCAGGGGGGTGTTACAGAGGAGGGGGGGGGTGTTAGGGGGTGACACGGAGGAGGGGGTGACAGTGACACAGAGGAGGGGGGGTGTTAGGGGGGTGACACGGAGGAGGGGGTGACAGTGACACAGAGGAGGGGGGTGACAGTGACACAGAGAAGGGGGGGTGTTAGGGGGGTGACACGGAGGAGGGGGTGACAGTGACACAGAGGAGGGGGGTGACAGTGACACAGAGGTGCTGACAGCAGATGAGACCTCAGGAGACACACATTGTGAAGCAGGACTCCGGGAGCAAGCACTGCAGGCGCGATTGTCAAATCCACAGTCCGGCCCCGCCCCCGCCTCCATACATGACCAGCAGCAGCTCCGCAGGGCCATTCACAGACCCCCATGTTAGTCTGCCGCTCGGCCCGCCCC
This sequence comes from Lithobates sylvaticus, assembly GCA_028564925.1. Taxonomy (NCBI): domain Eukaryota; kingdom Metazoa; phylum Chordata; class Amphibia; order Anura; family Ranidae; genus Lithobates; species Lithobates sylvaticus. Next base: position 261,520,113 of record CM053027.1, on the reverse strand, counting down.
GCCCCGCACATCGCCCGTTCGGCCAATCACAGGGCACCCGCTGGCTCACAGCGCACTGCTGTGTGACAGTGAGAGCAGGCACAGGATCATGCGCGCAGCCCCCTGTAGACGTTGCGGCCGGGGACAGCGATCCGGCTGCCACTGGCCACAGGAAGGTGGAATGTGTGCCCGGGTTTCTAGCAGGCAGAAACCCGGGCACATGTGTCAAAACCCGGACTGTCCGGGTCAAAACCGGACAGGTGGCAACCCTATTCAGTAATCATATATTTTGCAGCAGAGGTTCAGCTGCAGAAACAATATATGTGTGGCACCTTTACAATGCCTGAGCACTGGAAAACCCTAAAATGCAATGCAGGATTTACCCTTCAGTAAACATTATAAAATTGGCAACAGAGGTTTAGGTGCTAAAACAATGTGTGTGGCACCTATACTTTGCCAGAGCACTGGAATAGGCTGTAAACATTGATGTATAATGCAGGATGTACCCTGCAGAAAACATTACAAATTTTGCAGCTGAGTTCAACCTGCACAAACATTAGGTGAAGCAACTTATTTCATGAGCTGAAATGGGACCATCTGCAAAGGCAGCAGTTTTGCCAAGATGGCTTTTACATGCTTGTCATGGGAGTGACTTAGGGATATTTTGCTTTTCCACTTCAACAGATGTGGAAGAGCCATCTGTCTAGTGAATGATTCTGCTGGAGATGGCTGGGTGGGTGTTAAAGACTTACAATAATGTCCAAGTCTTCACCTACTTAGCTTGACCCTATGATGACCTTCTTCCCCACTTGACCAGGTATATCCTAAGCTTCTGTGCCCCTCCATGAATGGCTTTTGCTCTCCTCAAACTGCTGCTGCATCATTTGATGCAAGTGTCTGAGTTAGCCGCCTTATCTTGCAAGAAATAATAATTTGTAACATAAGAATAGGGCGGTGTTGAGCCCCAGGACTTCCTACTTGCCTAAAAAGAGATTCCAAATTGAATTGCCATCCCTGCCTGTGTTTGTTTGACCAGGCCAGGAAAAAAAACATTTTAAAAACAAACTGATGGTGGGTGGCAAAATGGCTGGGTTTGGATCTGTGTTTAGCTCTCAGCACTATTAAAGGCCAAGTTTTTGCTCTTTTCTTTCTTGTTTCAGAGATGTTGGCCTCTCACTTGTTGATTAAGGCCTAATCTGGTTCCCGCTGCAGAAACCTCCTTTTCCATCCATTAGAGACATTCCTTTCTCTGCTCTTACCTTTAAGATAATATCCTTTGTAGCCATCATCTCTGCAAGACTAATATCTAAGCTGGCAGCCTTATCTCACAAGGATGCTTTTTGGATTACAAACATAGGGACAAGGGTGTCCCGAGGACTAGGACTTTCTTCTACTCCCCGAAAATAATGTTTAGAAACAAAGAAAAAAAACTTGAGGAGGAAAGGGTACATTAGCAGCACCCATAGGCAAGTGGTTGCTCTATGCCCCTAGCCTTTACATTGCAAGGCCTTGCACTCCACGTTTAAACTTAGATGGCCAGACCATATTTGCAATTTTTCACTATTTCTTTATTTTTTACTTACAGCTTTCAGAGTTCAGAAAAGACCCCCAAACCATTCATTTTCTGAAAGCATAGGATAAACCTTAAAGAGGGATTGCACCTTAAAAAAAAAAATATATATATATATATTAAAAGCCAGCAGCTACAAATACTGCAGCTGCTGACTTTTTTTTTTTAGAAAAATATTTATTGGGTTTTGCATAATACAGTAGTACAACAGATAGTATATAGTATCTACACAGTACATACATGTAGATTCTCTGCTCAATAAAAAAAAAGGATTTTTAAACTTTAATAAGGGGGGGGGGTGAGGGGGATGGGAGGGGGATCAGTAAATCACATTTACCATCATGACCATAGTATAACAATGTAGTGCCTGTGAAGGCTGTATCTTACACCGTAGTGCCTTCAGGAGTGGAAGCAATGCTTAGATATGTTTGGCTAGTGATCTCCTAAGTTAGTTTAGCTATGCAAGCGAAACCACATGATGATACTGCTTTCAGGTGAAAGAAAGTCATGGATGTTAAAGAGTAGGGATGAGCCGAACACCCCCCGTTCGGCTAGCACCAGAACCCGCGAACGGACCTAAAGTCCGTGCGAGCTTTAGAACCCTATTAGTTATAATGGATGCGAATGTTCGAAATTAAAAGTGCTCATTTTAAAGGCTAATATGCATGTTAATGTCATAAAAAGTGTTTGGGGACCTGGGTCCTGCCCCAGGGGACATGTATCAATGCAAATTTTTTTTTTTAAAACGGCCGTTTTTTCAGGAGCAGTGATTTTAATAATGCTTAAATTGAAACAATAAAAGTGTAATATTCCTTTAAATTTCGTACCTGGGGGGTGTCTATAGTATGCCTGTGAAGGGGTGCATGTTTCCCGTGTTTAGAACTGTCTCTGCGCAAAGTGTCATTTTTGAAAGTAAAAAAGCTATTTAAAATCACTTGCGGCTAATGTTAATTCATGGCTCCCGTAACACAGAGAACAGTGATTCATTGAAACTCATTCATAAAAAAAAGTCATTGATAAAAAATAAAAAAAATGAAAAAAAAAAAAGCGTAGGGGTCCCCCCAAATTCAATAACCAGGCCCTTCAGGTCTGGGATGGATATTAAGGGAAACCCTAGCCAAAAAAAAAAAAAAAAAAAATGGCGTAGGGTCCCCCTCAAAATCAATACCAGACCCTTGAGGTCTGGTATGGATTTTAAGGGGAACCCTAGCCAAAAAAAAATGGCGTGAGGTCCCCCTCAAAATCCATACCAGACCCTTATCCGAGCACGCAACCTGGCAGGCCGCAGGAAAAGAGGGGGGGACGAGAGCGCCCCCCCCCTCTCGCCTGAACCGTACCAGGCCACATGCCCTCAACATTGGGAGGATGCTTTGGGGGTCTAAGACCCCCAAAGCACCTTGTCCCCATGTTGATGAGGACAAGGGCCTCTTCCCCACAACCGTGCCCGGTGGTTGTGGGGGTCTGCGGGCGGGGGGCTTATCGGAATCTGGAAGCCCCCTTTAACAAGGGGACCCCCAGATCCCGGCCCCCCCCCCCTGTGTGAAATGGTAAGGGGGTACAAAAGTACCCCTACCATTTCACCAAAAAAGTGGCAAAAATGGTAAAAATGACAGGAGACAGTCTTTGACAATTCCTTTATTAAAATCTTCTTTCTTCTTTCTTCATCCTTCGGTTTCTTCATCTTCTCCTTCCTTCATCTTCTTCCATCTTCTTCTTCCATTTTCTTCTTCCTCCGATCCGCTTCTTCTTGCGCTGGTCTTCTCGTCCTTCTCGTCCGGCATCTTCTTCCGTCGGCGTCGGTGTCTTCTTGGGCCGCTCCGCGCAATGGGAGGCTCCCGCTGTGTGAGGCTCCGCTCCATCTGACAGGTCTTTTAAAACGGAGGGCACCTGGTGACCCCGCCCCCCTCTGACGTCATGGGGAAAGCCATCATGGAATTCCCCATGACGTCCCTGTGCGTCAGAGGGGGCGGGGTCACCAGGTGCCCTCCATTATAAAAGACCTGTCAGACGGAGCGGAGCCTCACACAGCGGGAGCCTCCCATTGCTCGGAGCGGCCCAAGAAGAGACAGAGACACCGACACCGACGCCGACGCCGACGGAAGAAGATGCCGGACGAGAAGGACGAGAAGACCAGCGCAAGAAGAAGCGGATCGGAGGAAGAAGAAAATGGAAGAAGAAGATGGAAGAAGATGAAGGAAGGAGAAGATGAAGAAACCGAAGGATGAAGAAAGAAGAAAGAAGATTTTAATAAAGGAATTGTCAAAGACCGTCTCCTGTCATTTTTACAATTTTTGCCACTTTTTTGGTGAAATGGTAGGGGTACTTTTGTACCCCCTTACCATTTCACACAGGGGGGGGGGGGGCGGGATCTGGGGGTCCCCTTGTTAAAGGGGGCTTCCAGATTCCGATAAGCCCCCCGCCCGCAGACCCCCACAACCACCGGGCACGGTTGTGGGGAAGAGGCCCTTGTCCTCATCAACATGGGGACAAGGTGCTTTGGGGGTCTTAGACCCCAAAGCATCCTCCCAATGTTGAGGGCATGTGGCCTGGTATGGTTCAGGCGGGAGGGGGGGGCGCTCTCGTCCCCCCTCTTTTCCTGCGGCCTGCCAGGTTGCGTGCTCGGATAAGGGTCTGGTATGGATTTTGAGGGGGACCCCACGCCATTTTTTTGGCTAGGGTTCCCCTTAAAATCCATACCAGACCTCAAGGGTTTAATATATACTATTTAGGATTAATCTCTCACTGCCATCTGATCTTTATAGCACCTGAAGGCCTTCAGGATACATGATTGTCTCTGAGCAGTGGATTGGGTTATATATTATGCTTTGGAGACATTACAGTGGTGTGAAAAAGTGTTTGCCCCCTTCCTCATTTCCTGTTCCTTTGCATGTTTGTCACACTTAAGTGTTTCGGAACATCAAACCAATTTAAACAATAGTCAAGGACAACACAAGTAAACACAAAATGCAATTTGTAAATGAAGGTGTTTATTATTAAAGGTGAAAAAAAATCCAAACCATCATGGCCCTGTGTGAAAAAGTGATTGCCCCCTAAACCTAATAACTGCTTGGGCCACCCTTAGCAGCAACAACTGCAACCAAGCGCTTGCGATAACGTGCAATGAGGCTTTTACAGCGTCCTGGAGGAATTTTGGCCCACTCATCTTTGCAGAATTGTCCTAATTCAGTTACATTAGAGGGTTTTCGAGCATGAACGGCCTTTTTAAGGTCATACCACAACATCTCAATAGGATTCAGGTCAGGACTTTGGCTAGGCCACTCCAAAGTCTTCATTTTGTTTTTCTTCAGCCATTCGGTGGTGGACTTGCTGGTGTGTTTAGGATCATTGTCCTGCTGCAGAACCCAAGTTCGTTTCAGCTTGAGTACACGAACAGATGGTCGGACATTCTCCTTCAGGATCTCTTGGTAGACAGCAGAATTCATAGTTCCTTTTATCACGGCAAGTCTACCAGGTCCTGAAGCAGCAAAACAGCCCCAGACCACCACACTACCACCACCATATTTTACTGTTGGTATAATGTTCTTTTTCTGAAATGCAGTGTTCCTTCTACGCCAGATATACTTGGACACACACCTTCCAAAGAGTTCCACTTTTGTCTCATCGGTCCACAGAATGTTGTCCCAAAAGTCTTGGGGATCATCAAGATGTGTTGTGGAGAAATTGAGACGAGCTTTGATGTTCTTTTTGCTCAGCAGTGGTTTTCTCCTTGGAACTCTGCCATGCAGGCCATATTTGCCCAGTCTTTTCCTGATGGTGGAGGCATGAACGCTGACCTTAACTGAGGCAAGTGAGGCCTGCAGTTCCTTGGACATTGTTGTGGGGTCTTTTGTGACCTCTTGGATGAGTCGTCGCTGCGCTCTTGGGGTAATTTTGGGCGGCCGGCCACTCCTGGGAAGGTTCACCACTGTTCCATGTCTTCGCCATTTGTGGATAATGGCTCTCACTGTGGTTCGCTGGATTCCCAAAGCTTTGGAAATGGCTTTATAACCCTGACTGATAGATCTCAATTACTTTCTTTCTTAATTGTTCCTGAATTTCTTTGGGTCTCGGCATGATGTGTAGCTTTTAAGGATCTTCTGGTGGACCTTACTGTGTCAAGCAGCTCCTATTTAAGTGATGCCTTGATTGTGAACAGGTGTGGCAATAATCAGGCCTGGGTGTGGCTAGAGAAATTGAACTCAGGTGTGGACAACCACAGTTATAGTATGTTTTAACAAGGGGGGCAATCACTTTTTCACACAGGGCCATGATGGTTTGGATTTTTTTTCACCTTTAATAATAAACACCTTCATTTACAAATTGCATTTTGTGTTTACTTGTGTTGTCCTTGACTATTGTTTAAATTGGTTTGATGTTCCGAAACACTTAAGTGTGACAAACATGCAAAGGAACAGGAAATGAGGAAGGGGGCAAACACTTTTTCACACCACTGTATATTGAAATATGTTATGCCTATGTTTTCTTAGTAGAGTTCTTCTTATTAAGACCATCAGTATGGCTGCTATATATGGTAAATTTATGGAATGTACATCTTTTTAATTCTGGTAGAATCCTGCTAAAGGTTTTAATTGTTGCCATTTTTTTGTTATCTTGTTCTCTGGTTTTGCTATAAAGATTATTGCTTTTATAATATGATAGACAGATATTTTTTTTTTATACATTGCATATATTGTGTTTGCATCAATCTAATCATAAGCCTTTGTATTCTTGTTCTTTGTTCTAGATTTTTTTGAAGGCTAGATTATAGCTGCATAATAGTTTTATATATAAATGCTATTTACTCTCAGCACAGTTCAGCAGGGTCATTTTTCTCTTATATACATACAGTGCCTTGAAAAAGTACTCATACGCCTTGAAATTTTCCACATTTTATCATGTTACAACCAAAAACATAAATGTATTTTATTGGGATTTTATGTGAGAGGCCAACACAAAGTGGCACGTAATTGTGAAGTGGAAGGAAAATGATAAAGTGTAATGTGTCCTTCGCGCCGCTAAATAATCATATACTAATTGATCACTACAAGTGCTAAAGTGCAAATGCTAATTATAGTGAATACAATAAAGGTGTTTAAAAATACTGTGATAAATATCAAAAAACATAAATAAATAAATACAATCCTGTGTTATAAAAGTTGCTACCTGCTGCAGAATCTAACATGTGCACCAACACAATTAAATGTAATTAAAAAGTAAAAGTGACTCAGCGCATAGTATATATATAACATCAAGTGTTCATGATGGATCAATCATAAAAACGATAAAAAGCAAGGTGAAAAATTAGTGGATAGATACGTAAAAAACAAAAAGGCTAAAATGCACCAAAAAAAATATATATATATATGTCCAAGAAAAATGTGTCCAAGTAAGATAATTAATCCGTGCTAGGAATGCCGGTATAGATAAATGAAATGGGGCTCCGGTGCTTATCTTCTAGTCTCTATTTGTATAACACAAAAGCAGATGAAAGACTGCCACACATATCCTCAAATAGGCTCACAGGCCTCTCACCTCCAGATTTCTTTTCTTATTGCAAATCGCCACTTTCTTTTACTGCTGGTTAAACTGCTCCACGCACTGGACTGCGTCCTTTGGATGCCCCGGTCGGTTGATCCAATCCGCTAAAACCTCATCAAACAGAGAGATAAGGGGGAAGGAGGGCAAAGAGGACTTCCATAGTGTAGTAGTTTAAAAGTAAAGTGTTTATTTAAAAGTAAAAATTGCGCCCTTACATCTAAAATGGTAATAACAGGCAAGGAATCAAAAGAAGCGTTGTTACACGCTATTCTCACTGCACTTCCGGTTGCGTCCGTCCAGACCACTCCCTACGCGTTACGTCACACGTGACTTCTTCAGGGGAAGGATCCCCTGAAGAAGTCACGTGTGACGTAACGCGTAGGGAGTGGTCTGGACGGACGCAACCGGAAGTGCAGTGAGAATAGCGTGTAACAACGCTTCTTTTGATTCCTTGCCTGTTATTACCATTTTAGATGTAAGGGCGCAATTTTTACTTTTAAATAAACACTTTACTTTTAAACTACTACACTATGGAAGTCCTCTTTGCCCTCCTTCCCCCTTATCTCTCTGTTTGATGAGGTTTTAGCGGATTGGATCAACCGACCGGGGCATCCAAAGGACGCAGTCCAGTGCGTGGAGCAGTTTAACCAGCAGTAAAAGAAAGTGGCGATTTGCAATAAGAAAAGAAATCTGGAGGTGAGAGGCCTGTGAGCCTATTTGAGGATATGTGTGGCAGTCTTTCATCTACTTTTGTGTTATACAAATAGAGACTAGAAGATAAGCACCGGAGCCCCATTTCATTTATCTATACCGGCATTCCTAGCACGGATTAATTATCTTACTTGGACACATTTTTCTTGGACATATATAAATATATTTTTTTTGGTGCATTTTAGCCTTTTTGTTTTTTACGTATCTATCCACTAATTTTTCACCTTGCTTTTTATCGTTTTTATGATTGATCCATCATGAACACTTGATGTTATATATATACTATGCGCTGAGTCACTTTTACTTTTTAATTGAAAATGATAAATGGTTTTCAAATTTGTTTACAAATAAATATCTGAAAAGTGTGGCGTGCCTTTGTATTGAGCCCCCTTTACTCTGATACACCTAACTGAAATCTAGTGGAACCAATTGCCTTCAGAAGTCACCTAATTGGTAAATAGAGTGCACCTGTGTGTAATTTACTTTCCGTGCAAATACAGCTTTTCTGTGAAGCCCTCAGAGGTTTATTAGAGAACCTTAGTGAACAAACAGAATCATTAAGGCCAATGAACACACCAGACAGGTCAAGGATAAAGTTGTGGAGAAGTTTAAAGCAGGGTTAGGTTCCAAAAAAATATCCCAAGCTTTGAACATCTCAGGGAGCACTGTTCAATCCATCGTCTGAAAATGGGAAAGAGTATGGCACAACTGCAAACCTACCAAGACATGGCTGTCCACTTAAACTTACAGGCCGAGCAAGGAGAGCATTAATCTGAGAAGCAGCCAAGAGGCCCATGGTAACTCTGGAGGAGCTGCAGAGATCAACAGCTCAGGTGGGAGAATCTGTCCACAGGACAACTATTAGTCGTGCACGCCACAAATCTGGCCTTTATGGAAGAGTGGCAAGAAGAAAGCCATTGTTGAAAGAAAGCTATAATGGCATGGTTTATCTCAAAGCATATTCATGTGTTAGAATGGCCTAGTCAAAGTCCAGACCTAAATCCAATTGAGAATCTGTGGCAAGACTTGAAAATTGCTGTTCACAGACGCTCTCCATCCAATCTGGCAGAGCTTGAGCTATTTTACAAAGAAGAATGGGCATAAATGTCACTCTCTAGATGTGCACAACTGGTAGAGACTAGGGATGGGCCCGGTGGTCGATTCAAACCCATGTTCGAATCGAACATCGGCCGATTATCCGCTCGTCGAGGGCAGAACTCAAAAGAATCAAATTCGTGTGATGCGAATGGTCCACAATGCACTGTGCCAGTCGCAGTGCATTGTTGGCTGATGATTGGCCAAGCATGCACTGTGACCCCACATGCTTGGCCAATCATAGAGCCAGTGGCGAGGAGGGTTTATTACACGCCCCACACTATATAAGGACACCGCGCCGGTGGCCTCATGTAGTGTGTTCCGGCTTGAGGAACAGTGACAGTGTACTGTACATGTACACACTATATGTGAATCATTTCTGTGTGGGGAAAATGTAGGGAAAGAGGAAAAATAGGCAGATTAGTGTATTCTTCTCAGCCTTTGCTTGTGGGGAAAGTGTAGGGATAGAGGAAAAATAGGCAGGGATAGTGTGTTCTTCTCAGTGCTGTTCTCTACCAATCCAGCCATCTGCAGGAGATAGTGTGTGTGTGTGTGTGTGTGTGTGTGTGTGCTGTGTGAGTATAGCACAGCAGTAGCACACTAAACCACCTTACACTGTATCTGCCCTGTTGTCACCTAAGACAGCCATCTGCAGGAGTTAGTGTGTTTTGTGTGCCTCCAGCACAGCACAGTATACACCAACAGTCCATACATACATACATACATACAGTATATACCTACAGTCCCTGTCTTGTTTGCACCGCCTGTATACTGCCGTTCAGAGTATATAGGGTTTTAGGTATAGGGTTTTATTTTGGGTGCAGGGTTCCCCTTAATATCCATACAAGACCCAAAGGGGCTGGTAATAGGCTGGGGTAGGGGGGGGGGGGGGGGGTAGCCATGCCATTTTTCTCAAAGATTTTCATCCATATTGCCTGGACAAGACATGACATTAAAGCCACAAGCGGTTTTAAATGGCTTCTTTTTTTCCTTTACAAATGTCATTTTGTGCAGGGACAGTTCTAAACACGGGAAACACATGTCACTTCACAGGCATACTTTAGACACCCCCAGGTACCATATTTAAAGGAATATTTCACTTTTTTTTTCACTTTATCCATCATTAAAATCACTGCTCCAGAAAAAAATTCAGTTTTTAAAACTTCTTTTTGCATTGATACATGTCCCCTGGGGCAGGACCCGGGTCCCCAAAACTTTTTTATAACAATAACATGTATATTGGCCGTTATAATTAGCACTTTAGATTTCGAATGTTCGCGTCCATTGTAACTAATAGGGTTCTAACGTTCGTGCAAACCTTCGGCCCGTTCGCAGGTTCTGGTGCGAACTGAACCCGGGGGTGTTCAGCTCATCCCTAGTAGAGACATACCCAAAAAGACTTGCAGCTGTAATTGCAGGGAAAGATGGATCTACAAAGGTCCTGAATATAAATGCACGCCACACTTTTCACATATTTATTTGTAAAACATTTTGAAAACCATTTATCATTTTCCTTCCACTTCACAATTATGTGCCACTTTATGTTGGTCTATCACATAAAATCCCAATAAAATACACTTACGTTCTTGGTTGTAACATGACAAAATGTGGAAAATTTCAAGGGGTATGATTCATTTGTAAAAATATCCACAGTTCTCAAATTTTATTATTATCTTGTTCCAAGGAATTTTGTAGCTGAGTTGGCAATTATTCTGTCAGGACCCTTGTAACGAGCCCCTGCTCGCTCGGTTCCACTCTCCCGACACTCCTATGTCCCCCGACAGATCGCAACATCTGATGGTCCGGTCATGCGATGCTCCGGGATTCAAACTACAGCTATGTGCTGTTCGAATCCAGTTGTGATGGCTCTGAACAAACACCAGGCAGGCTGTATGTAAGTTCAAACAGAAATATCTCTTTATTGGATCCCCAACACTCTTTTATACACATCAGTTTGAACACCCCGCCCCCAACAACCACTTTCCTATTGGTCAATTGTAAAGTAGACTGTTTTCAATTAGGTCCTCTGCCATGCAAATTAGGACTTGAAACAGGGTCAGCAGGGATTGGTCTGATAGCTTGAATAGGAGGACTGATAAGGTGTAATGACACAGAGAAGCCCCAGGAGGTAATTAAAGTACATAAACAAATGGTCAAACACAGAACAATGCATTCCTTCCAGACCACAGAGACGTCTGGAGTGGGTTAGCCTTAAGACATTGCAGAAGACCCCCCACTGTGTAATAGAATCAAAGGAGAAATACATCAGTTCATGACAACCCTTATTCAGCAAGTGCTCATTTTTGTGCACATGCTTGGGGATGCGAACATAGGAGTTTAACAAGATGTACATCCCAGATGTGCCATGGCACACAGGTGCAAGTGCCATTGTACACATGTGCACACATAGGCGTTCCCACAGAAGTTGGCACCTGGCAGGCTATTTAAACCTAAGGTGTGACTAGCCTCTAGCTCTGATCCCTGTGTTCTGTATTCTTGAAATCTTACCACTGACCAGGTTACCTCTGATGTTTCTCTTTGGATTCCCTTGTCTTTGATGCCTACCACTGACCCATGTTATTGACCCTGCCCTGGACTTTTGACTAAGATTCTGTCTGCTGATTTGTACCTCACTGTCAGCCTGGTGCTGACCCCTGCCTGTCTCTGCCCTGGATTGGATTCTGATTGTGATTCTGTACAGGGGTCAAGTCCTGGGGAAAAAAGTGTGGGAACTCCCACCCAAGATCCACTCCAAAAAAAAAAAATTATAAAAAAAATTATACGCTCATATGCATATATATTTCACAGAAAATACAGTGACTGCGAATGCGACATACTACAGGAGATGACCAGGCTGCAAATGCGACATACTACAGATGACCAGACTGCGAATGCGACATACTAGAAGATAACCAGACTGCAAATGCGACATACTACAGGAGATGACCAGACTGCGAATGTGACATACTACAAGAGATGACCAGACTGCAAATGCGACATACTACAGGAGATGACCAGACTGCGAATCCGACATGCTACAAGAGATGACCAGACTGCGAATGCGACATACTACAGGAGATGACCAGACTGCGAATGTGACATACTACAGAAGATAACCAGACTGCAAATGCGACATACTACAGGTGATGACCAGACTGCGAATGAGACATACTACAGAAGATGACCAGACTGAAAATGCAACATACTGTCACGTACCTAGGGATGGAGCCCAGAATGCAGGGAGCTGCCTCTCGTATGCCTCTGGCTCGTGAACCCCCGAAGGTGGGAACAGGGGCCCGCGAGTGCAGGGGTGCACAAGTGCCTGGCAGATGGCAGGTGTGGGCTTGACTGGAACCGTGCAGGGATCAGGAACACAGGAACTGCAGACAGCGCTGAAGGTTCTGAGATTTGCAGGAACTTCTGGGACAGCTGGCAGCAGGGAGGTGTTCTGTAGTCCCACAGGAACACTGGTCAGCAGACTGAAGGGAACACGTGCTTGAACACTGGAATGCTGGACAGAGCAGGTTCAGGCAGAGGCAGGCGGATTGTCAGAGTACAGGCAGGGTGGGCAACAGACGGGCAACAACAGGACCAGAGGAGCAGGCAGAGAATAGTCAGACAAGCCGGGGTCGGAGGCAGGCAGCGGGCAGGTGAAGTCAGGAACAAGCCGGGTGACAGGAATCAAACAGGTACTTAGTAAATAGCAGAGGTCTCAGGAAACGCTGTAGACCGGACAGCAAGAGGCCTCAGTCACAAGCTTCCTTTTAAAGGCTTTTTGGCGCCAATTGGAGACCGACGGCGCGTCAGCTGACGCCAATGCGTGCCGACAAGCGCTGATTGGGTCTGAAGGAAGTTCTGTGGGCAGGTCCTCCTGGGTCACTGGGATGTCTTCCTTGACATTGCCCCCCCCCAAGGGGCAACCTCCGGATGCCCAATTGTGCCATCTTACTGGGATGGGACCTCTTGAAGGCAAGGATCAGTCTTCTGGCATGTATGTTGGCCTCCGGTTCCCAGGAGTTCTCCTCGGGTCCATACCCCTTCCACTTTACCAGAAACTGAACCTGGTTACCCCTTCTCCTACAATCCAGGATGGATTCTACTTCGAATTCCATTTCTCCGTTAATGATTACAGGTGCGGGGGGACCGACCTTTTGGTTGGCAAATGGGTCTGGCACCACAGGCTTGAGCAGGGCCACATGAAAGACCGGGTGAATCCGGAAGGACTCCGGTAACTTCAGCTCGTAGGCTACATTGTTGATTTTCCTCACTACGGGGAAGGGCCCCACGAACTTAGGACCCAGTTTCCTGGATGGGCATGCTAACTTTAAATTCAGGGTGGACAACCAGACTTGGTCTCCAGGTTTGAGGTCAAGCTCCCCTCTTCTCTTTTTATCATAAACCTCCTTGTTGTAACTCTGGGTCCTTGCCATAGTCTCTTGTAGTAGCTTGTTGTTGGATTCAAAAAAGTTGAGGTGTTCCTGGGCGGCTGGTACCGGGCACTCCGGAAGATTGTTGGATAGAAATACAGGGTGGAACCGGTAATTTGCAAAAAACGGGGATTGCTTGGGATTGCTTAGTGGCTGAATGGACGGAGTTATTATAAGCAAACTCAGCAAGGGGAAGCAGCGGGACCCAATCATCCTGGGAGAATGAGGAAAAGCAGCGCAGGTACTGCTCCAGCGTCTGATTGGTTCTTTCCGTCTGACCGTTCGTTTGAGGATGGTAAGCAGAGGAGAAAGACAGGTCAATCTTTAGTGACCCACACAGAGCTTTCCAGAACTTAGACGTGAATTGCGACCCCCGATCCGACGTGATATTTGCTGGTATGCCATGGAGCCTCACTATTTCCCTGATGAAGGTCTTAGCCGTCTCGGCGGCAGATGGTGTGCCCCTCATGGGCAGAAAGTGGGACATCTTAGATAGTCTATCCACTACCACAAAGATGGTAGTGCAATTTTCTGAGGGCGGTAGCTCCACAATAAAATCCATGGAGATCATCCTCCATGGTCTCTCCGGGACGGGGAGCGGCTTCAACAGACCCCAAGCTCTGGTCTTGCTGCCCTTATTCTGGATGCAGGTAACGCACGCCTCCACATACTCCTTACAGTCCTTTCGCCATTGCGGCCACCAGAACGTGCGCTGGAGCAGATCGGAGGTCTTGTACACCCCGAAATGGCCAGCCAGCATATGGTTGTGGCAAGAGCTGAGGACCGAGACCCGTGCTTCCTGGGGCACGAAGATCCTGTCCCCGAACCATAAGAGGTCATCTCTGGCTAGTAGAGCGGTGTCAGGTGGGAGAGGAGCGCCAGTGGACGCCTGTCTAATCTGGGTAAGTAAGTCCCCCTGGAGTAGGAGGAAATTCCCTGAAGGCAGGACAGTGTCTGGGGATGAAAGGACTTCAGGCTCGCTGTACATCCGTGACAACGCGTCAGGCTTGGTATTCTTCGATCCGGGACGGTAAGTTATATGGAACTGGAATCTGGTAAAAAAAAGTGCCCACCTGGCCTGCCGCGGTCTCAGTCTTCTGGCGGCTTTCAGGTATTCCAAGTTCTTGTGGTCAGTATAGATAAGAATCGGATGGGTTGCTCCTTCCAGGAGGTAGCGCCACTCCTCAAGTGCCGCCTTGATTGCCAAAAAACTCCAGATCGCCGACATCGTAGTTCCTTTCTGCCTCTGATAATTTACGTGAAAAAAAGGCGACCGGGTGCAAAAGGGCTTTGAGTCCCTGTCTCTGGGAGAGCACTGCCCCAACAGCTATTTCCGAGGCATCCACTTCCAGAATGTATGGCAGGGTGGAGTCGGGGTGTTTCAGGACTGAGGCTGAAACGAACAGGTCCTTCAGCGTGGTGAAGGCCGCCTGGGCTTCGGTGGACCACTGGAATTTGAGACCCTGTTTGGTTAACCTGGTTATGGGGGAAATGATGGTGGAGAATCCTCTTATGAATTTTCTATAAAAATTTGCGAAGCCCACAAACCGTTGCACTCCTTTCTTATCGGTCGGAGCTGGCCAATCTAGGATGGCTGAGACCTTCTGAGGGTCCATCTCAATGCCCTCCACGGAGATGATGAGACCGAGGAAGGGGATACTCCGTTGTTCAAAGACACACTTTTCGGGCTTAGCGTAAAGTCCATGGAGTCGTAGTCATGTCAGTACGTTCTTGACGTGTTCTCGGTGCTCAGCTAAAGAGGAGGAAAAGATTAGAATGTCATCAAGATAAATAACAACAAATAGGTCGAGAAAGTCTCTGAAAATGTCATTCACGAAGTGTTGGATAGGGATGAGCCGAACACCCCCGGGTTCGGTTCGAACCAGAACCTTCGAACGGACCGAAAGTTCGCGCGAATTTTCGAACCCTATACGTTATAATGGACGCGAACGTTCGAAATCAAAAGTGCTAATTACAACGGCCAATATGCATGTTAATGTCATAAAACAGGTTTGGGGACCCGGGTCCTGCCCCAGGGGACATATATCAATGCAAAAAGAACTTTTAAAAACTAACGTTTTTTCGGGAGCAGTCATTTTAATGATGCATAAAGTGAAAAAAAAAAAGTGACATTTTCCTTTAAATATGGTACCTGGGGGGTGTCCAAAGTATGCCTGTGAAGTGGCATGTGTTTCCCGTGTTTAGAACTGTCCTTGCACAAAATGACATTTGTAAAGGAAAAAAAGAAGCCATTTAAAACCACTTGCGGCTTTAGGTTTGATCTTAAGTAGAATCTGAACAGGTACATTATGAAGTGTAGCTCCATCCCAAAAAAAATCTATTTTTAAGCTTTTTGGAGAACATAGGGAGGGGTTATCACCCCTGTAACATTTGCTGTCTTTGCACATCTGTTCAGAACATGTCACCTCACTTTCCGTCCCAATGATAAATGTTTTTGGAAAAGTGGGGTTTTAATTGAAACAAGGATTGGTGATAAAGTATCAGTAGAGAGGAGATACCTTTTTCCCAAATTAAATCTAACAGGATAGAATTTCCCTTCCTAGGGGTAGATTTCCTCTCACTTCCTGTTTTCTCTTTCCATTTGCAAGTAGGAGTCGTTTGTAAGTTGGATGTTTGAAAGTAGGGGCCTGGCGTATATACTCTGCAGAAATTTGCCCTATTAGATGTTGGTGTAGCCACAAGACTGGTGGGCACAGGAATGGGCCCTGCTGTGAGTTAATAGATCAAGATTTGTAATTGCATGCACCTGTTGAACAGGGCAGAAAAATTGGGGGTGGTGGTGGTGGACGGTTTTGCCACAAGACTGTAAGCTCTCACAGTTACTCTTGGTGGGCGCAGGAATGGGCCCTGCTGTGAGTTATTAGATCAAGATTTGTAATTGCAAGCACCTGATGAACAGGGCAGAAAAATTGGGCCTTTGGCGGTGGTGGTGGACGGTGTTGCCACAAGACTGTAGGCCCTCATAGTTACTCTTGGTGGGCGCAGGAATGGGCCCTGCTGTGAACTATTAGATCAAGATTTGTAATTACCCGCCCCTGTTAAACAGGGGCTGAAAAATTGTGCCTTAGGCACTGGTGCTGGTGCCACAACACTGCAACACGGCCCTCACAGAGACTGTACTTGGAGCACAGCAGTCACACGTGTTGCGAAGCATTTTTTTAAAAAATTGTAAGTACACGCCCCTGTTAAACAGGGGCTGAAAAATTGTGCCTTAGGCACTGGTGCTGGTGCCACAACACTGCAACACGGCCCTCACAGAGACTGTACTTGGAGCACAGCAGTCACACGTGTTGCGAAGCATTTTTTTAAAAAATTGTAAGTACACGCCCCTGTTAAACAGGGGCTGAAAAATTGTGCCTTAGGCACTGGTGCTGGTGCCACAACACTGCAACACGGCCCTCACAGAGACTGTACTTGGAGCACAGCAGTCACACGTGTTGCGAAGCATTTTTTTAAAAAATTGTAAGTACACGCCCCTGTTAAACAGGGGCTGAAAAATTGTGCCTTAGGCACTGGTGCTGGTGCCACAACACTGCAACACGGCCCTCACAGAGACTGTACTTGGAGCACAGCAGTCACACGTGTTGCGAAGCATTTTTTTTAAAAAATTGTAAGTACACGCCCCTGTTAAACAGGGGCTGAAAAATTGTGCCTTAGGCACTGGTGCTGTGGCATGGATCATTGAGGAGGAGGAAGAGGATAGTCAGTGAACATAAGAGGACAGTCACTCAGCATCAGCATAGGCAGTCTTGAAGGGATGTGACATTAAAAATTATTCGGTTATATCCGCCTCAGGTGCCTGGTAGCTGGTGGTGATCCAAGACTGATTCATTTTGATGAATGTCAGTCGATCAACCGAGGCGGTGGACAGGCGCACCCTATGATCAGTCACAAATCCTCCAGCAGCACTGAATGTGCGTTCGGAAAGAACGCTGGAGGCAGGACAGGCCAGTAGCTCAATTGCATACTGTGCAAGCTCTGGCCAGTGATCCATCCTCAGGACCCAGTAAGCCAGAGGATTTTCGGTGGGAAAGGTGTCCAAGTCTGACCTTGCCCCAAGGTATTCCTGCACCATGTATATCAGACGCTGGCGATGGTTGCTGGAAACCGATCATACCTTGGGGCTGCGGACTAAAAAATTGTCTGAACGCATCGGTCAGACGTCCACCTTCCCCACCGCTCCTTCTGCCACTGACCGAAGCCTCAGCAACTCGTCGCCCAGGACCAGGAGTTTGTAGCCTCCCAGTTTCTGGGAACGCGTTGCACAGACCTTTCTGCAAGGCCTCCCTGAGATGTCTCATCCTCTGCTCCCTCTGCGACGGCAAGATAAGGTCCGCAACCTTACCCTTGTACCGCGGATCAAGGAGAGTGGCCAGCCAGTAATGGTCCCTCTCCTTGATCCGAAGAACACGAGGATCCTTCCGCAGGCTTTGCAGGATCAGGGAGGCCATGCAGCGTAGGTTAGCTGAGGCATTCGGTCCGGAGTCTTCTGGGTCACTGAGGATGACATGATCGCCAGCCACCTCCTCCCAGCCACGTACAAGTCCACTGGCTTGTTGGGACTGTACATCATCCCTAAAAGACTGCTGCTGCTGATGCTGAGTGCCAGGCTCCACCTCCATGCTCACACAATCCTCCTCCTCCTCCTCCTCCTCCTCATCCTCTTCCTGTGTGATGGGTGGGACAGAAGGAACACTGTCCGGATAAAGGGGGCCTTGAGAGGCAAGGAAGTCCTCCTCTTCCTGCCTCTGTTCTGCCTCAAGTGCCCTGTCCATTATCCCACGCAGCGTATGCTCCAACAGGTGGACAAGAGGGACAGTGTCACTGATGCATGCACTGTCACTGCTCACCATCCTCGTGGCCTCCTCAAATGGTGAGAGGACAGTGCATGCATCCCTGATCATGCTCCACTGACGTGGGGAAAAAAACCCAAGCTCCCCTGACCCTGTCCTGGTGCCGTAGTCGCAAAGGTACTCATTGATGGCCCTCTGCTGCGTGTGCAGTCGCTGCAGCATGGCCAACGTTGAGTTCCACCTGGTGGGCATGTCAGATATTAGGCGGTTCTTGGGCAGGTTCAGCTCCTTTTGCAGCTCAGTCAGCCGAGCACTGGCATTATAAGATCGGCGGAAATGCACACAGACTTTCCTGGCCTGCCTCAGGACATCCTGTAAGCCTGGGAACCTGCCCAAGAACCGCTGCACCACCAGGTTGAGGACGTGAGCCATGCAGGGCACATGGGTGAGCTGCCCCTGTCGCAGGGCGGAGAGGAGGTTGGTGCCATTGTCAGAAACGACCATTCCTGGCTTAAGCTGACGTGGCGTCAACCACCTCTCGGCCTGCCCCTGCAGAGCTGCCAGAACCTCTGGCCCAGTGTGGCTCCTGTCCCCCAAACACACCAGCGCAAGCACGGCATGGCATCTTTTTGCCTGCGTACTTGCGTAGCCCCTTGTACGCCTACGGAGCACCGCTGGTTCCAAGGACAGAGCACTGGAGGAAGAAGAAGAGGAGGGGGTGGAGGAGAGAGGTGTGTCACAACCAGTAGCAGTAGTCGCGTTTTGGAGGCGTGGTGGCGGAACAACCTCCAACACTACTGCACCTTGTCCTGCATCCCTCCCAGCTGCCAATAGAGTGACCCAATGGGCCGTGAAAGAAAGGTACCGTCCCTGTCCATGCCTGCTGGACCATGAGTCAGCGGTAATATGCACCTTACCGCTGACCGCCCTGTCCAGCGAGGCATGGACATTGCCCTCCACATGCCGGTAGAGAGACGGAATCGCCTTCCGCGAGAAAAAGTGGCGTTTGGGAACCTGCCACTGAGGAACCGCACATTGAACAAACTCACGGAAGGGGGCCGAGTCTACCAACTGAAAAGGCAGCAGTTGAAGTGCTAGCAATTTAGCAAGGCTAGCATTCAACCGCTGGGCATGTGGATGGCTGGGAGTGTACTTCTTTCTACGGTCCAGCAGCTGGGGCAGGGAAATTTGCCTGCTGCATTCGGACGTCGGTGTACTGCAAGTACTTGGTTGTGACACACCGAATTCTACACCTTCAGTCCTCTCAGAGCAGCTTTCAGAGAGGACTGAAGGTGTAGTGGGGATGGAGATCCCAGCTGAGGAGGAGCAAGGAGAGGTCCGCTTAGTTCTTTGGTGTGGGTCTTTTATGTGTGCCTGCCAACGAGCTGCATGGCAGGTCGCCATATGTCTGGTCATGCTTGTCGTGCCCAAGCGGCTGATGTTTTGGCCACGCGAGATACGCTTGAGACAAATATTGCAAATAGCAGTGGTGCGATCTGCTGCACTCGTCTCAAAAAAGGCCCACACCAAAGAACTTTTCTGATAACGTGCAGAGGCAGCGCCCTGCACAGGCGGAGCTCTGCGGTGTTGTACAGTTGCTGTGCTGGCCTCTACCTGGCCTCCAGGGGGCATCCTGCCTCGTTGGACATGTGACGCCGCATCCTCCTCCTCCTCGTCCTCCTCCTCATCCTCTCTCCCTTGAGGCACCCACGTGGAGTCAG
This sequence comes from Lithobates sylvaticus, assembly GCA_028564925.1. Classification (NCBI taxonomy): domain Eukaryota; kingdom Metazoa; phylum Chordata; class Amphibia; order Anura; family Ranidae; genus Lithobates; species Lithobates sylvaticus. The sequence goes on along the minus strand of CM053027.1, from coordinate 261,500,258 downwards.
TGACCTCATCATCCCCTCCCTCTTCACCACTAGAGCAAACCTGGCAGTAAGCTGCAGCTGGTGGAACTGTACTGCCAGATTCCTCAAGCTGGGTATCGTCATCCGAGCCTTCGAATCGTTGGGCATCCTCCTGGAGCATGTACCCAACACTGTGCTCAAAGAGTTCGGGGGACTCCTCAGGAGGACATGGTGGGTCTAGGGAAGGGGTGGCTGATGATGCTCTGTCAGTACCCTGAGCCTGGGTGAGAGAGGATGAGGAGGATGAGGAGGGCTTGGTCATCCATTCTACCAAGCCTTCAGCATGATGCGGCTCCACATGTCCAGCTGCCGAAAACAAAGACGCGCGTGTCCCATGGCCACGTGCTGATGACGATGCACGACCACGTCCACGGCCACGTCCACTAGAAACAGAGACTGTCTGCCCTGTGTTCTTGGCTCTGCACGCTCTGCCTCCCCTTGGCGGTCTTCCAGCCATTGTAGTCGGTAGTCCTGTGGGTGCTGCTGAGAAGAAAATATAGGAGCTCTGTGTGATGCCACTAACACACTAGAAGTCCTATAGGTGCTTCTGCAAAGAAAATATAGGAGCTCTGTGTGATGCCACTAACACACTAGAAGTCCTGTGGGTGCTGCTGAGAAGAAAATATAGGAGCTCTGTGTGATGCCACTAACACACTAGAAGTCCTGTGGGTGCTTATGCAAAGAAAATAGAGGAGCTCTGTGTGATGCCACTAACACACTAGAAGTCCTGTGGGTGCTGCTGAGAAGAATATATAGGAGCTCTGTGTGATGCCACTAACACACTAGAAGTCCTGTGGGTGCTTATGCAAAGAAAATAGAGGAGCTCTGTGTGATGGGACTAACACACTTCAAGTCCTATAGGTGCTTCTGGGAAGAAAATATTGCTCTGTGTGTGTAATGGGACTAACACACTTCAAGTCCTATAGGTGCTTCTGGGAAGAAAATATAGCTGTGTGTGTGTAATGGGACTAACACACTTCAAGTCCTATAGGTGCCTCTGGGAACAAAAATATAGGAGCTCTGCCTGCCTGCCACGAACACACTACAAGTCCTATAGGTGCTTCTGGTAACAAAATATAGGAGCTCTGCCTGCCTGCCACTAACACACTACAAGTCCTATAGGTGCTTCTGGGAAGAAAATATAGCTCTGTGTGTGTAATGGGACTAACACACTTCAAGTCCTATAAGTGCTTCTGGGAACAAAATATAGGAGCTCTGCCTGCCTGCCACGAACACACTACAAGTCCTATAGGTGCTTCTGGGAAGAAAATATAGCTCTGTGTGTGTAATGGGACTAACACACTTCAAGTCCTATAGGTGCTTCTGGGAACAAAGTATAGCTCTTTGTGTGTAATGGGACTAACACACTTCAAGTCCTATAGGTGCTTCTGGGAAGAAAATATAGCTCTGTGTGTGTGATGGGACTAACACACTTCAAGTCCTATAGGTGCTTCTGGGAACAAAATATAGCTCTGTGTGTGTAATGGGACTAACACACTTCAAGTCCTATAGGTGCTTCTGGGAACAAAATATAGCTCTGTGTGTGTGATGGGACTAACACACTTCAAGTCCTATAGGTGCTTCTGGGAAGAAAATATAGCTCTGTGTGTGTAATGGGACTAACACACTACAAGTCCTATAGGTGCTTCTGGGAAGAAAATATAGCTCTGTGTGTGTAATGGGACTAACACACTTCAAGTCCTATAGGTGCTTCTGGGAAGAAAATATAGCTCTGTGTGTGTGATGGGACTAACACACTTCAAGTCCTATAGGTGCTTCTGGGAAGAAAATATAGCTCTGTGTGTGTAATGGGACTAACACACTTCAAGTCCTATAGGTGCTTCTGGGAAGAAAATATAGCTCTGTGTGTGTAATGGGACTAACACACTTCAAGTCCTATAGGTGCTTCTGGGAACAAAATATAGCTCTGTGTGTGTAATGGGACTAACACACTTCAAGTCCTATAGGTGCTTCTGGGAAGAAAATATAGCTCTGTGTGTGTAATGGGACTAACACACTTCAAGTCCTATAGGTGCTTCTGGGAACAAAGTATAGCTCTTTGTGTGTAATGGGACTAACACACTTCAAGTCCTATAGGTGCTTCTGGGAAGAAAATATAGCTCTGTGTGTGTGATGGGACTAACACACTTCAAGTCCTATAGGTGCTTCTGGGAACAAAATATAGCTCTGTGTGTGTAATGGGACTAACACACTTCAAGTCCTATAGGTGCTTCTGGGAACAAAATATAGCTCTGTGTGTGTGATGGGACTAACACACTTCAAGTCCTATAGGTGCTTCTGGGAAGAAAATATAGCTCTGTGTGTGTAATGGGACTAACACACTTCAAGTCCTATAGGTGCTTCTGGGAAGAAAATATAGCTCTGTGTGTGTAATGGGACTAACACACTTCAAGTCCTATAGGTGCTTCTGGGAAGAAAATATAGCTCTGTGTGTGTAATGGGACTAACACACTTCAAGTCCTATAGGTGCTTCTGGGAAGAAAATATAGCTCTGTGTGTGTAATGGGACTAACACACTTCAAGTCCTATAGGTGCTTCTGGGAAGAAAATATAGCTCTGTGTGTGTGATGGGACTAACACACTTCAAGTCCTATAGGTGCTTCTGGGAACAAAATATAGCTCTGTGTGTGTAATGGGACTAACACACTTCAAGTCCTATAGGTGCTTCTGGGAAGAAAATATAGCTCTGTGTGTGTAATGGGACTAACACACTTCAAGTCCTATAGGTGCTTCTGGGAAGAAAATATAGCTCTGTAGCTCTGTGTGTGTAATGGGACTAACACACTTCAAGTCCTATAGGTGCTTCTGGGAAGAAAATATAGCTCTGTGTGTGTAATGGGACTAACACACTTCAAGTCTATAGGTGCTTCTGGGAACAAAATATAGCTCTGTGTGTGTGATGGGACTAACACACTTCAAGTCCTATAGGTGCTTCTGGGAAGAAAATATAGCTCTGTGTGTGTAATGGGACTAACACACTACAAGTCCTATAGGTGCTTCTGGGAAGAAAATATAGCTCTGTGTGTGTAATGGGACTAACACACTTCAAGTCCTATAGGTGCTTCTGGGAAGAAAATATAGCTCTGTGTGTGTGATGGGACTAACACACTTCAAGTCCTATAGGTGCTTCTGGGAACAAAATATAGCTCTGTGTGTGTAATGGGACTAACACACTTCAAGTCCTATAGGTGCTTCTGGGAACAAAATATAGCTCTGTGTGTGTGATGGGACTAACACACTTCAAGTCCTATAGGTGCTTCTGGGAACAAAATATAGCTCTGTGTGTGTAATGGGACTAACACACTTCAAGTCCTATAGGTGCTTCTGGGAACAAAAATATAGCTCTGTGTGTGTGATGGGACTAACACACTTCAAGTCCTATAGGTGCTTCTGGGAAGAAAATATAGCTCTGTGTGTGTAATGGGACTAACACACTTCAAGTCCTATAGGTGCTTCTGGGAAGAAAATATAGCTCTGTGTGTGTAATGGGACTAACACACTTCAAGTCCTATAGGTGCTTCTGGGAAGAAAATATAGCTCTGTGTGTGTAATGGGACTAACACACTTCAAGTCCTATAGGTGCTTCTGGGAAGAAAATATAGCTCTGTGTGTGTAATGGGACTAACACACTTCAAGTCCTATAGGTGCTTCTGGGAAGAAAATATAGCTCTGTGTGTGTAATGGGACTAACACACTTCAAGTCCTATAGGTGCTTCTGGGAACAAAGTATAGCTCTTTGTGTGTAATGGGACTAACACACTTCAAGTCCTATAGGTGCTTCTGGGAAGAAAATATAGCTCTGTGTGTGTGATGGGACTAACACACTTCAAGTCCTATAGGTGCTTCTGGGAACAAAATATAGGAGCTCTGCCTGCCTGCCACGAACACACTACAAGTCCTATAGGTGCTTCTGGTAACAAAATATAGGAGCTCTGCCTGCCTGCCACTAACACACTACAAGTCCTATAGGTGCTTCTGGTAACAAAATATAGGAGCTCTGCCTGCCTGTCACTAACACACTACAAGTCCTATAGGTGCTTCTGGTAACAAAATATAGGAGCTCTGCCTGCCTGCCACTAACACACTACAAGTCCTATAGGTGCTTCTGGTAACAAAATATAGGAGCTCTGCCTGCCTGTCACTAACACACTACAAGTCCTATAGGTGCTTCTGGTAACAAAATATAGGAGCTCTGCCTGCCTGTCACTAACACACTACAAGTCCTATAGGTGCTTCTGGTAACAAAATATAGGAGCTCTGCCTGCCTGCCACTAACACACTACAAGTCCTATAGGTGCTTCTGGTAACAAAATATAGGAGCTCTGCCTGCCTGTCACTAACACACTACAAGTCCTATAGGTGCTTCTGGTAACAAAATATAGGAGCTCTGCCTGCCTGCCACTAACACACTACAAGTCCTATAGGTGCTTCTGGTAACAAAATATAGGAGCTCTGCCTGCCTGCCACGAACACACTACAAGTCCTATAGGTGCTTCTGGTAACAAAATATAGGAGCTCTGCCTGCCTGCCACGAGCACACTACAAGCCCCTCTTTGTCAATCAATCTTTGTAACTGAATCTATCTAACTCAATCTCTGCAAGTGAATCTCTCTCTCTATCTATCTAAATGCAGCAGAGTGTCACAGGAACAGCCTGCTCAATCTGCGCCGGAACAGCATGTGACCGGCGCAGACGGCGTGGCGGCGTTTTATAGGGGGGGGCGTGTACTACAGCCCCTGAGCTGTAATTGGCTACAGGCGTCCTGCCTGTAGCCAATTATGGCTCTTCGAGTTTCCGGGGCTGTGATTGGCCAAGCATGCGGGGTCACAGTGCATGCTTGGCCAATCATCAGCCAGCAATGCACTGCGTCGGCCGCGCCGGCCGCAATGCATTGCGGGGCCGCTCGCATCACACGAACGTGATGCGAGCGGCCAAAATAGTTCTGGGCTCGCCGAGCGAGCGAACGCCCGGTGCTCGATGCGAACGTGGGTTCGCATCGAGCACCGGGCCCATCCTTAGTGTTGGAATGTGGTGGGGGCATTACACAGGCCAAAGGGCATAACTAAGTACTCAAAGTGCCCGAAGCGTGTACGGAAGGCAGTCTTCCACTCATCTCCACTCCGTATACGAACAAGGTTGTAGGCCCCGCGAAGGTCCAACTTAGAAAACACTGCTGCAGACCCCAGTCTCTGGAAAAGTTCTGGCACTAAGGGTAGAGGGTAACGGTTCTTGACCGTAATCTTGTTGAGGGCCCCATAGTGTACGCATGGGCGTAACGAGTGGTCCTTCTTCTCCACAAAGAAGATTCCCGCTCCTGCAGGTGAGGTGGAAGGTCGGATGAACCCCTTTTTTAGATTGTCATCAAGGTAGGTCTTTAATGTCCCCAGTTCCAGTTCAGATAAGGGGAAGATTCTCCCAAAAGGAATTTCTGCTCCTGGGAGGAGTTCAATGGGACAGTCGTATGGCCTGTGTGGCGGGAGAGTCTCTGCACCCTTCTTGCTAAAAACGTCCAGGAAATGGTGATAAACTTCGGGTACCGCTTGACGGGTTTCGGCCTCAACCTCCAGGCACAGTAGGGAAGCAGGCGCCTCACCGGGTCCAGGTGAACAATGCTGATGACAGTAAGGAGAGGGGAACTCAATCTTCCCTAGGACCCAATCGATTTGCGGGTTATGGGCCCTCAACCAGGGCATGCCCAGTATGAAGGGAAATAATGGGGACTTGATGACATCTAAGCACAGCAATTCTTGGTGAATCCCGGCAATGGTAGCTGGTAAAGGAGAGGTCACGTGGGTTACTGGTCCTGATTTAAGAGTGGACCCATCGGCCAGGTGTACAGAAAGTCCCTTTGCTCTTGGTCCTAAGGGGATGTGGTACCTGGAGGCGAAGGATAAGTCCATGAAGCCACTGCATGCCCCAGAATCAATAATTGCGCTGGTTCGGATGTTCCCTTTGGGAAGCTGCAAGACAATGGGTACAGCCAGGTGAGACATAAGGTTAGGTGACACAGGGGTACAGGCAGGAGAGATGGAGAAGCACTTACGGAGCTTTGCTGGGCAGGCTCGTACAAAATGTCCTGGTTCTCTGCAGTACAAGCAAAGGTTGCCGACTCAGCGGCGTTGACGTTCCTCAGGGGTCAGAGAGGGGCGGAGCAAGCCCAGCTGCATGGGTTCTGGGGGATCAAGCCTGGCGGTAGCAGAAGCTGGGGGAATTGGATACGGAGGACTAGGCACACGGGGAAGCATCCAAACAGGACGAGAAGACCCGGCAGACCTCTCAGCACGTCGCTCCCGTAGACGTCTGTCTATCTGGATGGACAGTTCCATGAGGGCCTCCAAGGTGTCTGGTGTGCCCACACGGGCTAGTTCGTCTTTTAGAGGATCTGAGAGACCCATGCGAAACTGGTAGTGTAATGCAGCATTATTCCAGTCTGTATCGGAGCTCCAGCGCCTGAATTCCGTCACGTAGTCTTCCACAGGCCTGCGTCCTTGCTGCAGGGTATGCAGGGCTGTCTCCGCGGTAGCGGTTAGCTGCGGGTCTTCATAAAGTGAGGACATGGCCTGGAAGAAGGTGTTTAAGGTGTTCAGTGAGGGGTCCTTCTTTTCCAAGAGCCGATGGGCCCAGGACTGGGGTTCATCTGACAGGAGGGAGATAACAAACCCAACCTTGGTGGCTTTGAGGGAAAAAGTCCTTGGTTGTAGGGCAAAAAGGAGCTCGCAAGCATTGCGGAATGTCCTGAATTTGCTCCGGTTGCCGGAAAACTTCTCAGGGGGAACCCTGGGTTCTGGTGGCAACATCACCACAGAGGGTGTAGCAGAAGTCCCAGGGGCAGCAGAAGCGGAAGCGGACAGGACTTGGACACGTTCCTCCAGGTTAGCGTAACCTTCCTGCAAGTTCTTCACCGCCTGAGTAAGTCCTGCAAGATGGCGGCAGAGATCGTCCATAGGCGAGGCTCCCTGCGTGGGCTCGGACATGGCTGTCCGGTACTGTCACGTACCTAGGGATGGAGCCCAGAATGCAGGGAGCGGCCTCTCGTATGCCTCTGGCTCGTGAACCCCCGAAGGTGGGAACAGGGGCCCGCGAGTGCAGGGGTGCACAAGTGCCTGGCAGATGGCAGGTGTGGGCTTGACTGGAACCGTGCAGGGATCAGGAACACAGGAACTGCAGACAGCGCTGAAGGTTCTGAGATTTGCAGGAACTTCTGGGACAGCTGGCAGCAGGGAGGTGTTCTGTAGTCCCACAGGAACACTGGTCAGCAGACTGAAGGGAACACGTGCTTGAACAATGGAATGCTGGACAGAGCAGGTTCAGGCAGAGGCAGGCGGATTGTCAGAGTACAGGCAGGGTCGGCAACAGACGGGCAACAACAGGACCAGAGGAGCAGGCAGAGAATAGTCAGACAAGCCGGGGTCGGAGGCAGGCAGCGGGCAGGTGAAGTCAGGAACAAGCCGGGTGACAGAAATCAAACAGGTACTTAGTAAATAGCAGAGGTCTCAGGAAATGCTGTAGACCGGACAGCAAGAGGCCTCAGTCACAAGCTTCCTTTTAAAGGCTTTTTGGCGCCAATTGGAGACCGACGGCGCGTCAGCGCACACCAGCGCCCGCCGACGCCAATGCGCGCCAACAAGCGCTGATTGGGTCTGAACGAAGTTCTGTGGGCAGGTCCTCCTAGGTCACTGGGATGTCTTCCTTGACACATACTACAGGAGATGACCAGACTGCGAATCCGACATGCTACAAGAGATGACCAGACTGCGAATGCGACATACTACAAGAGATGACCAGACTGCAAATGCGACATACTACAGGAGATGACCAGACTGCAAATGTGACATACTACAGGAGATGACCAGACTGCAAATGCGACATACTACAGAAGATGACCAGACTGCAAATGTGACATACTACAGGAGATGACCAGACTGCGAATGTGACATACTACAGAAGATGACTAGACTGCAAATGCGACATACTACAAGTGATGACCAGACTGCGAATGTGACATACTACAGAAGATGACCAGACTGCAAATGCAACATACTACAGGAGATGACCAGACTGCGAATCCGACATGCTAGAAGAGATGACCAGACTGCGAATGCGACATACTACAAGAGATGACAAGACTGCAAATGCGACATACTACAGGAGATGACCAGACTGCGAATGTGACATACTACAAGAGATGACCAGACTGCAAATGCGACATACTACAGGAGATGACCAGACTGCGAATCCGACATGCTACAAGAGATGACCAGACTGCGAATGCGACATACTACAGGAGATGACCAGACTGTGAATGTGACATACTACAGAAGATATCCAGACTGCAAATGCGACATACTACAGGAGATGACCAGACTGCGAATGTGACATACTACAGAAGATGACCAGACTGCAAATGCGACATACTACAGGAGATGACCAGACTGCGAATGCGACATACTACAGGAGATGACCAGACTGCGAATGCGACATACTACAGGAGATGACCAGACTGCGAATGCGACATACTACAGGAGATGACCAGACTGCGAATGCGACATACTACAGGAGATGACCAGACTGTGAATGCGACGTACTACAGGAGATGACCAGACTGCGAATCCGACATACTACAGGAGATGACCAGACTGCAAATCTGACATACTACAGGAGATGACCAGACTGCGAATGCGACATACTACAGGAGATGACCAGACTGCGAATCCGACATACTACAAGAGATGACCAGACTGCAAATGTAACATACTACAGGAGATGACCAGACTGCGAATGTGACGTACTACAGAAGATGACTAGACTGCAAATGCGACATACTACAGGAGATGACCAGACTGCGAATGCGACATACTACAGGAGATGACCAGACTGCGAATCCGACATACTACAAGAGATAACCAGACTGCAAATGTGACATACTACAGGAGATGACCAGACTGCGAATGTGACGTACTACAGGAGATGACCAGACTGCGAATGTGACATACTACAGAAGATGACGAGACTGCAAATGTGACATACTACAGGAGATGATCAGACTGCAAATGCAACATACTTCAGGGGATGACCAGACTGTGAATGTGACATACTACAGAAGATGACTAGACTGCAAATGCGACATACTACAGGAGATGACCAGACTGCGAATGCGACATACTACAGGAGATGACCAGACTGCGAATGCGACATACTACAGGAGATGACCAGACTACGAATGCGACATACTACAGGAGATGACTAGACTGCGAATGCGACGTACTACAGGAGATGACCAGACTGCGAATGCGACGTACTACAGGAGATGACCAGACTGCGAATCCGACATACTACAGGAGATGACCAGACTGCGAATCCGACATACTACAGGAGATGACCAGACTGCAAATACGACATACTACAGGAGATGACCAGACTGCGAATCCGACATACTACAAGAGATGACCAGACTGCAAATGTGACATAGTACAGGAGATGACCAGACTGCGAATGTGACGTATTACAGGAGATGACTAGACTGCAAATGCGACATAGTACAGGAGATGACCAGACTGCGAATGTGACGTACTACAGGAGATGACTAGACTGCAAATGCGACATACTACAGAAGATGACCAGACTGCAAATGTGACATACTACAGGAGATGACCAGACTGCGAATGTGACATACTACAGAAGATGACCAGACTGCAAATGTGACATACTACAGGAGATGACCAGACTGCGAATGTGACATACTACAAGAGATGACCAGACTGTAAATGCGACATACTACAGAAGATGACCAGACTGCGAATGCGACATACTACAGGAGATGACCAGACTGCGAATGTGACATACTACAGGAGATGACCAGACTGCAAATGCGACATACTACAGAAGATGACCAGACTGCGAATGTGACATACTACAGAAGATGACCAGACTGCAAATGTGACATACTACAGGAGATGACCAGACTGCGAATGCGACATACTACAGGAGATGACCAGACTGCAAATGCGACATACTACAGGAGATGACCAGACTGCGAATGCGACATACTACAGGAGATGACCAGACTGCGAATGTGACGTACTACAGGAGATGACCAGACTGCGAATCCGACATCCTACAGGAGATGACCAGACTGCGAATCCGACAAACTACAGGAGATGACCAGACTGCGAATGTGACATACTACAGAAGATGACTAGACTGCAAATGCGACAAACTACAGGAGATGACCAGACTGCGAATCCGACATACTACAGGAGATGACCAGACTGCGAATCCGACATACTACAGGAGATGACCAGACTGCGAATGCGACATACTACAGGAGATGACCAGACTGCAAATGTGACATACTACAGGAGATGACCAGACTGAGAATGTGACGTACTACAGGAGATGACCAGACTGCGAATGTGACATACTACAGGAGATGACCAGACTGCAAATGTGACATACTACAGGAGATGATCAGACTGCAAATGTGACATACTACAGGAGATGACCAAACTGCGAATGTGACATACTACAGAAGATGACTAGACTGCAAATGCGACATACTACAGGAGATGACCAGACTGCGAATCCGACATACTGCAGGAGATGACCAGACTGCGAATCCGACATACTACAAGAGATAACCAGACTGCAAATGTGACATACTACAGGAGATGACCAGACTGCGAATGTGACGTACTACAGGAGATGACCAGACTGCGAATGTGACATACTACAGAAGATGACGAGACTGCAAATGTGACATACTACAGGAGATGATCAGACTGCAAATGCAACATACTTCAGGGGATGACCAGACTGTGAATGTGACATACTACAGAAGATGACTAGACTGCAAATGCGACATACTACAGGAGATGACCAGACTGCGAATGCGACATACTACAGGAGATGACCAGACTGCGAATGCGACATACTACAGGAGATGACCAGACTACGAATGCGACATACTACAGGAGATGACTAGACTGCGAATGCGACGTACTACAGGAGATGACCAGACTGCGAATGCGACGTACTACAGGAGATGACCAGACTGCGAATCCGACATACTACAGGAGATGACCAGACTGCGAATCCGACATACTACAGGAGATGACCAGACTGCAAATGTGACGTACTACAGGAGATGACCAGACTGCGAATCCGACATCCTACAGGAGATGTCCAGACTGCGAATCCGACAAACTACAGGAGATGACCAGACTGCGAATGTGACATACTACAGAAGATGACTAGACTGCAAATGCGACAAACTACAGGAGATGACCAGACTGCGAATCCGACATACTACAGGAGATGACCAGACTGCGAATCCGACATACTACAGGAGATGACCAGACTGCGAATGCGACATACTACAGGAGATGACCAGACTGCAAATGTGACATACTACAGGAGATGACCAGACTGAGAATGTGACGTACTACAGGAGATGACCAGACTGCGAATGTGACATACTACAGGAGATGACCAGACTGCAAATGTGACGTACTACAGGAGATGATCAGACTGCAAATGTGACATACTACAGGAGATGACCAAACTGCGAATGTGACATACTACAGAAGATGACTAGACTGCAAATGCGACATACTACAGGAGATGACCAGACTGCGAATCCGACATACTACAGGAGATGACCAGACTGCGAATGCGACATACTACAGGAGATGACCAGACTGCGAATCCGACATACTACAAGAGATAACCAGACTGCAAATGTGACATACTACAGGAGATGACCAGACTGCGAATGTGACGTACTACAGGAGATGACCAGACTGCGAATGTGACATACTACAGAAGATGACGAGACTGCAAATGTGACATACTACAGGAGATGATCAGACTGCAAATGCAACATACTACAGGGGATGACCAGACTGTGAATGTGACATACTACAGAAGATGACTAGACTGCAAATGCGACATACTACAGGAGATGACCAGACTGCGAATGCGACATACTACAGGAGATGACCAGACTACGAATGCGACATACTACAGGAGATGACTAGACTGCGAATGCGACGTACTACAGGAGATGACCAGACTGCGAATGCGACGTACTACAGGAGATGACCAGACTGCGAATCCGACATACTACAGGAGATGACCAGACTGCGAATCCGACATACTACAGGAGATGACCAGACTGCAAATGCGACATACTACAGGAGATGACCAGACTGCGAATCCGACATACTACAAGAGATGACCAGACTGCAAATGTGACATAGTACAGGGGATGACCAGACTGCGAATGTGACGTACTACAGGAGATGACTAGACTGCAAATGCGACATACTACAGAAGATGACCAGACTGCAAATGTGACATACTACAGGAGATGACCAGACTGCGAATGTGACATACTACAGAAAATGACCAGACTGCAAATGTGACATACTACAGGAGATGACCAGACTGCGAATGTGACATACTACAAGAGATGACCAGACTGCAAATGCGACATACTACAGGAGATGACCAGACTGCGAATCCGACATGCTACAAGATATGACCAGACTGCGAATGCAACATACTACAAGAGATGACCAGACTGCAAATGCGACATACTACAGGAGATGACCAGACTGCGAATGTGACATACTACAGGAGATGACCAGACTGCGAATGTGACATACTACAGGAGATGACCAGACTGCGAATGTGACATACTACAGAAGATGACTAGACTGCAAATGCGACATACTACAGGAGATGACCAGACTGCGAATGTGACATACTACAGGAGATGACCAGACTGCGAATGCGACATACTACAGAAGATGACTAGACTGCGAATGCGACATACTACAGGTGATGACCAGACTGCGAATCCGACATGCTACAAGAGTTGACCAGACTGCAAATGCGACATACTACAGGAGATGACCAGACTGCAAATGCGACATACTACAGGAGATGACCAGACTGCGAATGCGACATACTACAGGAGATGACCAGACTGCGAATGTGACGTACTACAGGAGATGACCAGACTGCGAATCCGACATCCTACAGGAGATGACCAGACTGCGAATCCGACAAACTACAGGAGATGACCAGACTGCGAATGTGACATACTACAGAAGATGACTAGACTGCAAATGCGACAAACTACAGGAGATGACCAGACTGCGAATCCGACATACTACAGGAGATGACCAGACTGCGAATCTGACATACTACAGGAGATGACCAGACTGCGAATGCGACATACTACAGGAGATGACCAGACTGCAAATGTGACATACTACAGGAGATGACCAGACTGAGAATGTGACGTACTACAGGAGATGACCAGACTGCGAATGTGACATACTACAGGAGATGACCAGACTGCAAATGTGACATACTACAGGAGATGATCAGACTGCAAATGTGACATACTACAGGAGATGACCAAACTGCGAATGTGACATACTACAGAAGATGACTAGACTGCAAATGCGACATACTACAGGAGATGACCAGACTGCGAATCCGACATACTACAGGAGATGACCAGACTGCGAATGCGACATACTACAGGAGATGACCAGACTGCGAATCCGACATACTATAAGAGATAACCAGACTGCAAATGTGACATACTACAGGAGATGACCAGACTGCGAATGTGACGTACTACAGGAGATGACCAGACTGCAAATGTGACGTACTACAGGAGATGACCAGACTGCAAATGTGACATACTACAGAAGATGACCAGACTGCAAATGTGACATACTACAGGAGATGATCAGACTGCAAATGCAACATACTTCAGGGGATGACCAGACTGCGAATGTGACATACTACAGAAGATGACTAGACTGCAAATGCGACATACTACAGGAGATGACCAGACTGCGAATGCGACATACTACAGGAGATGACCAGACTGCGAATGCGACATACTACAGGAGATGACCAGACTGTGAATGCGACGTACTACAGGAGATGACCAGACTGCGAATGCGACGTACTACAGGAGATGACCAGACTGCGAATCCGACATACTACAGGAGATGACCAGACTGCGAATCCGACATACTACAGGAGATGACCAGACTGCGAATCCGACATACTACAGGAGATGACCAGACTGCGAATCCGACATGCTACAAGATATGACCAGACTGCGAATGCAACATACTACAAGAGATGACCAGACTGCAAATGCGACATACTACAGGAGATGACCAGACTGCGAATGTGACATACTACAGGAGATGACCAGACTGCGAATGTGACATACTACAGGAGATGACCAGACTGCGAATGTGACATACTACAGAAGATGACTAGACTGCAAATGCGACATACTACAGGAGATGACCAGACTGCGAATGTGACATACTACAGGAGATGACCAGACTGCGAATGCGACATACTACAGAAGATGTCTAGACTGCGAATGCGACATACTACAGGTGATGACCAGACTGCGAATCCGACATGCTACAAGAGTTGACCAGACTGCAAATGCGACATACTACAGGAGATGACCAGACTGCAAATGCGACATACTACAGGAGATGACCAGACTGCGAATGCAACATACTACAGGAGATGACCAGACTGCGAATGTGACGTACTACAGGAGATGACCAGACTGCGAATCCGACATCCTACAGGAGATGACCAGACTGCGAATCCGACAAACTACAGGAGATGACCAGACTGCGAATGTGACATACTACAGAAGATGACTAGACTGCAAATGCGACAAACTACAGGAGATGACCAGACTGCGAATCCGACATACTACAGGAGATGACCAGACTGCGAATCCGACATACTACAGGAGATGACCAGACTGCGAATGCGACATACTACAGGAGATGACCAGACTGCAAATGTGACATACTACAGGAGATGACCAGACTGAGAATGTGACATACTACAGGAGATGACCAGACTGCGAATGTGACATACTACAGGAGATGACCAGACTGCAAATGTGACATACTACAGGAGATGATCAGACTGCAAATGTGACATACTACAGGAGATGACCAAACTGCGAATGTGACATACTACAGAAGATGACTAGACTGCAAATGCGACATACTACAGGAGATGACCAGACTGCGAATCCGACATACTACAGGAGATGACCAGACTGCGAATGCGACATACTACAGGAGATGACCAGACTGCGAATCCGACATACTATAAGAGATAACCAGACTGCAAATGTGACATACTACAGGAGATGACCAGACTGCGAATGTGACGTACTACAGGAGATGACCAGACTGCAAATGTGACGTACTACAGAAGATGACCAGACTGCAAATGTGACATACTACAGAAGATGACCAGACTGCAAATGTGACATACTACAGGAGATGATCAGACTGCAAATGCAACATACTTCAGGGGATGACCAGACTGCGAATGTGACATACTACAGAAGATGACTAGACTGCAAATGCGACATACTACAGGAGATGACCAGACTGCGAATGCGACATACTACAGGAGATGACCAGACTGCGAATGCGACATACTACAGGAGATGACCAGACTGCGAATGCGACATACTACAGGAAATGACCAGACTGCGAATGCGACATACTACAGGAGATGACCAGACTGCGAATCCGACATACTACAGGAGATGACCAGACTGCGAATCCGACATACTACAGGAGATGACCAGACTGCGAATCCGACATACTACAGGAGATGACCAGACTGCGAATCCGACATACTACAAGAGATGACCAGACTGCAAATGTGACATACTACAGTAGATGACCAGACTGCGAATGTGACGTACTACAAGAGATGACCAGACTGCGAATGTGACATACTACAGAAGATGACCAGACTGCGAATGCGACATACTACAGGAGATGACCAGACTGCGACGTACTACAGGAGATGACCAGACTGCGACTCCGACATACTACAGGAGATGACCAGACTGCGAATGCGACATACTACAGGAGATGACCAGACTGCGAATCCGACATACTACAAGAGATGACCAGACTGCAAATGTGACATACTACAGGAGATGACCAGACTGCGAATGTGACGTACTACAGAAGATGACCAGACTGCGAATGTGACATACTACAGAAGATGACCAGACTGCAAATGTGACATACTACAGGAGATGATCAGACTGCAAATGTGACATACTACAGGAGATGACCAGACTGCGAATGTGACATACTACAGGAGATAACCAGACTGCAAATGTGACATACTAGAAGATGACCAAGTAGCCAGTTTTAAAATTTAAACCTGTCCTCTTTATAGCACCCTTCTTCACATTCCTGTCCTCACCCCCTTTATGGCACCCCCTCTACATTCCTGTCCTCACCCCCTTTATGGCACCCCCTTTACATTCCTGTCCTCACCCCCTTTGTAGATCCCCCCTTCACATTCCTGCCCTGCCTCCCTTTTATATCACCCCCTCCTCATTCCTTTCAGTTTCTGATACTTTCCCCTCCGTCCTTCATTGCAGTGCCCTCTTTCCTGTCTTACCTTACACAGGACACAGATGACATCAGAGGCACAGAGCTGACATCGGAAGTGCAGCAAAGGGATGGACAGAGGGCGGGACCACCTGCCCCAGTTAACTGATTGGTTGATAGAACCGCTCTGCATTCTTTCAACCAATCAGTTAACTGGGCCAGCCCCTGCCCTCCGTACATCGCTGTGCTGCGACATACTACAGGAGATGACCAGACTGCGAATGCGACATACTACAGAGATGACCAGACTGCGAATGCGACATACTACAGAAGATGACCAGACTGCGAATGTGACATACTACAGAAGATGACCAGACTGCAAATGCGACATACTACAGGAGATGACCAAACTGCGAATCCGACATGCTACAAGAGATGACCAGACTGCGAAATGCGACATACTACAAGAGATGACCAGACTGCGAATGTGACATACTACAGAAGATGACCAGACTGCAAATGCGACATACTACAGGAGATGACCAAACTGCGAATCCGACATGCTACAAGAGATGACCAGACTGCGAATGCGACATACTACAAGAGATGACCAGACTGCAAATGCGACATACTACAGGAGATGACCAGACTGCAAATGCGACATACTACAGAAGATGACCAGACTGCAAATCCGACATACTACAAGAGATGACCAGACTGCGAATGCGACATGCTACAAGAGATGACCAGACTGCGAATGCGACATACTACAGGAGATGACCAGACTGCGAATGTGACATACTACAGAAGATGACTAGACTGCAAATGCGACATACTACAGGTGATGACCAGACTGCGAATGTGACATACTAAGGAAGATGACCAGACTGCAAATGCGACATACTACAGGTGATGACCAGACTGCGAATGTGACATACTACAGAAGATGACCAGACTGCAAATGCGACATACTACAGGAGATGACCAGACTGCGAATCCGACATGCTACAAGATATGACCAGACTGCGAATGCAACATACTACAAGAGATGACAAGACTGCAAATGCGACATACTACAGGAGATGACCAGACTGCGAATGTGACATACTACAGGAGATGACCAGACTGCAAATGCGACATACTACAGAAGATGACTAGACTGAAAATGTGACATACTACAGGAGATGACCAGACTGCGAATGTGACATACTACAGAAGATGACTAGACTGCAAATGCGACATACTACAGGTGATGACCAGACTGCGAATGTGACATACTAAGGAAGATGACCAGACTGCAAATGCGACATACTACAGGTGATGACCAGACTGCAAATGCGACATACTACAGATGACCAGACTGCGAATGCGACATACTACAGGTGATGACCAGACTGTGAATGTGACATACTACAGGAGATGACCAAACTGCGAATCCGACATGCTACAGGAGATGACCAGACTGCGAATGCGACATACTACAAGAGATAACCAGACTGCAAATGCGACATACTACAGGAGATGACCAGACTGCGAATGTGACATACTACAGGAGATGACCAGACTGCAAATGCGACATACTACAGAAGATGACTAGACTGCAAATGTGACATACTACAGGAGATGACCAGACTGCGAATGCGACATACTACAAAAGATGACTAGACTGCAAATGCGACATACTACAGGTGATAACCAGACTGCGAATGTGACATACTACAGAAGATGACCAGACTGCAAATGCGACATACTACAGGAGATGACCAGACTGCGAATCCGACATGCTACAAGAGATGACCAGACTGCGAATGCGACATACTACAGGAGATGACCAGACTGCAAATGCGACATACTACAGGAGATGAACAGACTGCGAATGTGACATACTACAGAAGATGACCAGACTGCAAATGCGACATACTACAGGAGATGACCAGACTGCGAATCCGACATGCTACAAGAGATGACCAGACTGCGAATGCGACATACTACAAGAGATGACCAGACTGCGACTGTGACATACTACAGGAGATGACCAGACTGCGAATGTGACATAGTACAGAAGATGACTAGACTGCAAATGCGACATACTACAGGTGATGACCAGACTGCGAATGCGACATACTACAAGAGATGACCAGACTGCAAATGCGACATACTACAGGAGATGACCAGACTGCGAATGCGACATACTACAGGAGATGACCAGACTGCAAATGCGACATACTAAAGGAGATGACCAGACTGCAAATCCGACATACTACAAGAGATGACCAGACTGCAAATGCGACATACTACAGGAGATGACCAGACTGCGAAATGCGACATACTACAGGAGATGACCAGACTGCAAATGCGACATACTACAGGAGATGACCAGACTGCAAATGCGACATACTACAGGAGATGACCAGACTGCGAATGTGACATACTACAGAAGATGACCAGACTGCAAATGCGACATACTACAGGAAATGACCAGACTGCGAATGCGACAGACTACAGCAGATGACTAGACTGCATACATACTACAGGAGATGACCAGACTGCAAATGCGAATACAGGAGATGACCAGACTGCGAATGCGACGTGCTACAGGAGATGACCAGACTGCGAATGCGACATACTACAAGAGATGACCAGACTGCGACTGCGACGTACTACAGGAGATGACCAGACTGCGAATGCGACTACAGAGATGACCAGACTGCAAATGCGAATACTACAGGAGATGACCAGACTGCGAATGTGACGTACTACAAGAGATGACCAGACTGCGAATCCGACATACTACAAGAGATGACCAGACTGCAAATGTGACATACTACAGATGACCAGACTGCGAATGCGACATACTACAGGAGATGACCAGACTGCGAATGCGACATACTACAGGAGATGACCAGACTGCGAATGTGACAACAGGAGATGACCAGACTGCGACTACATATGACCAGATGACCAAGACTGCAAATGCGACATACTACAGGAGATGACCAGACTGCGAATGCGACATACTACAGGAGATGACCAGACTGCAAATGCGACATACTACAGGAGATGACCAGACTGCGAATGCGACATACTACAGGAGATGACCAGACTGCGAATCTGACATGCTACAAGAGATGACCAGACTGCGAATGCGACATACTACAGGAGATGACCAGACTGCGAATGCGACATACTACAGGAGATGACCAGACTGCGAATGCGACATACTACAGGAGATGACCAGACTGCGAATGCGACATACTACAGGAGATGACCAGACTGCGAATGTGACATACTACAGAAGATGACTAGACTGCGAATGCGACATACTACAGGAGATGACCAGACTGCGAATGTGACATACTACAGGAGATGACCAGACTGCGAATGCGACATACTACAGAAGATGACCAGACTGCGAATGCGATGACATACTACAGGAGATGACCAGACTGCAAATGCGACATACTACAGGAGATGACCAGACTGCAAATGCGACATACTACAGGAGATGACCAGACTGCGAATGCGACATACTACAGGAGATGACCAGACTGCGAAATGCGACATACTACAGGAGATGACCAGACTGCGAATGCGACATACTACAGAGATGACCAGACTGCGAATGCGACATACTACAGGAGATGACCAGACTGAGAATGCGACTACAGGAGATGACCAGACTGCAAATGCGACATACTACAGGAGATGACCAGACTGCGAATGCGACAGGAGATGACCAGACTGCGACTGCGACATACTACAGGAGATGACCAGACTGCGAATGCGACATACTACAGGAGATGACCAGACTGCAAATGCGACATACTACAGGAGATGACCAGACTGCGAATGTGACATACTACAGAAGATGACCAGAGATGACCAGAATGCGACATACTACAGGAGATGACTAGACTGCAAATGCGACATACTACAGGAGATGACCAGACTGCGAATGCGACTGCGACAGGAGATGACCAGACTGCAAATGCGACATACTACAGGAGATGACTGCGAATGCGACATACTACAGAGATGACCAGACTGCGAATGCGACATACTACAGGAGATGACCAGACTGCAAATGCGACATACTACAGGAGATGACCAGACTGCGAATGCGACATACTACAGGAGATGACCAGACTGCGAATGCGACATACTACATACTACAGGAGATGACCAGACTGCGAATGTGACATACTACAGCAGATGACCAGACTGCGAATGTGACATACTACAGGAGATGACCAGACTGCGAATGCTGACATACTACAGGAGATGACCAGACTGCGAATGCGACATACTACAGGAGATGACCAGACTGCGAATGCGACATACTACAGGAGATGACCAGACTGCGAATGCGACATACTACAGGAGGAGACCAGACTGCGAATGCGACATACTACAGAGATGACCAGACTGCGAATGCGACATACTACAGAGATGACCAGACTGCGAATGCGACATACTACAGGAGATGACCAGACTGCGAATGCGACATACTACAGGAGATGACCAGACTGCGAATGCGACATACTACAGGAGATGACCAGACTGCGAATGCGACATACTACAGGAGATGACCAGACTGCGAATGCGACATACTACAGGAGATGTCCAGACTGCAAATGCGACATACTACAGGAGATGACCAGACTGCGAATGCTGACATACTACAGGAGATGACCAGACTGCGAATGCGACATACTACAGGAGATGACCAGACTGCAAATGCGACATACTACAGGAGATGACCAGACTGCGAATGCGACATACTACAGAGATGACCAGACTGCGAATGCGACATACTACAGGAGATGACCAGACTGCGAATGCGACATACTACAGGAGATGACTGCGAATGCGACATACTACAGAGATGACCAGACTGCGAAATGCGACATACTACAGGAGATGACCAGACTGCGAATGCGACATACTACAGGAGATGACCAGACTGCAAATGCGACATACTACAGGAGATGACCAGACTGCGAATGCGACATACTACAGGAGATGACCAGACTGCGAATGCGACATACTACAGGAGATGACCAGACTGCGAATGCGACATACTACAGGAGATGACCAGACTGCGAAATGCGACATACTACAAGATGACCAGACTGCGACTGATACTACAGGAGATGACCTGACTGCAAATGCGACATACTACAGGAGATGACCAGACTGCGAATGCGACATACTACAGGAGATGACCAGACTGCGAATGCGACATACTACAGGAGATGACCAGACTGCGAATGCGACATACTACAGGAGATGACCAGACTGCGAATGCGACATACTACAGAGATGACCAGACTGCGAATGCGACATACTCCAGGAGATGACCAGACTGCGAATGCGACATACTACAGGAGATGACCAGACTGCGAATGCGACATACTACAGGAGATGACCAGACTGCGAATGCGACATACTACAGGAGATGACCAGACTGCGAAATGCGACATACTACAGGAGATGACCAGACTGCAAATGCGACATACTACAGGAGATGACCAGACTGCAAATGCGACATACTACAGGAGATGACCAGACTGCGAATGCGACATACTACAGAGATGACCAGACTGCGAATGCGACATACTACAGGAGATGACCAGACTGCTGACATACTACAGGAGATGACCAGACTGCGAATGTGACATACTACAGAAGATGACCAGACTGCGAATGCGACATACTACAGGAGATGACCAGACTGCGAATGCGACATACTACAGGAGATGACCAGACTGCGACCAGACTGCGACATACTACAGGAGATGACCAGACTGCGAATGCGACATACTACAGGAGATGACCAGACTGCTGACATACTACAGGAGATGACCAGACTGCGAATGCGACATACTACAGGAGATGACCAGACTGCGAATGCGACATACTACAGGAGATGACCAGACTGCGAATGCGACATACTACAGGAGATGACCAGACTGCGAATGCAACATACTACAGGAGATGACCAGACTGCGAATGTGACATACTACAGAAGATGACTAGACTGCAAATGCGACATACTACAGGAGATGACCAGACTGCGAATGTGACATACTACAGAAGATGACTAGACTGCAAATGCGACATACTACAGGAGATGACCAGACTGCGAATGCGACATACTACAGGAGATGACCAGACTGCGAATGCGACATACTACAGGAGATGACCAGACTGCGAATGCGACATACTACAGGAGATGACCAGACTGCAAATGCGACATACTAGAAGATGACCAAGTAGCAGGTTTTAAAATTTAAACCTGACCTCTTTATAGCACCCTTCTTCACATTCCTGTCCTCACCCCCTTTATGGCACCCCCTTTACATTCCTGTCCTCACCCCCTTTGTAGATCCCCACTTCACATTCCTGCCCTGCCTCCCTTTTATATCACCCCCTCCTCATTCCTTTCAGTTTCTGATACTTTCCCCTCCGTCCTTCATTGCAGTGCCCTCTTTCCTGTCTTACCTTACACAGGACACAGATGACATCAGAGGCACAGAGCTGACATCGGAAGTGCAGCAAAGGGATGGACAGAGGGCGGGACCACCTGCCCCAGTTAACTGATTGGTTGATAGAACCGCTCTGCATTCTTTCAACCAATCAGTTAACTGGGCCAGCCCCTGCCCTCCGTGCATCGCTGTGCTGCGACATACTACAGGAGATGACCAGACTGCGAATGTGACATACTACAGGAGATGACCAGACTGCAAATGCGACATACTACAGATGACCAGACTGTGAATCCGAAATGCTACAAGAGATGACCAGACTGCGAATGTGACATACTACCGGAGATGACCAGACTGCGAATGTGACATACTAAGGAAGATGACCAGACTGCAAATGCGACATACTACAGGTGATGACCAGACTGCAAATGCGACATACTACAGATGACCAGACTGCGAATGCGACATACTACAGGTGATGACCAGACTGTGAATGTGACATACTACAGGAGATGACCAAACTGCGAATCTGACATGCTACAGGAGATGACCAGACTGCGAATGCAACATACTACAGGAGATGACCAGACTGCGAATGTGACATACTACAGGAGATGACCAGACTGCAAATGCGACATACTACAGAAGATGACTAGACTGCAAATGTGACATACTACAGGAGATGACCAGACTGCGAATGTGACATACTACAGGAGATGACCAGACTGCAAATGCGACATACTACAGAAGATGACTAGACTGCAAATGTGACATACTACAGGAGATGACCAGACTGCGAATGTGACATACTACAGAAGATGACTAGACTGCAAATGCGACATACTACAGGAGATGACCAGACTGCGAATGTGACATACTACAGAAGATGACCAGACTGCGAATGTGACATACTACAGGAGATGACCAGACTGCAAATGCGACATACTACAGGAGATGACCAGACTGCGAATCTGACATGCTACAAGAGATGACCAGACTGCGAATGTGACATACTACAAGAGATGACCAGACTGCAAATGCGACATACTACAGGGTATGACCAGACTGCGAATCTGACATGCTACAAGAGATGACCAGACTGCGAATGCGACATACTACAGGAGATGACCAGACTGCAAATGCGACATACTACAGGAGATGACCAGACTGCGAATGTGACATACTACAGGAGATGACCAGACTGCAAATGCGACATACTACAGGAGATGACCAGACTGCGAATGTGACGTACTACAGAAGATGACCAGACTGCGAATGTGACATACTACAGAAGATGACCAGACTGCAAATGTGACATACTACAGGAGATGATCAGACTGCAAATGTGACATACTACAGGAGATGACCAGACTGCGAATGTGACATACTACAGGAGATAACCAGACTGCAAATGTGACATACTAGAAGATGACCAAGTAGCCAGTTTTAAAATTTAAACCTGTCCTCTTTATAGCACCCTTCTTCACTTTCCTGTCCTCACCCCCTTTATGGCACCCCCTTTACATTCCTGTCCTCACCCCCTTTATGGCACCCCCTTTACATTTCTGTCCTCACCCCCTTTGTAGATCCCCCCTTCACAGTCCTGTCCTGCCTCCCTTTTATATCACCCCTCCTCATTCCTTTCAGTTTCTGATACTTTCCCCTCCGTCCTTCATTACAGTGCCCTCTTTCCTGTCTTACCTTACACAGGACACAGATGACATCAGAGGCACAGAGCTGACATCGGAAGTGCAGCAAAGGGATGGACAGAGGGCGGGACCACCTGCCCCAGTTAACTGATTGGTTGATAGAACCGCTCTGCATTCTTTCAACCAATCAGTTAACTTGGCCAGCCCCTGCCCTCCGTGCATCGCTGTGCTGCTTATTCGATGTCAGCTCTGTGAGGACAACAGAGCTAGCAGGCAGCGGCAGCTGATGATAAAAAAAGCTTAAATGGCGTGACCGCGGCGGGGTCGCACAGATGATTGATGCGGTCCGGACTTGGTCCACTCCACCACTCTGCCTGTTAAAATCTAGAGCCTTGGGCGGCTCTAGTCCTGAAGAGGGAACGGCATTCCTGCTATGAAAAAAGTGCAGGGACGCCGTTCCCACGCGTTCCCGCTGGACTCAAGCCCTGATTTTGTACCTATATATAAGAAGGCCAGTATGGTGGCCTGAATTTATGGGAGGAGCCCGGGGGGTATTTAACCAGCCCACTGGCCGCTGGTCTTTGTCGGTTTCCTGTGCGCGATATCTGTTACGTCAGAGATCTAGGGCCGAGACAAACGTTTGTGAGTTCCTGTTCGCGAGTTCCCGTATTCGTTAGTCTCGTCTTCGTCAGTTTGTGTTGCAAGTTCTGTGTTCGTGAGTCCGTGTCCATGAGACGTCGTCGTTCGTATTAGTAGCACTCTTTACCGAGTCGCAGTTTCAGTACAACGCATCTGGTTAGGCTGTCGCAGGTAGGGCTTCGGCTCCCAATTTTTATTTCTATGCACTGCATTTTGCCATGTCACTAAGCTGTGGTATCCGTATAAACTCACTAATTACTCACAAACATGTCACGAATCGTAAACGTATACATTTCACCCGCACGTGTTTGTAACCAAATAACGGTTGTTACCAGGTGTCGCAAGACGACTCGTTGTCGCTCGCTTATGACACTCCGGTCGGTGCCACATCAAGCACTCATTTCGCAAACATTTCAAATCTGTTTGAATCGCACAATCTTTTTTGAATCATTTAAAAAACATTGGCGAGTCATTTCGGATCATTCTGAAACATTTTGAATCATTTCAATCATTTCTGTACCATTTCAAATCATTTCTATACAATTTCATATCATTTCTATACCATTTCAAGCATTTCAAATCATTTCAATCATTTATTCATTTCGATCATTTCATTGATTTCTGTCACGAGCCGTGCTCCGATTCGAATCCCGTCGCATCTGCGATGTACCGATTCGCTCCGGTGTCTCCCAGTTTTCGGCCTCATTTCAGTACATGCTCCAGAGACAGATTCACTTGTTGGTTACAGATTCAGGCACTGATTCTAGTCTTTGTCATGGCATATCATTTCTGTCACATATTACGTTCCGATACGAATCCAGTCACATCCAAAGATGCATCGATTCGCTCCGGTGCGCCCAGTTGCTTCAGCCTCATTTCAGTACATGCTCCAGAGACGGATTCACTTGTTGGTGGTAGCTTCAGTCGTTGATTCTAGTCTTTGTCATAGCATATAATTTCTGTCACATATTACGTTCTGATGCGAATCCAGTCGCATCCAGTCGATGCACCGATTCGCCTTGGTATGCCCAGTTGCTCGGCCTCATTTCAGTACATGCTCCAGAGACAGATTCACTTTTATAGGTTTGATCATTTTTGATTCTTGTCTTTGCCATGGCATATCATTTCTGTGTCACCTATCACGTTCCGACATGAATCTAGTCACGTCTTCGCACTAATTCGCCTCGGCGTGCCCCAGGACCAGCCTCATTTCAGCACATGCTCCAGAGTCCGATCATGCTCAGTCGCAAACAGTGGCATGACGATCCGCGCCTCCGTCATGGCAGTTCGAATCATTTCCCCTCATGTACCGCGATCCGATTCGAATCCTGTTGCATCCACGATGTACCGATTCGTCCCGGTGTGCCCCAGCTATTTGGCCTCATTTCACCAATTGCCTAATTTCAGTACATGCTCCAGAGTCCGGTGCGCAGTCACTCGCAACGACGGTACGACCGAGCCAGGCCTCTGTCATGGCAGTTTATTTTGTTAAAGGCAACATTTCATTCATTTCTTTCATTTCATGTTCATTTCATTTAATTTTTTATTTCATTTCATTCTCATTTCATTTCTAAGTCACTGACGCCTGTTAAATCACCATTTTAAGCCAAATTTCAGGAAAACAGCAAAAACAACTCTCAACAAGTGCTTTTATCTCGTATTTTCTTCAGGTCAGTCGGATTCAGTAGGTCCACCTGCACCAGCTTGAACGGTGCTTCAGCAGGTAAAAGAAAAAAAAAAGAGGGGGACATGTATACTCAGCTTGGGTACGTATGCAGTAGGGAGCACAAGCAAGACTTAAATTCATGTCACCCTCAATAGGTTTCAGGCTGCTAAAGACTCAACACAGAGGACAAGTCAGCAGGCTTCATAAGCCACAGAACGATGTCTTCAGCCGGCAGTGAAGACCTCACGGCCCCTCTGTCACCCTCTCCAGTCTCCGAGAGTGGCAGTGTTCAGTCTCTTAGGGGGTGGACTATCCCTAGGTTGACTACTGAACTGGGACGTAGAGGGGTGCCCTTTCATACTATGGCCAGGAAGGCAGGGCTGTTCAGGCTTCTCTTTCCTCCACCTGCCACAGCAGGATCCAGCACCCAACAGGCGTCCTTGGACTCAATCTCATCTGCTATTTCCCAGTTGCACACCTTGGTGTCATCCCTGACCTAATCAGTCACTGAGGTACAGAACAGGGTGGCACTTCTGGAGTTGCAGTCCCTGACCCTGCCGTAGTCCAGGTCATCACAGCTCCTTCCACAGGTATCACAGCGTGGAGTCCGGTAGTATACCCTTCTCACCTTGTACCAACCAACGTCAGGAAGGACATCCTGGAAGGCAAGGACATCAACCTTGCCTCTTTACTCATCTCAGTCCATGATCTGGCAGAGAACAAGGCGTATACTTGGGGGGACGTCTCAGTTATCCTGAAAGCCAAAGACCCCAGGCTTAACAGGAAACTTTCTGTACCAGAATTTACCTTGGCTTTTGGCATGTTGAGGGACATGGTTTGTTCAGCCTCCCCCGGCAGATGGGAGGAGCTGGACTTATACCTCCACACAGTCGTAGACCTAGGCTACAAATACGGTGGCTTTGGGTTCTACGACTATCATTGCTCCTTCTCTGCCAAAGCCGCAGCAAGGTTCCTCCAGTTTCAGACGCCCACACATTGGATACAGAACTCTTCTGTCAACACTTCGCTGGTCTGCGGTCACCACTGTGCACAATATGCCAGTCGGCTACCCACACCACTGCCTGGTGTGCCAACGCGGCTACCAATCGCCAGTTTGATAACACCGCTACTTCCAGCGCAGGTCAGGGTCAGCAGGCCCCTACACAAGTGCCACAGACGGCCAAGCTCGGACGCCCAGTCCGGACTGCGGGAGGAGCAGCCATATGCAACAACTACAATTACGGGTCATGTAATTTCAGTCAGTGCCGCCTACTCCATGTCTGTACCCTGTGCCAGATGGCTCACCCCAGGATCCTATGTAAGGTCAAACAGAAGAAGGCATGACTAAGCCGGGTCAATGTCGCATGGCTCAGCTTCTATCTGACTGCACACCCCACTCCCTCCCTGGTCGTCTACCTCATTCAAGGCTTCACCGAGGGCTTCCATGCCGGTCTCATCTCCCTGCCCCACACCACCTACGAGTGCAGAAACCTGCGGTCGGCAGCCATCAATGAACAGGCCATCGATCAGCTCCTGCAGACGGAGATAGATTGGGACTTCATGATAGGCCCTTTCATCCAGCCCCCCTTCAACACATGGAGAGTTAGCCCTATTGGGCTTGTTAAGGGCAAATTTACTAATAAATTACGTCTTGTCTACGACTTGTCATCGCCTCACTCCTTCCCCATCCCTAGTCTCAATTCCCTTATCCCCTCTGAAGAGTTTTCCCTCAAGTATGCCTCAGTGGACATGGAATCCCAGGCCATACTCAGAACAGGCACAGGTACCTGGCTTTCTAAAGCAGACATCTCAGATGCCTTTAAGTTACTGCCCATACACCCGTCCCTTTGGTGCTGGCATGGCATCAAATGGAGGGAGGCATACTACTTTGCCACCAAACTGACCTTCGGGTCAAAGAGTAGCCCCTGGCTATTTAATACATTTGCCCAGACACGTGGATCCTCTTGTACAAAGCACAAGTGTCAAGAGGTCATCCACTACCTGGACGACTTTCTACTGATAGAGCCGCCCAGGTCAACCCCAGGGGACCTTTACAAATTAAGAGTGGTTTTTAACAACCTTAACGTTCCCATCGCGGAACACAAGGTCGACGGCCTAGCACACAAAATCACATTTCTGGGTGTCAATCTGGACACCCGTGCCATGCAGGCCAGCCTCCCCTCAGACAAATTGAACCGCATCAGGGCGGTTCTCCAGGAATTTACCTGTGCCAGAGGATGCACCCAAAAGCAACTTCAGTCCCTTCTTGGGATGCTTAATTTTGCGATGCGGATCATCCCCCAGGGCCGCTCCTTCCTATCCCGCCTGCTAGTCTACCTGTCCCACACCCAGGATCCGGATCACATCATCAACCTCGACACCGCTGCTATAGCGGACTTTGCCATGTGGGAAGAATTCCTATCTACCTGGAACGGTATTTCACTTTTCATCCCCACAGTGTCTTCCCTGTCACCACAGGGTTTGCGCCATTTCTGGCCATCTATGGTTTGCAGCACCCTGGCCACCACAGGTACTAGCAATACCTGGCTTCACCACCACATCTGCCCTCTTTGAGCTCTACCTGATAGTGGCAGCTGCGCACCTTTGGGGCCACAGCTGGTCCGGGCAGACCGTAGCATTCACGACCGACAATCTTGCTACCGCAGAAATTATAAATAAAGGCAGCTCTAAGTCCCGGGCCATTATGTCCTTCCTACGTAGGCTGGTGCAGTTATCTCTTAAACAACAGTTTAATGTCTACTGTTCATTCATTCCGGGGAAGCGCAATCTGGCAGCGAATGCACTTTCCCGTTTTTAATTACACCTTTTTCTTTAAACAGATGCCCAGACCCAGTCCCCTGTCGGTCACTATCCCGGTCTGGTCTCAGCTGACCCTGGACTAGCCCAGCATTTACAGGCAGCAACCCTACTCATCAATTCCTCGCTCTCCCGCAATACACTCAAGGCCTATCAGACAGCCTGGAGGGCATTCAACAAATTATTGTCTCAGCACCCCAAAGAAACGTCTAGTATCAAACAGATACTAGCCTTCATTTCCTACTGTCATGCTCAGTTGACTCTGTCCCACAACACCATAAGGCTGTACCTGGACGGTGTCCAACCTTTCCTGTCCCTACGGGACCCCACGAGACCCTCCTTGTTTACATTTCATGCAGTACGGGCTGTTCTCCGCGGTATCCAGAAGCTTCAGCCAGTAGTGTGTGCCAAACTCCTACCTATAACAGGAGAGGTCTTTAGCAACATGTCAACCATCCTGGACACATCTCCATTCGGTCTCCTCCCTAGTGTGGTCCTACAAGCCGCCATGCACCTGGCCTTCTACGAGTTCTTAAGACCCGGCAAATTCACTTGTAGTCACTTCAGGCCCAGTGTTACGCAAACGTAACTTGATCCGCCACGAGGACCACTTCATCCTACATGTAGCCGTTTCAAAGACTCAGCAAGTAGGCTCAGGAACGGACATACACCTCTACAGGACCCATAACAACTGGTGTCCAGTGGCCACACTGAATCGGTTATTAGTACTACTGTCCAAGCAGCCAGACTCTAGTCCTCTTCTACCCTTTTCTGTCAAACCTCTCAACACGTGCTAGTTCATGAAGCACACCCGGATCCTTCTCAGCAACCTTCATCTAAACCCCAGCCAGTACTCTGGACATTCATTCCAGATCGGGGCAGCCTCAACAGCATCCCGTCAAGGTGTCACGGACCATGTCATCAAGAAGCTAGACAGGTAGAAGTCAGCCTGCTTCGCCCGCTACATTCCCAATCCACAAGTGGAAATGGCACAGGCCTTTGCCAAACTCACCCAGTGACTTATCCCAGATCAATAAAGCTATACCTGAATGTTTTTGGCCCCTTATTTTGGTGTACTGTACGATAGACCAAGGCACACTTTCAGGTCCATTTCATGTGGTAAGTTTTGTGTTAAACCTGTATGTCATATATATCCGTATTGGCCATAGGGCTCTAAACCATAAATAAGAAGGCCAGTATGGTGGCCTGAATTATGGGAGGAGCCCGGGGGGTATTTAACCAGCCCACTTGCCGCTGGTCTTTGTCGGTTTCCTGTGTGCAATACCCACCCTCCCTTCCCCTTTTTCAGGGCATTTCTCAAGTATTCTTACTCCTCACAGAATACTAATTTCATCTAATTTCATAGTTACTTCATTTAATTTCCTCATTTCTTATCTAGGGTATGCCCCCTTATTTTGGTGTACCGTACGATAGACCAAGGCACACTTTCAGGTCCATTTCATGTGGTAAGTTTTGTGTTCAGGATGCGATCCTCGTGGCGGCCTCGGTCCGCCCGGGGATCGCATTCCACTCTCCTTGCCTCTCTCCTCCTGCCTTCTCCGGCGCGCGCCCCCGCTCCCCAGGCGCGCATGCGCGCACACTACTGATGCTCTTAAAGGGCCAGCGCACAAGTAATTGGTGCCTGGCCCAAATTACTGTTACACCCAGAACACTTCTTAAACCCACTTCCCCTTCCTGTCCTGGCCGGATCTTGAGTTGCCTTAGTGCCCAGTGAAAGCGTTGTGTGTTTTGTTCCTACTGTGTATCCAGACCTTTGCTGTTGCCCCCGACTACGAACCTTTGCCACCTGCCTTGACCCTTTGCTACGTTTGACCTTGCCTCTGCCTTATCTTTGTGTACCGCGCCTGTCTCAGCTGTCAGTGGGGTCGAGTTGCTATTGGAAGACACGACCTGGTTGCTACCACCGCTACAAGTCCATCCCGCCTTGCGGCGGGCACTGGTGAAAACCAGTAGCAACATTAGAACCGGTCCTCCAATACAACCCGTGCTATTGCCCCATTGGCATAGGGGATCCACCTCCTGTTCCCCGCCGTACCCGGTACGTGACAGTAGATCCGGCCATGGATCCCGCTGAGGTCCCTCTGCCAAGCCTCTCGGATCTGACCACGGTGGTCGCTCAACAAGGACAGCAATTGGCGCAGTTGACTGCTATGCTACAGCATCTCCTCCGCCACGTGTTGCTGCTAGAGTCCGCCTGTCCCTTCCTGACAAATTCAATGGGGACCCCAAGCGGTGCCGAGGGTTCCTATCCCAGTGTTCCCTCCATCTGGAGATGTTGTCGGACCAGTTCCCCACAGAACGGTCAAAGGTGGCGTTCGTGGTTAGCCTACTATCTGATAAGGCCCTAGTGTCATGAACAGGTGAGACCAGATTGTGTGGACTGCAAAGGAGAAACCCAAAACGCAAGTAAAAGTAAATAAGATTAACGTTTATTGAGATAAGTGATATAAATATATAAATAAGCAAACACCCCAAAATACAACAGTGCTCAGCCACAAACAGAAACCCACAGACAACAGATAAATATGTACAGGCACAGGGAAGTACCGAAATCAACACATCAGCCAGGCCAGGGTCATACACGGAAAGATCAAGGGATAACAAGGGCAGTCCAGAATCACAAACGATTAGCCAAGCCAGGGTCATGCACGGGAGATCAGCAGATGAACAAGGGCAGGATGGGAGAGGGAACTAAGGATGGGAAAGGCAACAAGGAGCAGGAACTCAGGAACACAGGATCAGGATGGGCAGGTTACAGGTCTCAGGTCACAGGTTCAGGGCACATGGAAGAGAGATACCAAGGCAAGTGTGTGAGGGCTGGCCGGGTATTTATAATCTGCCAGTGATTGGCCTCATGTGACAGCTGAGCGCAGAAAGAGCTGTCTGCTCCACACTGCCAGGATCCATCCGCTGGTGGACGCCAGTACTGCGGCCCAAAGATGATATCCCAGCAGGGAAGGCCTCTCCTGACAGTTATAAACTGCCAGGAGACACCTGCTGGTGGACCACAGTACTGCACGCCAAATGATGGGTCTTACCAGCGGACGGATCCATTCCTGACACCTAGCCTGGGCTACACCACTTTGGGACCGTGGCGATCCTGCCACAGCTTCAATTCCAGCCTTCTTCTTTGAAGTCCGCAGTGTCTTCGAAGAACCAGCCCGGGCCTCCTCTGCCGAGACAGCTCTCCTGAACCTCGTCCAGGGGAATTCTTCAGTGGGCGATTACGCTATTCAGTTCCGCACCCTGGCATCTGAACTCTCCTGGAACAATGAGGCCCTCTGCGTGACCTTCAAAAAAGGTCTATCCAGTCATGTCAAAGATGTGCTGGCGGCACGAGAGATTCCTGCTACCCTGTCTGAACTAATCCAGCTGGCCACCCGCATTGACATGCGTTATACCGAAAGACGCCTAGAGCTTCGCCAGGAAAAGGACTTTGGTCGCGTCAGGCGGTTTCCTCGCCTGGCACCTCTCTTCCAGAATCCTCTGCAACCCGTTCCTGCTCCACCTGCTGAGGAGGCTATGCAAGTGGATCGGCCACGCTTGACCACACAAGAGAGGACTCGCCGCCGAGACCATAATCTGTGCCTGTATTGCACCAGTCCCGACCATTTCTTAAAGGACTGCTCTATCCGCCCTCAGCGTCAGGGAAACGCTCGCACCTAGATAACGTGGGAGAGGTGCTGCTAGGTGTGGATTCTTCCTCTCCACGTCTGACCATTCCGGTAAGGATTTCTCTGACCAAGAAATCCTCTTTCTCCGCTGTAGCCTTTCTGGACTCCGGCTCTGCAGGGAACTTCATTGAAGCCTCTCTCGTCGACAAATTTAATGTCCCCATCATCCGGCTTGCCAAGCCAGTTTTCATCTCCTCGGTAAATGGTCAAAATTTGAACTGTATCGTGCGTTATCGCACTGAGCTTCTCCTCATGAGAATTGGAGTTCTCCATTATGAAAAGATTGACTTCCTTGTGTTACCCAACTGTACCTCCGAGATCCTTTTGGGCCTACCTTGGCTCCAGCTTCATTCTCCTACCCTCGACTGGTCCTCGGGGGACATCAAAAGTTGGGGTCCTTCCTGTCACAGGCATTGCCTCAAAGTGGTGCCCATTAAACAAGTTTCCAACGCTGCCACTTTGCCTAGTCTTCCCAAGCCTTACCAGGACTTTTCCGATGTGTTTTGCAAAAAGCAAGCGGAGGTCTTGCCACCACATAGACCCTTTGATTGCCCTATTGATCTCCTCCCTGGAACCACCCCGTCCCGTGGCAGGATCTACCCTCTCTCCATCCCAGAGACACAAGCCATGACAGACTACATCCAGGAAAACCTCAAGAGGGGTTTCATCCGCAAGTCCTCTTCCCCTGCTGGAGCAGGATTCTTCTTTGTCGCCAAAAAGGACGGGTCCCTACGTCCCTGCATTGACTATCGTAGTCTTAATAAAATCACGGTAAAAAATCGCTACCCACTGCCTCTCATCTCAGAACTGTTTGACAATTTGCACGGAGCAAGCCTTTTCACCAAACTGGACCTCCAGGGCGCATATAATCTCATCCATATCCGTAATGGCGATGAATGGAAAACCGCCTTTAACAACCGTGACGGACACTTTGAATACCTGGTCATGCCCTTTGGGTTATGCAATCCCCCTGCGGTCTTTCAAGACTTTGTGAATGAGATTTTCAGAGATCTGCTGTACACCTGTGTTGTTGTCTACCTGGATGATATCCTGATTTTCTCCTCTAGCTTGGAGGAGCACCGTCTTCATGTCCGTCAAGTGCTCCAGCGACTCTGTGATAACCGTCTGTACGCCAAACTAGAGAAATGTCTCTTTGAACGCTGCAGTCTTCCCTTCCTGGGGTACTTGGTCTCTGGACAAGGTCTCCAAATGGACCCGGAGAAACTCTCTGCCTTCCTGAACTGGCCACGTCCTACCGGGCTAAGGGCCATCCAGCGTTTCCTCGGATTCGCCAACTATTACCGCCAGTACATTTCCCACTTCTCCACCATTGTCGCGCCTATTGTGGCACTAACCAAGAAAGGTGCGAATCCGAGGTCCTGGCCTCCTCAAGCTGATGAGGCATTTAACCGCCTCAAGTCTGTCTTTGCCTCTGCATCCGTTCTATCCAGGCCTGATCCCCTCAAACCGTTCTTCCTGGAAGTCGATGCCTCCTCTGTGGGGGCTGGAGCCGTGCTTCTCCAGAAAGACTCCAAGGGCAAGACCTTTTCCCCCCCGAAAATAACTATTCCATCGGAGACCGTGAATTACTGGCCATTAAGCTAGCACTTGAGGAGTGGAGACATCTCCTTGAGGGGTCCACTCATCTCATCACGATCTTCACTGATCACAAAAATCTTTCTTACCTCCAGTCCGCCCAGCGATTGAACCCACATCAAGCTAGGTGGTCGTTTGTTTTTTGCCCGCTTCAACTTCGAGGTCCATTTCCGTCCTGCAGACAAGAATGTCAGGGCTGACGCCCTATCACGTTCCACCGATTCTTCTGAGTCCGAGTCTCCGGTACAACACATTGTACCCCCTGAGTGTCTGATCTCTTCTGCTCCTGCCTCCTTGCTGCAAGTTCCTCCTGGGAAAACCTTGGTCCCTCCACGTCTTCGTCTTCAGATCCTCAAATGGGGTCACTCCTCTCATCTCGCTGGTCATCCTGGAATCAAGTCCTTCCAACTGATTTCCAGGTATTACTGGTGGCCCTCCTTAAAAAAGGATGTGACGGACTTCGTACAGGCCTGTACTATATGTGCTTGAGACAAGACCCCTCATCAAAGACCTGCTGGCCTTCTTCACCCTCTGCCTGTGCCTGAACGACCTTGGGTCCACATAGCTATGGACTTCATCACGGACCTTCCTCCTTCCCATGGCCACACTACCATATGGGTGGTCGTGGATCGTTTCTCCAAAATGGCACACTTTGTCCCGCTTCCAGGTCTCCCTTCTGCACCTATACTTGCTAGACATTTCTTCCTCCAGATTTTTCGTCTTCACGGACTTCCATCTCACATCGTCTCGGATAGGGGCGTCCAGTTCGTATCTAAGTTTTGGAGAGCACTCTGCAGTCAACTGAAAGTCAAGCTGGACTTCTCCTCTGCCTATCACCCACAGTCCAATGGACAAGTGGAGAGAGTCAACCAAATCCTTGGGGCCTACCTGCGACACTTTGTCTCTGCCCGTCAAGACGACTGGGCTTACCTCCTGCCCTGGGCCGAATTTTCTTACAACCTGAAAGAATCGGAGTCCTCCTCTAAATCACCCTTCTTTGTGGTTTACGGCCGTCATCCTCTTCCCCCCCTACCCATCCCCACTTCTTCCGGAGTCCCCGCTGTAGACAAAGTCACCCAAGAGCTGTCGTCCATCTGGAAAGAGACCCAAAAGTCGCTTGCCCTGGCCTCTTCTCGCATGAAGAAATATGCTGACTGTAAAAGAAGACCTCCTCCTGTCTTCTCCCCTGGTGATAGGGTGTGGCTCTCCTCCAGGTACATCAGGTTCCGCATCCCCAGTTACAAGTTGGGTCCCCGCTACCTCGGTCCTTTCAAGGTCAAGGCTCGGATCAATTCCGTGTCCTACAAACTACATCTTCCCCCTTCTCTCCGCATCCCCAACTCTTTCCATGTTTCCCTCCTCAAACCCTTGGTTCTTAATCACTTTTCTCCCAAGGTCTCCGCTCCTGCTCCTGTCTCCGGCTCCTCCGACATCTTCTCCGTTAAAGAGATCCTCGCCTCTAGAACCATCTGGGGTAAGCGGTTCTTTCTTGTTGATTGGGAGAATTGTGGTCCTGAGGAGAGATCCTGGGAACCTGAGGGTAACATCATAGACAAGGATCTCATCCTCAGATTCTTGGGCTCCAGGGGGAGGGGGAGACCCAAGAAGAGGGAGAGACCCAAGGGGGGGTACTGTAACGCTGAGCGCTCCGGGTGCCTCCTCCATCCCGGAGCGCCCACGGCGTCCTCGGCTCTGCAGCGCCCCGGTCGGCTCCGCTGACCGCAGGCGCCGCTCGGGTTTCAGGATGCGATCCTCGTGGCGGCCTCGGTCTGCCCGGGGATCGCATTCCACTCTCCTTGCCTCTCTCCTCCTGCCTTCTCCGGCGCGCACGCCCCCGCTCCCCAGGCGCGCACGCGCGCACACTACTGATGCTCTTAAAGGGCCAGCGCACAAGTAATTGGTGCCTGGCCCAAATTACTGTTACACCCAGAACACTTCTTAAACCCACTTCCCCTTCCTGTCCTGGCCGGATCTTGAGTTGCCTTAGTGCCCAGTGAAAGCGTTGTGTGTTGTGTTCCTACTGTGTATCCAGACCTTTGCTGTTGCCCCCGACTACGAACCTTTGCCACCTGCCTTGACCCTTTGCTACGTTTGACCTTGCCTCTGCCTTATCATTGTGTACCGCGCCTGTCTCAGCTGTCAGTGGGGTCGAGTTGCTATTGGAAGACACGACCTGGTTGCTACCGCCGCTACAAGTCCATCCCGCCTTGCGGCGGGCTCTGGTGAAAACCAGTAGCAACATTAGAACCGGTCCTCCAATACAACCCGTGCTATCGCCCCATTGGCATAGGGGATCCACCTCCTGTTCCCCGCCGTACCCGGTACGTGACATATGTCATCTATACCCGTATCGGCCATAGGGCTCTAAACCATAAATATATATAAATTAATATATGGATTAACCAAGATAGTTACATATACGAATGATGCTGTAAAATATAATGTTTATAAATAGTGCAAAATAACATGTATTAATTAATTATAATGATGACCTGTATATCTAACTTTATATACAATGTAAACGCATGTATACCCTCAATATCCAGAGCATGTCAGTAGAATTGGTAAAGTTCATGGAAGTGTATTACACTATCTCTATATATGAGTAGGATTGAGCAACTCTCTATATAGTGGTGCTTCAAATACCTGCAGACAGACGTTGGGTGATGCAGTTCCCAATGCATCCCGCGTTGTATATAATGGATAATCCATATACTCATGGAATGCGAATAAAACTGACAAGTAAACCTGTTTAAATATAGATATAAAGAATGGGGGACAGGGGGACAGTGCTCTGAGATGGAACGGTCTTGCAACATGTGTTGATACCTGAACACTTAAATGTAAATAAGCATGAATCCCAGCATGAATACAAAGGAACATAATTTGATCCAATGTAGCGTTACCCTACAATTATACTCAAAATATGAGTTATCATCATAAAACCAATAAATGTACAAAATATATATATATATATATATATATATATATATATATATATATATATATATATATATATATCAATTGCTAAACATAATATGATACAGCACATATAAAATTACACCAACATGTAAACATATATATAGAACTTGTAGGAGACATACACATGTGCATGAACACATGTATATCTGCACATAACTATATGCGGTGCCTACTGGGCAGTCCTACTTTCTAATACCCAAATGATCTAACGTTCTTATGTAAATTGATCAGTTAAATATGATCTACTAAACTTTATGTATTGGGTATGGTGAAAATGGGGTTCCTATTCGGGAACTTCCCGTAAAGAATCTAAGGGACAATTGCCCATAAAAAGTGAGGATTCAAGTGAGTGTGAGTTTTTGCATAGATACTGTATTTTTGGGCTTACATATTATATGATCACAATTTAGTTTAGTTTGAGATTGATGGTCTTGTAACATGTGCTGAGACTTCACATAATTGGTGTTATCTGACAGGACAGTTTTTTCAGCCTGTGGGATAATTAATTAATCAATTAATTACCTAGTCACATGTTTTATCACAAACAGTATATATTTGTCAGTCTTTTTAGTGATCATTAGCTATAAGCACTTTGTTTAGTGTGAAACACGTCAGCTTGTTCCTGTATTGCTTTGCTGTGGCTTGTACAGTATGATCCTGATGTTTCAATAAAGGCACGAGAAATTAAATTTGGAGTGCGGCTGTCCAGAATTTTCTACTCACCTTGATTTTATATATGCATTAGCCAGCACCTGGGGCTCTCCATTTCCTAGAGGAAAAACGTTTTGTTTCAGTGGACCTATTCGGAGCGGTGGTAACCCCATCTCTTTACCTCATCTCAACAATCGCGTCAGGATACTTCCCCTTAATTCTCCTGTGTTTAATGTTGGCTCTGGGCTGTCTGCGTACTTACAAAGCTTTACACAGTAGCAGCTGCTCCCCCCTCCTCCCCATCCCTCCTCCCCCTTACACAGCAAACAGCTCAAATCGGATTCTATTACACACAGCTTCTATCTGCACACTGTGTAGCTGGATGCTATGCTGCACAGCCATTCTTATCTGGGAACTACACAGATCAGAACTGCAGCATAGCAGGCAGCTACACAGTGTGTGGATAGGGGCTGTCTGTAAGAGAATTTGATCTGAGCTGCTGTGTGCTGTGTGAAGAGGAGGAGCTGTGCTGTCTGGGCTCAGGATGGGAGAAGGAGTTCAATAAGGCAGCCCTCCCCAACACCCTCTTCTCTCCCAGATGTCATGCCATGACAGCCATGTCTATGCCACTTATGTATTTTCTACATTTATCCAGAGGAAAAGTACAGTGCCTGCTCTAATTTACTGCTTCGGTTTGTGCCTGTTTAGTAAGTGTGGCTATATCAGGTATAGAAAGAGGTGGCAGAACAAAAATAGGCAGGAAAGAAATAACAGCTGATTCATGATCACAGTAGTATTTGTAAATTATTTAGCTTACCACACTTCTCCTTTAGGGCAGCCCATTCAAATAAATAGCCCCACAATGAACCACAAAGTCCCCAAAAAACACATACGCACCATTTTTGACATTGCAACACACCACATTGCACGGTAATGAATTATTGTGCATTGTGATTCCCTGTAACACATGTGCATTGGAGCTATGCTGCTTCAGTGTTTCGACATTCAAAATAAATTGCACCACAATGTGCTACCACACATAACATGCATTATTATCTGTTGCAGTAACGCAAGTGTTATGGCACCACACCGCAAAGGTGTGAATGGGCCCTAAAGGATTTTTATGAATGATAGAAGGATGTAGTTTACCTAGGCTTGTTGCCAATATTCTCGTGAACATTTTTTTTTTTTTTTGGTCAGAATTCAGGATAGTTATGGGCCTGTAGTTGATGAAAATAGAGTGGTTGTTTTAGGGTTCACGTTCTTTTAGGAATCATGCATTATATATGGCCTGATTTTCTTAAGAAACTATTAAATAGGGTGATCATTAGGATTGATGTGAAAGTTTTATGTTAAAAATATGGTAGAACCTATGTCCGGTGCTTTATAGTAGGGGAGGGCAGTAAATGTGTTTGATAGCTGTTCAGTGGATTTGGGTGAGTTTAGCCATTGTGCATCTTAAGCACCAAGCTTTGGTAGTTTGCTAGATACAAGATATTCCTAAATCCTTTCTGAGATATTGGGGTTGGAGAGGTATTGATTGATTTCAAGGCAGTTGTAAAATATATTGTAGTAATCTTTATAAATCAGTGCAACTTTTTAGGGGAGATAGTGCAAGGTGCAAGGTTTGCCTTTTATAGAGACTGGTGAGGTGAGGTAGAATGTGCTGTTTTTGTATTTATATATAAGTTTTTTTGTCAGTAGTGTTGGGGCTTTTTGTTTCCAAAATAGTGAAACGTTTTGTAAATGTTTTAGTTGCTTGTATTGGAGTTTGATTGATAAGATGGTATGCAATTTCCATGTGGCTAGAAGATGTCTGATGTCCTTAAACAAGGAAGCAAAGTTTGCTTTGTAGAAGGTGTTGTATAATGTAGTGCCTTACTAGTGTTTTTTCAATATTCCCTACAGCTATATACTTAAAGTGGTTGTTACCACAATCATGTGTGTCACTGGCAGCCCCTCTATTATAACTAGTCCTAACACGCAGTGTAAATGTTTTATGAAAATTAAGCTTGTAAATACTGTTTTAGAGCGATCTTCAGGCCGGTCACGTGACTCCTGGCCGGTATTCTACTCCGATCCAGGGCTACTGCAGGAGGGGGTAAGATCTCTCTCTGATGTCAGCAGGGGAGGTCACGTGGCTGCTCAGCACCTCCTGTAGTAGCTACTACAGCAGGGGCTGTCCACTCCCTCTAGGCCCTGAGGCCATAAGAAATATGAAGTTAACAATATATATAAGGTTTGTGTAACAGTTTCCCTTTAATAAACAGTTGTATAGCTATAAGGTGATTGTAATCTGCCACAGGTTCATGAGCAGAGTGTCTTTGATGAAAGGAGGTCCTTGGAGTATAGGTATCCTTGATTTTCAGCTAGCTATGGTGGGCCCAGAGATGTTACTGTGTAGCAGCAAACCAATGAGGCTGAATGTAATAGATGTTGTATTTTCCCCAGCAAAGACCCTTTGTCTGGTCAGGTGTAAAGGTGTCTTTAGGTAAAGTGTCAGAGATAAGATGGGCTTATGCCCGCTCACCAATCTGGCAGATACATGGGTCCTGTGAAGAAGGACTTCCTTGCACAGGCTCTTGAATATCTGCTGCGAGTTGTGTGGTGCCCAACTGGTAACCTGTATTCCCACCAAATCTAGCGATGACTGCGTGGATGTGCAGAGGATATGAATCCAGAAATGCAGCAGAAGTGGTGGCAGTGACAGCCACTCTGCACCCAGCAGCCTTCAGGGTGAGAGGCCCCAAATTTGCCCAGGCCGCTGTGCCCATCAACAGCACCTGGAACGACAGCCTCTGGCTCTTGCAGCTCTGAAGCCTGTGCCCCAAGAGAGCAAGCCCACCTGGGACTGTGCAATGTATCTGCTTGCCCAGAATTCTTTTCATCTTTCAGCTCTCTGAAACTTAGTAGTTTCAAAAAGTATAAAGTCTATTGTAATTCCAGGTGACCAGACTATATGTCCCACAATCCTCTTCTGTCAGTGAATGTTTTTTCCTCTGAATTCAGGAAGTGATGCGATTATCCCCTGATTAAAAGGGAAAGTGCTTCATGCATAGCAGTAGAAGAAGTGCCTCTGAGTGAAGATAATAACACAGCCCGTGGATATTTTTGAGTGTGCTTCTAAATGAAACTGATGCCATCTTTGTTTCAAGTTGTTTGAGTTTAATTTCAAGGTGGATTGGCAGATTGTGACCACTTGATATCACCTCATGGGCTTAGTATATAGTGAAATTTGTGATTTCTGTAGTTATATTTTCTTTAAAGCTGAATATTAGGTATGAATTTTATTACATAGATACACTGGTCCAGCTTACAGCAGTGTATGCATATGTCATACAGGATCGATCACAGAAGAAGCCTCAAATCACTGCAGTGGCTGAAGCCCCTAAATTGATAGCAGCAGTCTTCATGGCCCAGTGCCAAGCGACTGTCCGTCTGCATAGCAACCGCATGGGGTTGTTCAGTAGGCACTGCCACCATTTACAATACGCCTTGAATATTTTGAATGAACCTCATTTAATTAGAGAATGTGAAAGCTTTTTACATTTAATGATAGTAATTTCACTATAGCAATGGGAAGGAAGAATATTCATCTTACTTAAAGTGCACCTTCAGTCATTTTTTTTATCTTTCCATCTA
Source organism: Lithobates sylvaticus (assembly GCA_028564925.1). Taxonomy (NCBI): domain Eukaryota; kingdom Metazoa; phylum Chordata; class Amphibia; order Anura; family Ranidae; genus Lithobates; species Lithobates sylvaticus. Next base: position 261,457,955 of record CM053027.1, on the reverse strand, counting down.
TTAAATCTTCTGCCCTTGTTGTTGTTGTTTTAACTTTGGATAGTAAAACACGTCCTGTTACTTGTCTGGTAAAAAGCCTAGAGTTTTGACATCATGCACAGCTCTCTCTCACTCTCGTGAGAGTTTGCCAGGAAGGGATGGGGTGAGTCATAAGAGGGCCAATGAGAGCTGCATAGCTGGAGGTGTGCCTCTGAGCATTTGTGTAAATCCAGGAAGTAAACAGGCAGCAGCTTCAGCTGCCCACAGTTAAAATGGCTGCAGCCAGACTCAGTGGAGGGAGATTTCTGCAGCATATTTGGCAAGTACAGAATCACAGTATATATAAAATAATATGCAAAGTGGTTGGAGGGAAGCTTCAGAATGGCGAAGATGTTTTTATTATAAATTATGTGAGCCGACTCCAGTTCCTCTTTAACTTTGTGTGTGTCAATAAATATGGCAATACCATCAAAGCCCTGAGGGGAAACAAAGGGGCACCATAACGGCTGGCATGCCAGGAACTGGAATGTTTGCTCCTAAACTGAATAGTATATATTTGAGCAATTATCATACAATATACTGTACATAGATGGAAATTGGAGACCAAAGGATATTATTATACTTGAAACTCTAAAGGAAGGTCAAGGTGTGAGAATAAAAACATAAAGGCTTGTAATAAACTGGGAATAGAACGTTACAATCAGTATCTGCTGCCCAGCAATAACATGACAAAGTCAATTAGTTATGCCAAATAAAAATAAAATAAAAAATTATACATTTATAAACTATAATTAGTAATAATAAATGAAATGCATTCATTAAAAAAATGCATTTATAGCCATTGCTTCACCTTTATATCTTTGTCAATGAATACTGATCTATGATCTGATCTGTCTATTTTACATCTTAGCTCTATAAATACTGCATGCCCAAAAAATGGTTAGGATGCCAAGTTGCCAATGTGCTGTAATGTATAAGAGAAGAAATCATAAGCAGTGATGTGCTGCTACTACTACATAAGTTAGTTAGTCTTGAGTGTGGCTGACAGGAAAAAGGGACTTATTAATAATATAGAATTGCTAACCAAAGCCATTTTGTTATTAAAAATTAAAATTTTCGTATGCAGCTGGGTAATTTTAAACTGTCAGAAAAATCATGTTGTGCATCCTTGAAATATAGCAACCTGCATGTAAATGGATTGCCCCTAAAATTTCTTGATTGGCTCTTTGATTTTCTCAGAAGTCTGCACAGAGCTACAAGTTAAATTTCATGTATCCCTTACAATTATAGGAGTTTATTTTTAGTGAGATTCGTTTTAAGGCTCATCTACTTCTAATGAGATGTACAAACTGCAGCTTAGAAAAGTATGAATCTGAAGAAATGTTTCTTAAAATACTTGCATTTTAAACATTTTATCTAGAGGGGATTGTTGTAATTGTATTATATCTAGTAAAGTTTTACAGGTGGTGATGCAAGCTGGGACTTTGAAGAGTTCCCTGTATCTTTAGAAACCCAGGTCAGGATAGAATCTCTCTCCAGACTATTCTGCGTAACCTAGCTGGAGATCCCGAACCTTGCCAAGATAAAAATACAATAAACATGAAGATATGCTTTTATATTTAAATATTATACAAAATTAGTGAGCAGTCCCAGTTTTTAAAATGTATTATATTCTCACAATTTTCCCACCAAGGTAAATGGGAGAGTTTAAGTAGCCCATTATGATTCAGGAATTGGGCTCTATAATGTGACATCCTTGAGACGAAGTGGTTATACCAGGATGGGGCCTGCAGCTGTAGGCCTTGATCAGGGAGCCCTGTAAGAATGTGACTACCTTGTTTTTTTTTTATTCTCGTGGAACTCTTCACTGACATTAGAAACAGGAAGCAGTGAGGATTTAGTCACTTTTGGTTTCAGTCTGTTTGTTAATAAGCAGTTTCCAATCTCAGTTTGATCAGATGCTTTGGAGACTAGTAGAGAGATCCCTGACCTCAGATCTCTCCATAAAGAGAATCTATCACAGCCCATGTTGTACATCCCTTGTGATAGCAATAAAGTTGATAAAAAAATGTAATAAAAATAAAAGGTACAGTGTAAAAAAACATTCAAATAAAATAATAAAATTAAAAAAAAATATTAAAATCACCCCCAACCCCAGTGGCCATGAGCAAATGCAAACATGCTTGTAGGTCCCACACTCATACTGTATGTAAATGGTGATTGCACCACACATGTGAGGTATCGCCATGAACACCAGAGTAAAAACAATAATTCTAGTGCCAGACCTCCTGTGTAAGCCCCTGTACACACGGTCGAAAATTGCGACCACAAAATCCGTCGGATTTTTTCCAAAACTGGTGTTGCATACACGCGGTTGGACAAAGTTGTCGGAAAATCCGATCATTCCGAATGTGGTGACATTTGTTGCGTACGACGGAACTACGTAGAGGCTAGTAGCCAATAGCTTTGGTCTCGTAATTTGATCTGAGCATGTGTGGCACTTTGTCCGTCGGAATTCTTGACACACGATCGGAAAAAGTCTGATCGGATTTTGTTGTCGGAAAATTTGAGATCCTGCTCTCAAATTTTTTCCGTCGGAAAAAGGAAACACATGTTTAACCGCTTCCCGACCGCCTCCTGCACATATACATCGGCAGAATGGCATGGCTAGGCAAAACCACGTACAGGTACGTGGCCCTTTAATTGCCTAGCCGTGGGTCGCGCGCGCGCCGCCGGCTGCATGCTCACGACTCGGTCGGGAGCTCCGTGACCATGGCCGCGGGACCAGCGGACCCGATCGCCGCTGGTGTCCCGCAATTGGGTCACAGAGCTGAAGAACGGGGAGAGGTATGTGTAAACAAACCTCTCCCCGCGCTTCCTACTCCGCCTGTCATTGATCGGCTGTTCCCTGTCATCGGGAAAGCAGATCAATGACGTCAGCCTAATGTTAAAAAAAACACACACGTCACAGCCCATAACCCCTCCCCTCCCCCTAGTGGTTAACTCTTTCACTGCCACTGTCATTTATACAGGAATCAATGCATTTAAATAGCATTGATTGCTGTATAAATGACAATGGTCCCAAAAATGTGTTAAAAATGTCCGATGTGTCCGCCATAATGTTGCAGTAACAATAAAAATCGCTGATCGCCGCCATTACTAGTAAAAAAAAAAATATTAATAAAAATGCTATAAAACTATCCTCTTTTTTGTAAATGCTATAACTTTTGCGCAAACCAATCAATAATCGCTAATTGCGATTTTTTTTTTACCAAAAATATGTAGAATAATACGTATCGGCCTAAACTGAGGAAAAAAATGTTTTTTTTATATATTTTTTGGGGATATTTATTATAGCAAAAAGCAAAAAATATTGCATTTTTTTCAAAATTGACGCTCTATTTATGTTTATAGCGCAAAAAATAAAAACCGCAGGGGCGATCAAATACCACCAAAAGAAAGCTCTATTTGTGGGGAAAAAAAGGACGCCAATTTTGTTTGGGAGCCATGTCGCACGACCGCGCAGTTGTCAGTTAAAGTGACGCAGTGCCGAATTGCAAAAAGGGGCCTGGTCCTTTGGCTGCCAATTGGTCCGGGGCTGAAGTGGTTAATAACACGATATGTGCTGTGATAAAATATCTGAACCATGGGACTTTACAAAATAATACATGCATGTCATGGACACTAGAGACACATATTCGTATCAACTTGGAAACTCATGGTGATATGTCAATTACATACAGAGCATGGACATCAAGGGTACAAATTAATATCAACTTAAAATGCATGGCAGCATGAAAATATAATGAACATCTCCCATAGTTACACACACATACACACAACAGTCCTTGGAGCGGCAACATGCATAAAAACCATGAAGTAAAAGATGTAACCCAAATTTGCTTTGGAACCAGTGGATAGTTAAATATGCTGATGTGGGAATGTGTTGGCATCCTGGATTTACCGACGCGTTTTGTGTTAGTACACTCATCGGGGCGGATGCTCCCAAACATCTAAAGAAATTAATATATATTGAGTCTAAGATGACACTAGATATAACAAAAAAGGGCATATATGCCAATCATGAAGTACTTACATGTAAAAATTAGTTAGTGGGGATAGCTGGAATGATAAACTGGGGCCAACCAGAGGATGTCCATCCCGGAAGCTGAGGTAATGGGGCCACGTGAGGACTAGGGCACAAGCATAAACCTTCTCAAAAGGGCAAGTAGTCACGCTTAGTGGAGTATTGGAGTAGTGATCAAGTAGTAGGAGCGCCATAAGATCTGAATGAACAAATAGGATATGTATGAAGTGATAGGGGCACATTAGATAGCGTCCAGTGGTATATCTGAGCACTCACAATATTACCTGGGTGTTGAGCATCAAGGGATAAGGAATTCCCTGAGCGATATGGCATGCTCACATTAGGACCAAAGGGAGAACAGACAGCAGCAGTGACTTCAGCTATCGGAGTACTGGGGGGTCCACCCACCGTGACCTCAGACCTCAATTTGCTAGCAGTGCCGCCCCGGCCGATTTCAAGATGGCGGTCACAACTCAGCCACACGACCCTAAGAGTAAAAGGCAAGTACCTGCCCCAGCTACACTCACATACATCCCGTTGGTGCATGGAAGCAGCCACCAGAACGTGGCTCCATCTCCGGCCTCAACAGAATCCCTTAAAGGCCAGACAATGGAGGACCTTATGATTTCAACACCAATGCCAGGGAACCTGAGCCCAGAGCCACTAATAAACCCGGCAGACCTTTTCTTCAGGCTGTCAGATCTATTGGACAGAGGCCTAGCACAAACAGCAGCCAAAATAACTGGGGACATCAGGGCTCAGCTCTAAAAATGGAAGCAATAGAACACAAGCTGGACATTACAATTACCAGATTCAGCTACTACAGGATCAGCTCGATACAGCATTATCCAGAATTGACGATTTTGAAAACAGATCCAGGAGATACAACTTTAGGCTGCAAGGCCTCCCAGAAACGATCACGGACATACCAGCAGCAATACAAGACCTTATTAAACACCTCATCCCAAGTATTCCTCTGCACAGACTGGAACTGGACCAAGCTCACAGAGCCCTGGGTCCCCCCAGGAAGGATGGATCACCAAGGGATATAGTGGTCAAACCTCACTTCTATGTTGTGAAGGAGGAAATCATGAAGAAATCTCGAAACTGGCTGGCCAAGGCCCCAAAGTACAAATCTTTTCAGAGCTGTCTCCATCGATGATTCAAAGGCGAAGATCACTAAAACCTCTTCCTGCAATCCTTTCTCAGAGAGCAAACAAATACTGGTGGGCCTTCCCGTTTGCTCTAAAGTTCAATTGCAATAGCAAAACCTACTTGTTTTCCAGCTTCCAAAAAGGAGAACGACTATTCCTGACCCTAAAATTCATCTCGCAAGAATCCACCATGGCTTTCACAAGTTCTCATCCCGAGCCTAATAAAAGACCAACCCCCCTCAAGCCCTACCACCCCAGTCTGGAACACTTCCATAACCAAATGGTCCAAAGACAATATGCCTTCATGATTAAACAGTTTTTTTTCTTCACATTTTTTCCCTGGCTCCTCCAGGTCCCCGGATAGGGACAATGATACCTACTACAGCTCTGTCCCTCTGTTCTCTGTTTGTCCCTTTAAAATGTGTTTACACCCCTTTTTATTTCCCCGTCTCATATACAATTCTAACAAGGTTTGTAAGTTTTATCCACTGTGGATTCATTTTATACAGGACGGAACCTCACTCCTAATGACTTACATGAGTGATGTGGCTACCCGAGCCTGGCTTTACCTATCGGGAAGCTGAGAAGCTTGCACCAGGCACAGGAAAGCTCACCTGGAAATACCAATCAGAGAGTCAGTCATGCTGCTGCTCTCTTTTCTCTGTTATGTTTAAAGGTATGCTTAAGTTCGCAAAAGTTAAGTTCATCTAATAAGTTCTCTTGTAGGTTATGATCTACTCGGTTAGTAACTGCACTAATTATCTTTTTACCAAGGGTGTGCCGAGACTGGGGCAGCCCAGTTTCACCTCCACCTACCTCATGGTTATAATATTGCTATACCTATAGGATGTCCTCCAGGAGGCAGCTGACAAGTACTTAGGACAAGCGGGAGTCTTTCTCCCCTTGCCCCACCAAGCCTTACGTAGGCTTGTACTTTCTCTCTATTCTCTTCTCTTTCCTTGTCTAATATCTTTCTGTGTTTCAACCAACCTCTGGACACCATACCCCCTGCTTGACTTCCTGATGGTCCTGTTCCCATTGTGCTTTTGTCTTTTGGAAACAGGTCAAAACATCGTAAGGGTAAGTGACAGTAGATCTGGTGAATACCCTCCCTTTTTTGCTCCATGGTGTGTAAGACACCCCTTACCTCACCCATACAAGTGGTCTTACACAACACACAATGGTTGAACTCCCCAGTGAACCGCCGAAAGGCCTTTGACTCCTACCATGCACACAAAATAGACATAGTCCTTTTACAAGAGACTCACTTCCCAAGATGGTACACTCCCTCATTCCTCTCTGCTCCTTACCCTGTGTTCTTCCTTGCGAATGCTGAGGACAAAACTAAAGGGGTCGCAATCCTATTCTCCAAAAACGACAAATTCACTCCTCAATTGTAGCACAGAGATCCGGAGGGCAAATTCATTTTAGTGAAGGGGACTCTGGATGGACAGTTGTACTCTTTTATCTCCTTCTATGCTCCAAATTGGTGGGAAAAGGACATTTCTTCCAGAACCTCTTTAAAGCACTGGGTCCTCTCATAGAGGGCACAGCAATCTATGGGGGAGACTCAAACATCGCTTTCGATCAGGGGTTTGACAAAACTAAATTCCCAAACGTCCAGCTAATCCACCCGACTAAAAGTAGTTCTGCAATTGCTAAGCTCATCTTTCAGCAGGGCCTCACTGATATCTGGAGAACTGAATCCCACTCAAAGAGACTACACACACACTTCTGTAGCCCACACCAAACTTATGCTAGAATAGATCACATTTTGGTTTCTACACATCACATTCCCTGGCAAACAAATCCTATATTAAGGATATCTTTTGGTCGGACTACTCTATGGTTTTACTAACACTTCGAAAGCGATATACGCGATCTGTCCCACTGGAGACTCAATGAGTGGATTCTGAGCGATCCCATCAGAGTAGTGGAATTAGAAAACGCGCTGAAAGAATACTTTCTCTTAAATAACGTGGAAGGGACCAGGGCAGAAATGCTATGAGCAGCACACAAAACGACAATCCAGGGGAAGATCATTCAGATAGCCACTCAAATTAAACGGGAGAAACACGCGGGTAATGAAAAGTTGGAGAGGGCATTCATTCCTTATGGGCTAAACATAAAAGAGACCCTTCCAAAGTCCCCACGTCACAACTAGATGCGGCTCGCCTAGCCCTTAATATGGCTCTCACAGCCAAAGCAGAAAAGAGCATTCAATGGAGAGGGTGCGATTTTATCACCAACGAAACAAAATCGGCTCATTATTAACCTCTAAGCTCTCCCTTCGAACACAGTCATACTCATTCACGAAAATTAGAATAATGGGAGGTGCCTTAACAGCTAATCCTCTGAGCATAATGCACTTATTCCATGCATTTTTTACGAGAAACTATATAATGCAGATAGATCCCACAGGGGACCCATAGTTTATCTCCCAGTTCCTTAACAATCTTCCAATCCCTACTCTGGAAGATTGACACTGAGATAGGCTAGAAGCTCCCATTACTACTGAAGAAGTACCATACTACTCTCAGTACCATATTATAAGGCATTTGATAGCATCTTAGCACCTCACCTCGCCAGGTTTTTGCAATTCCAAAAGGAAAGGAGAACCGTTCGAAAGACATCTAAACTCAGTCTATATCTCAGTAATCCTTATGCCAGATAAAGATCCAAGAGAAGTAGGAAATTATAGGCAAATTTCCCTCATAAACAACGATATGAAGATTCTGACCAAGATCCTTGCGAATCGTATGGCCTCTTTCATTAGTCTTTACATCCACAAAGACCAAGTGGGGTTTGTGCCCAGTAGACAAGGCCCAGACCAAATCAGGAGAGCGATTGATATTATCTCTCTCCTTCAGTCAAGTGGGAACGGCAGCCCCAGCCAAAAGGGTATGTTGTTGTCAATTGACCTCCAGAAGGCCTTTGACTCGGTCTCTTGGCCCTATCTGTTTATGGTTATGCATCGTTTGGGGTTTCAATTAGAACTTCATGGATCTCATGAGAGCCCTTTACTCCACCCCAGAAGCTCAGATCAGACTTCAAGGCTTTCACTCTGAACCCATTAAAATTGTTAAGGGTACCGGGAAAGGGTTGTCTGCTGTCCCCACTGATTTTCGTCATAGCTATAGAAACACTAGCAATAGCTATCCGATCACATCCGATCAAGTGTTGACACCAAACACATAAATGCGGGCTGTTCGCTGATGATCTACTTCTCTTCATTACTTCCCCATTCACGTCTCTACCTAATGTTTGCAAACTCCGGGATGATTTCTCTAGAGTTTCAGGCCTACAAGTAAACCTTGCTAAATCCCAAGCTTTGAATATTTCACTCCAGACATCTTATTTGGGAAGAGTCTACTCTATTAAAATGACTCTTACCCAGACTCCTTTACCTCTTCCGATTCCTCCCATTTCCAATCAAAAGGGCACATCTTAGATCCTTTCAGGGTAAGACTATCAAATGTATCTGGGGAAAGACCGGATACAACTTCTCTCAATGAACACTGTTTAATCTTAGATCCCAAAGAGGTCTAGGACTTCCTAATCTGCTATGGTATTATCAAGCAGCAATATTAGCGCAGCTATCAACTGTTTACCCCAGGTTTGAGAAACCTGACTGGGTTCAAAGACAGACGAGCAAATTTTCCCTCTTTAATCACTGTCTTCCAACCCCTATCTCACATCTTTCATAACCCAAGGTTCAACCCAGGTTTAGACACAAGGGCATGTATCGCAGTGGACATTTTTTCACCTCATTTGGGCCTATCTCGCTCAACCATGGCATGAAAAAACTGGAACTACCAGACTCTAAGCGATTTAGATTCCATCAAATGTCACACTTTCTACAAACTTTATGGACATGCAAACCCAACACCCCAAACTTCACAAGGTACGAGCAATGGTGTGGCCAAGCCACGGAGCAGAGAGGGGGTATCCCTATAATCTACGTGTCACTGGCTGCAATCTCTACTAAACCTGCACATATGATAGTGTGGTACCTAACCCCTACAAAGCTGGTAAGTAGCTTCCCTTCCTCTTCCCCTCTATGCTTTAAAGGCTGACACATGCATGGTTCAATGATCCACATTTGGTAGGAATGTCCAAAAATTTGAGCCTATTGGAATAAAATCTTTTACCTAATCTGTAAAGTCACGAGTTGTTAGATCCCCAATTCTCCTTCAGTGGCCCTTTTAAATTTCCACATCCCCAAAAATCCCAAAATATAGCCAAAAGCTCATCTTTTTAAACCTCTTGGGGGCTAAGATATCTATAGCTAAAGCCTGGAAACAATCCAAAATCTCCATTTTAGCCACCAAGAGGAAAATCTCCTGGATAATGTTACAAGAGAAAATGGTAAGCACCTTGCAGGTAAGCACCTTGCAGTTGATGCTGGGGGATTGGCTATTCTAAATCTACTCTTTCTTCTCTCTTCTTCTTTCGGAGTCACCTCTTTTTCCTTTCTCAGTTTTTAGTCCTAAAAATTACTATGATGCACAACTGAAGCCAGAGGGCTCAGAGTTTGTCCTCCTTATTGTTGATTTCCAGTTCAAGTATGACATTTATGTAACCCAAGTTACAATAGTTCCAGGTTTACAATTGCTTCACTGTATTCAGAGAATGAGATACAAGGACTAAGACTCCCACTTAATTCTTCATTATTAGAGGGTCCTCAGACCCCTTACCCCTTAAACCTCCTGATAGTAGTCTATTGAACTCATTTCAGTATAGCAAATTTCAAAGTAAATCTTAGGGAAGTGGTTTCTCTCCTTTTCAGCCCTACAACCTCTTGGTTATTGTTTTCAGTTAGCATTTGTGCCCAGTAAGTACATTACTTTCTAGGAAGGTGATACTTAAAGCGGATGGAGTTGCCTGTTGCCCCTAGATCAGTTAGTTTCCATTAGGGGTGCTGGGGGTGGCGTGTAATCCCGAATGGATTATACCCATTGTAAGATTTGACTGGTTATGATTGTCTCATCACTGTTTTAATTATTCTTCTTTTCTATATTGTACCTCGATTTTTGCCTAAAAGGATCATTGTTTGTTTTTCTGATGTGATAATTTCTTATGCCAAAAAACAATAAAACTTTTTGAAAGAGAAAAAAAACCTGACAGTTGCTCTAAACCAGAGTTTCTCAACTCCATTCCTCAAAGCGCCCCAACAGGTCATGTTTTCAGGCTTCCCATTATTTTGCACAGGTGATTTGATCAATTTCACTGTCTTCCTAATTACCACAGCCGTTTCATCTGAGGGAAATCCTGAAAACATGACCTGTTGGGGCGCCTTGAGGACTGGAGTTGAGAAACACTGATCTAATCCTTCTCCACTCTATCCAAAACTAAAACTAAAAGCTAAGCCTTTAGTTATACTTCAATCCCTTTCCTGCCTCTAACACTCTCCTTGCCCATAAAGCAGTACTACCAAAACCAGGGAAGGAGCTTACGCCCTGTCAAAATTATAGGCCTATCACCCTCTTCAATACAGACACTAATCTTCTGTCAAAACTTTGTTTTTGGATACACTACTGATGATCACAGGATGCATACCTGCCATTTTCAGGCATGCATTTTATGTCTAGCCTATAAAACAAATTGGTAAATATATTATCACTATACAGTATCTCAAACTAGCTCACTTTGAGATAACTTTTTTATTTTCTTGTATTGTAAAGAAAATATGTTTATAGTTTATGTCAAAAGCCGCTAGCTCTGAAGAAAACATTTGTTTCACTAGATCAAAATAAAATTGCAAAAGTAGTAAGCCAGATCACTGTTCCTGCATTTAAGACCTGTCAAGATTATGGGTTGTAGGTATGTTACCTATTGTGCTGAACAACCGTCACACAGTCATGAAACCACAGATATTAGACTACTGGCTCCATGATGCCAATGAATACTTTGGCACTGGAAATAGATAACAACACCATGCATATTGGAAAGTGAATGCCATTTTAGTGTTCTATTAAATTAACAAATGCTACATTTGATAATTCAGATTCATGAAAAAAATACATGCACTGTATTCACTGTTGCATTGAATTCCCCAGTATCTTTTCAAATGAGCTCATTAGGAGAGATGTACTTAATATGTTGGAAAGTGAAGTCTACAGAGTCTAGTATGTACTAGGATCAAGAGAAACTTTATGTGCTTTGAGGTAGAATTCAAAGAGCATAGCTACTAAGATAGCTTCCCTTTATCAATGGGGAGCAGTGCCTCTTGTTAAAAGTACAATCTACAAAATTCTCTAGGCAGAAATACTGGAGGACTGTAAATTTCAGTATGAGCATGCCAGGGGACATACAGTACCTAAAAGAGAGTCCAATTTTTCTGGTCTTGAGGGTGTAATTATAAAAAAAAAAAAAAAAAGGACACTATAGTAAAATCTCTGATGTCTTCAACCTGCAGGTTAAAAGGGAAAGTTTGATGTTTTTTTTTTTTCAATTTACTATGTCCAGTACTAAAAAGGCAACAATATATTTTGTTCCAAACAGGTAAGCAAGAATTATGACATTTTAATTTTTCAAAGTTACCACTTGCATTCAGCCTTGTGCAAGATGTGAGCTTTATGAAATTTCTTTCTTACAGATGTTATGCCAAAAATAGACCTGAATATATGCAGGTGAGTTCAAATACACCTCCATCTGAGCTAAAAGAAGATGCAAATGTCTTATTAGAAAGACCAGCATGTAGTACTTAGTGTCATGTAGGTACCCTGTGATAACTAATAGTTGTATTGTATAAAAATAATTATATTGTGAAATAAAACATTGCTATTAAAACTTGCAAACTTAAAAAAAAATTGCATACAAATAGAAACTTTGTCCTTAGGTAGCAAGTAAAATCAAGTAGAGAAGTCTGTTAAATGTAAAAAAAATCGAATTTCTTCATCAATTTAGGCCAAAAAGTATTCTGCTACATATTTTTGTTAAAAAATCCTAATAAGCGTATATTGATTTGTTTGCGCAAAAGTTACAGCGTCTACAAACTATGGGATAGATTTATGGACTTTTTTTTTTTATTGTTTTTACTAGTAATGGTGGCGGACAAATTAGTGGGACTGTGATGGACATATCTGACACTAAGTGACACTTTTTGGGACCAGTGACACCATTACAGTGATCAGTGCTAAAGAAAATGCACTGGGGGGGGGGGGTGTTTCCCGTGTCCCAGCACAGTTAGATCCCTTTCGGGGTGCTGGGGCTGGGATGGATTCTCCTACCCCAGTTTGGCTTTTTCTCTAGATGGCCGTGTGCTAGTTTGCTACTCACCAAGTAGTGGCTTGCTGGTCTTGTTCATAGTTTCCACATAATCTGTACAATATCAAACAGTCTTACTATACGGTGTTGTCTTGTTTTTTTTGGTTTGACATTCTGTACTTCAGTGTTTCGCCACTTTTGTCAAATGTAACATACACTGTTTTCACATCGTTGTATTTGTGTGATCGTTCAATAAAAATCTATTGAAAGAAAAAAGAAAATGCACTGATCACTGTATAAATGACAATGGCAGGTAAGGGGTTAACATCATGGGGCGATCAAAGGGTTAACTGTGCTGCTGACCTAATAGGGGATAGTTAAAAGAGAGGTATGGGAATTTTTTTCCCCATAATAATATTTACCTGGGTGGATGCAGCATCGGTCCGATGCTGCATCTGTCCTCCTGTATCTCTGCACTGAGAACCGAGTGATCAAACACTGCCGATGGATCGGTTCTCTCGGCTCCCCTAGCAGAGAGCTGATGACTGTCAATCAGCAGCTCTCCTGCTCTGCTCCTCCACGTTCATTGGAGGGCTGAGATGTGGAGGGGCGGGGAGCAGCTGTCTCAGCGTCCCAGTGGCTCGTTGAAGTGGCTATCAGTCCAGGCACCTGGTGGATCCTGACTCCCAGAGTCAGGATGACACGGTGCCTGGACTGATATTGGTGACATCAGCAGAGAGCAGACTTCAGTCCGCTCTCTTCTGAAAAAAGGTCACAGGAGTCACAGGAGTACAAAACTAATTACACTCATGTGACCCATTGGAGAAGCCCAGCCAAACGAGCTCAGGCTGGACTTCTCCTTTAAACTGTTTATTTTTATTTTTTTATAAATTAGTGTTACATTTTTATTGCTGGGGAGTGGGGAGATTCACCCCTCTATTTGTCCTGGTGACCTTTCTAACATAGAAGAAAATTTTAAAAGTTGTCACCAGAGCAAAAGGTGATGGAAAATCCTCAAAATGGGAACAACTTTTCCTATGACAATTCTCTGACAGGAATTTTCTGTGGGACACAGGCACCAACAAATGACAGGGGTTTTAATCTTTCCCTACTCCAAATAATAAAAAATGTCTACTTTACACTTTAATTACTGTGCAACAAGCATGTTTATGTGCATCTTACAAATGCATACAAACCTCAATTCAAACGTTTTTTTTTTTAAAAATCTGCCTCTTTCTTTACATATGATTTTTTTTCCATGCAGACAATTTGCAAAAGAGCGAACGATGTGTTAAGAAGAACTTCATTAAAATAGATGAGGCAATTTAGCAACCAGGGACTGTTTATACAACGAACACTGTGATCATGAGTAAAATGTAAAGCCCAGTGTTGTGGTCAGGAAAATAATGACCAGTCCAGTGCACAGAATGCAACCAGAATAAAAATAACATACAGTCCAGGGAACAGAGTGCAGTTGCCAAGAATAAAAGTAATGTACAGTACAGAATACAGGGAGCAGAGTTGGGTGTATGTAATGTACATAGTGCAGGGGTCATGTGCATGTAGCATACATAGTGCAGGGGTCAGCTATATGTGCAGAAATCAGATGAATATAATGTACATAGTGTACAACACCCACTATATTTTCAACACAACCGCATTATTGATAGTAAAGCAGTACCCTCTATACATACATACTGTGTGCACACACTGTATACTATACACATACTGTACTGCGTACACACACACACACATTATTTACTGTATATGTATAGCGCCGGTACTTTTCATAAGTACGCGCTATGTATTTAAATTTATTTTTTGCTCAAAACTATAGTTTTGTTTTGGGGTTAATTGCTCTAAATTATGCTTTGGCATCAGTTTGGCTGGGCTGTGTTGAGGTTCTGCCTGTTCATAGGTGGGGTGTGCATCTGTGACAGGTCTTAGAACGCAGTCTGGTTGGACATATTGGGTACCAGTCTCCTCTCGGAGCCAATCAGTGGGCGCGTTTGTCCCGCTGTGTATTCCGGGAGAGGGTACTTAAGGTGCTGAAGTCACGTGGTTCAGGGTTCCGGTCCTGACCAGCCCCTGATGGGGTTTCGGTCGAGAAGTTGTTGCTGACTCCATTGTGCTGGTCCTCCTGACCAGCCCCCAGAGGCACTCATGGCCTGGAGTGCGGATCCATCCATTCATCCGTCTCAGATTTTGGAGACGCCCAGCAACTCTTCATGCAACCAGGGGAGGACTCTTCGGGGGAGGGCCATGTGCGAGGCTGGCTGCTTGGTAAGAGTCTGGAAGCTGAGCTGTAAGGACACTAATTGAATCCGCATTACATACGGTATCGCCAGACTGGCTGCAAGATACTGGTACTGTAAAAAAAGTTTCTAACCTATCCTTCAGTTGCAACTAAGTTCCTGTGAGAGACTTTTGTGTTCATCTAAAGTTTCACAACCAAGTCTGTGGCAGAGACTTTGCTAAGCTAAAAATCACGTGTTGGCTGCAAACTCAACAGTTGAGTTATCCAGTTGTGAGTGGCTACTCCCTGGATCATCTAGAGAGAGACACTTATTGAGTGTCAGCAGTTCCAAAGTGCCTGAGCTTCTATACCCTTACCCTTTATTCCAAACTGAGAGACTGTGTTTCTGTTCAACGTTTTAAGCAAATAAAAATCCTAAAAAGGAATTCAAGTGTCAGTCTCCGCAGTTACTGGGTATCAACCCTGGGAACCCCTAGACAAGAACAATGAGTACGAGCTGGTGGAGGCAAATTGTTAAGCCCAGAAAAACTCAGCTGCCCGATAGAGGGTTATGGCGCTATATATATATATATATATATATATATATATATATATATATATATATATATATATATATATATACACACACATATATATACACACACACACACTCCATACACACGTATACAGTATCTCACAAAAGTGAGTACACCCCTCAAATTTTTGTAAATATTTTATTATATCTTTTCATGTGACAACACTGAAGATATTACACTTTGCTACAATGTAAAGTAGTGAGTGTACAGCTTGTATAACAGTGTACATTTGCTGTCCCCTCAAAATAACTCAACACACAGCCATTAATGTCTAAACCGTTGTCAACAAAAGTGAGTACACCCCTAAATGAAAATGTCCAAATTGGGCCCAAAGTGTCAATATTTTGTGTGGCCACCATTATTTTCCAGAACTGCTTTAACCCTCTTGGGCATGGAGTTCACCAGAGCTTCACAGTTTGCCACTGGAGTCCTCTTCCACTCCTCCATGACGACATCACAGAGCTGGATATTAGAGACCTTGATATTAGAGACCTTGCGTTCCTTCACTTTCTGTTTGAGGATGCCCCACAGATGCTCAATAGGGTTTAGGTCTGGAGACATGCTTGGCCAGTCCATCACCTTCTTTAGGGGTCATTATGTTGGAATACTGCCCTGGGGCCCAGTCTCTGAAGAGAGGGTATCATGCTGTGCTTCAGTATGTCACAGTACATGTTGCATTCATTGTTCCCTCAATGAACTGTAGCTCCCCAGTGCCGGCAGCACTCATGCAGCCCCAGACCATGATACTCCCACCACCATGCTTGACTGTAGGCAAGACACATTTGTCTTTGTACGCCTCACCTGGTTGCAGCCATGCACGCTTGACATCATCTAAACCAAATATGTTTATCTTGGTCTCAAGATAAATATGCTATCTTGTGCATCATCTTTAGAATAGGCTTCCTTCTGGGACGACAGCCATGCAGACCAATTTGATGCAGTGTGCGGCGTATGGTCTGAGCAATGTCAAGCTGACCCCCCCCCACCCCTGCAACCTCTGCAGCAATGATGGCAGCACTCATATGTCGATTTCCCAAAGACAACCTCTGGATATGAAGCCGAGCATGTGCACTCAACTGCTTTGTTCGACTATGGCGAGGCCTGTTCTAAGTGGAACCTGTCCTGTAAAACCGCTGTATGGTCTTGGCCACCATGCTGCAGCTTAGTTTCAGAGTCTTGACAATCTTCTTATAGCCTAGGCCATCTTTATGTAAAGCAACAATTCTTTTTTTCAGATCCTCAGAGAGTTCTTTGCCAAGAGGTGCCATGTTGAACTTCCAGTGACCAGTATGAGAGAGTGAGAGCGATAACTCCAAATTTAACACACCTCAACATGTCAAATCGTGAGTATAGTCTTTGATAATAAGGGTAAATTAGTTAAAGAGTACCATCATCCATTAAAGTTGGCGATAACAGGGGGACATTAGGGTCTAGGAAACGCAGATGCTGAGTCTGCGTCCAATGAGCCAATGACCCACAAGGGATTGGGAAAGGGATTGGACTATCTCGGTACTGGTAATAAGAAAACAAGGACTAAGATAAGAAAAGTATTGGAAAAAACTGAGATTTTTTAATAGAAAAATGATTACATACATAAAAGAATGTACAATGTACACCTCAATTCAATAAAAACAACAAATTAGCCCTCCTATACAATTATCAAACACGGCAAATGAGAGCAGGACCTAGCCCGCAAGCTTGACGTTTTGTTTGAACATGAGGAGGAGATGTCTCGACCGGTTTCGCAGCCTAGGCCGCTTCTTCAGGAGAAAGATCTAGAATAAACATTGGTTTTCAATATATAGTCTACAAACAGCATTATAGTCAAGAAATAACAACAAAGTACATCAAAGATACAAAGAGGATGGACCAGCTCACCAATGCGTGTGGAGACAAAGTCCCATCGAGTATAAAAATGCCTTTCCCGGCGAATATGGGGGTATTGTAATATGGACAAGGCTATGACAATAAGGGAAAATGCATTACTAGTGTTAAAATGGTTGGTAAATCACCACCACCAATTGTGGTTGGTTATGGTACGGATATCAACAGGACAACCCCAAAGGGAATTGAAAAAGGGAAGGGTGTGGATAGAAACACCCGGGGGGGTGTGGAGAGGGAAAAAAGAGAGGAAGGAAGGAGAGGAAGGGGTGAAGAGAAAAGGGGGAGGAAAAGGGAGGGAAAAGGGGGGGAGGGAGGGAAGGGTGTGTGTAGGGGAAAGGGGGGGGGTATTATGGGTGAAGAGAGGGGAGGGGGGAGGTGGGGTAAGTGAAGGGAGGAGAGAGGAATTGGGGGGGAAAAAAGGAGGGAGAGGGGGGGAAGGAGGGGGGGAAAAAGGGGGGGAGGGGGAGGGGTTAAGACGTTTTGTTTGAACATGAGGAGGAGATGTCTTGACCGGTTTCGCAGCCTAGGCCGCTTCTTCAGGAGAAAGATCTAGAATAAACATTGGTTTTCAATATATAGTCTACAAACAGCATTATAGTCAAGAAATAACAACAAAGTACATCAAAGATACAAAGAGGATGGACCAGCTCACCAATGCGTGTGGAGACAAAGTCCCATCAAGTCCAAAAATGCCTTTCCCGGTGAATATGGGGGTATTGTAATATGGACAAGGCTATGATAATAAGGGAAAATACATTACTAGTGTTAAAATGGTTCATCCAGCACTGATGGCCGTTCGCGGTATACACCTGCGGATCCATTCGGCCCCCTCTCTTCCGCCGCGTAGATGGGCTGATCGATGGCGCCGGTGCGAGCCACACCTGTGGCTTGTACTGACGTCACCGATTGTGGTGCTTAAATGGCGGTGTTTACACAACGTCAGTAGGCGTATGGAATGACGCAGATGCGGAACTAAGACTGGAATCATCAGCTACATGGTATGTGTCTCAGCCTCATGGTTGTTTGTTATCCCTTATCCCTTACCTTTTTCTAAACTTACCATGACCAACCATTAATCCCATCCATGATCTCTTTCTCCAGAATTTCCCCCACAACTTTGGGCATTTAATAACCTGTCTCTCCAGCCTGCTGTTGGCCTTAGATAACTACAGTTATATTACCTCAGCAAACCAAATACCATACTAGATAGCTGATTCCTGTTGTTCCTGCATCTATGTCTGGTTAGACAAAACTTATGTAAGTTTTTACATTCATAATTTTTAGTAACCTGGTATTGAACCAACTAGGTCTTAACCCCTCCCCCTCCCCCCCCTTTTTCCCCCCCTCCTCCCCCCTCTCCCTCCTTTTTTCCCCCCCAATTCCTCCCTCCTCCCTTCACTTACCCCACCTCCCCCCTCCCCTCTCTTCACCCATAATACCCCCCCCCCTTTCCCCTACACACACCCTTCCCTCCCTCCCCCCCTTTTCCCTCCCTTTTCCTCCCCCTTTTCTCTTCACCCCTTCCTCTCCTTCCTTCCTCTCTTTTTTCCCTCTCCACACCCCCCCCGGGTGTTTCTATCCACACCCTTCCCTTTTTCAATTCCCTTTGGGGTTGTCCTGTTGATATCCGTACCATAACCAACCACAATTGGTGGTGGTGATTTACCAACCATTTTAACACTAGTAATGTATTTTCCCTTATTGTCATAGCCTTGTCCATATTACAATACCCCCATATTCGCCGGGAAAGGCATTTTTATACTCGATGGGACTTTGTCTCCACACGCATTGGTGAGCTGGTCCATCCTCTTTGTATCTTTGATGTACTTTGTTGTTATTTCTTGACTATAATGCTGTTTGTAGACTATATATTGAAAACCAATGTTTATTCTAGATCTTTCTCCTGAAGAAGCGGCCTAGGCTGCGAAACCGGTCGAGACATCTCCTCCTCATGTTCAAACAAAACGTCAAGCTTGCGGGCTAGGTCCTGCTCTCATTTGCCATGTTTGATAATTGTATAGGAGGGCTAATTTGTTGTTTTTATTGAATTGAAGTGTACATTGTACATTCTTTTATGTATGTAATCATTTTTCTATTAAAAAATCTCTGTTTTCTCCAATACTTTTCTTATCTTAGTCCTTGTTTTCTTATTACCAGTACCGAGATAGTCCAATCCCTTTCCCAATCCCTTGTGAGTCATTGGCTCATTGGACGCAGACTCAGCATCTGCGTTTCCTAGACCCTAATGTCCCCCTGTTATCGCCAACACACCTCAACAGTCACATGACCCTGGGGAGGGAAAATGGCTAATTGGGCCCAATTGGACATTTTCACTTAGGGGTGTACTCACTTTTGTTGTCAGCAGTTTAGACATTTTTGGCGTGTTGAGTTATTTTGAGGGAACAGCAAATTTACACTGTTATACAAGATTTTCACTCACTACTTTACATTACAATTTCTTCAGTTTTGTCACAAGAAAAGATCTAATAAAATATTTACAAAAATGTGAGGTGCACTCACTTTTCTGAGATACTGTAGGTACACACATGCTATGCACATAAATGCATACTGTGACCTGGGGAGTCATTAGCTCCATGCTTGATACCTTGTTTAGTGTCCATGTCAATGTCTTTAGCATAGTGTCCATGTCAGACGGAACTGTGTTTAAGGGCCTGGTCGCCCTCATTAACTAAACAGCAGAAGACAAAACAAAAGTCCAACATAAAGTTTCCCACACAGGGGATCTTCTCCAGCAAAATACCAACACTGGAAAATGTCAAGCCATCTGGCTTTCTGGTTAATAATACCTCTTTCTGGTTAGAATCCCCCTCACAAGGGTTGCAGTCTCCAACAGGAACTCCTAGCTCTCCTGACAGAGCTCTGTCTCCAAACAACAGCAACTGCTCCAACTCCACCTGCAACTCTTACTAGACCATCATTATAAGGGCTGTGTGCACTACAAAACTCGGACACTGGGGTAGAGATTTCTTCCCTTCCAAGGCACTTCCAAACTATGGAGCCCCATCTGGAAATATCAAAATCCAGGAAAATCTGCAAAAGCAGTTTTCTCTGCTCAAAAGTAACACTCCAAAGCCCTGCACTTTAAAAAGGGGTAAACTCTGTGTCCTTTTCCTGACCAACTCCACAGTAACAAAGGCTTGCACTGTCACAATACATACATACATTTTCCCTTCTGGTGACATGGCTGGCTGTCACTCTAGACCATTCATTTTAACAATAATCTTCCCATAAGATTATATGTACATTTAATGCATTTTATTAAGTTATTTACCTGTAAAAGCCTTCCCGAAAACCCCTGAGACTGAGCTGTCACTTAATCGACTCTCTTTAGTACTCTCCTTCCCACTTCCCCTGTCAGCTACACAAAAAGCTATGTAGAAAGATGAGGGACAGAGGAGCTGCCAATACAGTCACGAATTATAGAGCATACACACGATCGTATTTTCAGCTAGCAAAAGAACAATGAGAGCTTTTTGTCTGAAAACGTGACTGTGTATGCTCCATCAGACTTTTGCTGGCTCAATTTCCGCCAGCAAAAGTTGGAGAGCATGTTCTCAATTTTTCGGTCGGAAAAAGTTCCCACGCGCAAAATTCCTACGCATGCTCGGAAACAATTTGACCCATGCTCGGAAGCATTGATCTTAATTTTCTCGGCTCGTCATAGTGTTGCATGTCACTGCGTTCTTGACGGTCGAAAGTTCAGAGAACTTTTGTGTGACCGTGTGTATGCAAGCCAAGCTTGAGTGGAATTCTGTCGGAAAAACCATCCAAGATTTTACCAACGGAAAATCCGCTTGTGTGTACAGGGCATTAGACACTCACAGAAGACAGGGGAGGACTATGACATGCAAGGAGGTAGTCTATATGTTAATATGTATAGCAAGTGTACATATAGGAAATAGGGATGAGCCCAATGTTCGAGTCGAACGTAAGTTAGACTCGAACATTGGGTGTTCGCTAAGCAGCGAACATTATGCGTTTTTTCACGGCAAATACGAAAGCCGCGGAACACCGACATTATGGCAGACACATTGGACACTTTTGACACTATTTTGGGACCATTGTCATTTATACAGCGATTAGTGCTATAAAAATGCACTGATTACTGTGTAAATGACCCTGGCAGGGAAGGGGTTAAACACTAGGGGACGATCAAGGGGTTAAGTGTGTCCTAGGGAGTGATTTTAACTGTGGGGGGGATGGGCTTCCATTGACATGCCTTGTTTACATAGGCATCTCCTTGTTCTGCCTCTCCCTGACACGATCGTGGGACACTGGTGGACATAGAGTCTGCGGGACCCGCTGGCACAGACAGCCCTGTGTGCGCCCACTAGCCCCGAAAATTTAAGGGGACATACAGGTACGCCCATTTGCCCACTACTGCCATTGTGCCGACGTATATCGATGTGCAGTGGTCGGAAGCGGTTATTAATTCTTAAAGTGAAACAATAAAAATGAAATATTCCTAATATATAGCAATATAGATAAAAATCATTGAAAAAAACGGCACCAAAATTCAAAGATTTTTTTTTTTTTAAAACTGGCGTAGGGGTCCCCCCAAAATCCATACCAGACCCTTATCCGAGCACGCAACCTGGCAGGCCACAGGAAAAGGGGAGGGATGAGAGAGCGGGATAAGTCCTTTATTAACCACTTAAGCCCCGGACCATTTGGCTGACCAAAGACCAGAGCACTTTTTGCGATTCGGAACTGCATCGCTTTAACTGACAAACTGACAAACTGCGCAACGTGGCTCCCAAACAAAATTGACGTCCTTTTTTTCCCACAAATAGAGCTTTCTTTTGGTGGTATTTGATCACCTCTGTGGTTTTAATTTTTTTCGCTATAAACAAAAAATAGCAACAATTTAAAAAAAAAAAACACATTATTTTTTACTTTTTGCTATAATAAATATCCCCAAAAAATATATAATTTTTTTTTCTCCTCAGTTTAGGCTGATACGTATTCTTCTACATATTTTTGTTAAAAAAAAAAAAAATTGCAGTAAGCGTTTATTGATTGGTTTGCACAAAAGTTATAGCATTTACAAAATAGGGGATAGTTTTATGGCATTTTTATTAATAAGTTTTTTTTATTAGTAATGGCGGTGATCAGATATTTTTATCATAACTGCGACATTATGGCAGACAGATCGGACACTTTTGGCGCGATTTTGGGACCATTCACATTTATACAGCGATCAGTGCAATTAAAAATGCATTGATTACTGTGTAAATGTGACTGGCAGTGAATGGGTTAACCACTAGGTGGCGCTGTAGGGGTTAAGTGTGTCCTAGGGAGTGATTCTAACTGTGGGGGAGTGGCTATGTGTGACACAACACTGATCACCGCTCCCGATTACAAGGAGCTGTGATCATTAACAGTGTCACTAGGCAGAATGGGGAAACGCTTGTTTACATTGGCATTTCCCCATTCTTCCTCTCCGTGAGACGATCGTGGGTATCCCTGTTCTGTCTCAAGGACATTCAGCTAAACCATTCTTATCCCATAAACATGATACCATATTTCTTCGATCGCAGTTTATTGGAACAAGCTAGGTGAAACTACAAATAACAAGAATAAACCTTGATAAGTACAATATCCCATAAATTTAGCATACATTTCAGAGACAAATATACACAGTACAATATGAGACAGTAAACTTACTTTTTTTAAGTTCAATAAGGGATGATGGTAAGAGATTGAAACAGGACATCTTGCAGTCTAGAAAAGCATGGTGAATGTGTCTCTTCCTGTGAGACTGTACCCAGAATACTTTGCCTTCTAAGTACTTCCTAGGTTATAAACTTTAATAACAACATTTACACAATAGAAACAATACCAAAAAGGGACGCTAGATGGCGCCTACACTCTGCAAATGATTCCTATAGAAAATAACAACATTAAATGTCATTTACAACAACACAAATGCAGGTAATCAGAATATATCCATCTGATGGGCAGAACACTCCCCGCCTGACGTCAAGTGACGTCACTAACAGAGTCCTCCGTAGAAAGTAACAGAACAAGTTCAGTCACTGGTCTCAAGAACACTTTGGCCTCATTCTGTTGAAAGGTCTTGACCTCGACCTTACGGACAAGATTATCTTTGCTTGGCAGTACTTTGGTGACTAGACCTAAAGGCCACATGTTCCTTAGTGTCTGGCAATCTCTCATGAGCACAACATCACCAAGTTTAAGGTTAGGTTTTTCTGAGTGCCACTTCCTCCTTAGTTGAAGAGTAGATGTGTATTGCTCCCTCCACCGACTCCAGAAGGTATTGGCAAGAGTTTGAACTTGTCTCCATTGACGTTTGTAAAGGTCCTTCTCACAAAACTCTCCAGCTGGAGTACCTACAAGACCAGTCTTTTGCGTGAGCAACATGGTAGGTGTGAGAACAATTGGATCTTCAGAGTCACTTGAAATTGAAGTTAAGGGTCTGGCGTTAATGATGGCTGTAACCTCTGCCATAAATGTCACTAAACACTCGTGAGTAAGCCTTGCAGTTCCTACTTGTAGGAAGATAGAGTCAAGAATTCTGCGGGCTATGCCTATCATCCTCTCCCACACACCTCCCATGTGAGAAGAGTGAGGTGGATTGAAGATCCACGTGCAGTCTTGCTTACTCAAATACCTTTTTACACTGGGGATGTCCAAGTTGGAAGGAATTTGCAGTTCTTTCACTGCTCCTACAAAGTTAGATCCTCTGTCAGAGTGAATGCGTTTCACTGGGCCTTGGATTGCAATGAAACGTCTAAGAGCATTAATGAAACTTGAAGTGTCCAGCCTGGGTATAGTGTGTTCCGGCAGTGGTGCAAGTTTTGCTTTTCCCATTACAAACCCTATGTGGCTTTGTCCTTTAGTGTCTATGGTTTTCAGGTAAGCTACAGCAGCAATTGCTTTAACAGAAGCATCCGCAAACACACAAAGTCTTTGCATCTGAACATCTGCAGATGACAGAGGTGCATATGGGCGTGGAATTTTAAGATTGGATAGTGCTGTTAGTGAGTCCTTCCACTCTAGCCATAGGTTCTTCCTGTCGGTGGGGAGAGGGTGGTCCCAATCTAGCGACTCACAGGTTAAGTCTCTGAGTAGTGCCTTACCCTGGATGGTGACAGGTGCTGCAAAGCCTAAAGGATCGTATAGGCTGTTTATGGTAGACAGGACACCTCTACGGGTAAAGGGTTTTTCCTCTGTGTTTACTTGGAAAGTGAAGGTGTCAGATCTTAAGTCCCAAAGCAAACCAAGGCTGCGTTGCATGGGGAGTGAGTCTGTGCCTAGATCTAAGTCCTTTAACTCGTTGGAATGGTCTTGGACAGGAAAGGCTTCTAAAACTTCTCTACTGTTGGAAGCAATCTTGTGGAGCCTTAAGTTGGAACACGCAAGCATTGCCTGAGTTCTTTTGAGGAGACTGATTGCGGCTTCATTTGTGGGTAGTGATTTCAAGCAATCGTCTACATAGAAATCCTTGTCCACAAATTGTCTGACGTCTGACCCATACTCTGACTCTCCCACTCTAGCAGAGTGTCTGAGGCCATATATAGCAACTGCAGGGGAAGGGCTGTTGCCAAATATGTGCACCTTCATGCGATATTCTGTGATGTCTCCAGAGGGGTTGTTGTCCCTGAACCAGAGAAACCTCAGAAAGTTTCGGTGTTCTTCCTTAACAAGAAAGCAATAGAACATTTGTTGTATGTCTGCCATGAATGCGACTGAATCCTTGCGGAAGCGGAGAAGTACTCCCAATAGTCTGTTGTTGAGGTCAGGGCCAGAAAGAAGGACATCATTTAGAGAGACACCTTCATGCTTGGCGCTGGAATCAAACACCACTCTAATCTGCCCTGGCTTCTTAGGGTGATAGACGCCAAATATGGGTAAGTACCAACATTCTTCTGAGTCTTTGAGGTCTGGAGCTACCTCAGCATGGCCATTTTGGAATATTTTGCCCATGAAGGAAAATAAATGTTCTCTCATCTCTGGTTTCCTTTGCAGATTGTGTCTTAAGGAAGTGAGGCGTTTATATGCTAGTTCCCTGTTGTTAGGCAAACGTTGTCTTTGTGGCCTAAAGGGAAGAGGTGCTACCCAGTTATTAGTCACGTCTTTCTCCATACTGCTTTCCATAACCTCTAGGAAGATTCTATCCTCAATGGACATTGCTACCTGGTTGTCTTCCTTTGTTCTCCTGAACACTGAGTGTCCTAAGTCGCTTTGGTCATCGTCATAGGTATTGCTGTCACAGAGGGGACTTAGGAAAGAAAGAGGTACAGGGTTGTTGTGAGGTAGCTCCTTTATGAGGATGCGATTTTGACAGGGTTGGAAAAGAGAAGGACGACCATTCTCGAGGGTACTAGTGAGCAGATTATTAACAGATGCCGGTTTGTGTGCACCTCCCAGGCAAACATCCCCTATAATGACCCACCCAAGATCCAGTTTTTGGGCATATGGAGCACTTTTAGGACCGTTGATCAGTTTCCTTACTTTGTGGACTTGCAAGATATCCCTCCCTAGGAGTAAGATTATCTGAGCCTGATCATCAAGTTCTGGTATGAGATGTGCTATATGCTTCAAGTGAGTCTGGTGAGCTGCTGCGTCTGGTGTGGGAATCTCTGATCTGTTGTCTGGCATCTGGTTGCACTCTATTATGGTCGGTAAGGGTAGGCATGTCTTACCATCCATAGATTCAATTTGTAGGCCGTCAGCTCTTCTCCCCGCCGTTTCCACTGTACCTGCACAAGTCCTAAGGGAGTAGGGGCTGCTGGGGCCTTTAAGGTTTAGAATGTCAAAAAACACAGGTCTGGCTAGTGACTTATTACTCTGATCATCCAAAATGATGTAGAGCTTGACTGCTTTGTCTCTGCGTCCCTTTGGGTAAACTTTCACTAGACAGATTTTAGAGCAAGATCTGCCACCTGTACTTCCTTTGCAGACTTCAGTGCACTGTGAAGTGATTGCTGTGGTATCTGTACTAGAGTCTTTGGTCTCCCTGCCTTGCTCCTTGTCACCATGGACAGGTTGGAAGGTTCTTGGAGTAGGCCTTGGGTGTAAAGCTGTGTGGTGCTCTGTGCTGTCACACTCTGTGCATTTGACACTGACCTTACAGTCCTTGGCGAAGTGTGTAGACGAAGAGCAGCACTTGTAACAGATGTTGTTCTCTTTGAGGAAAGCTTTGCGTTCCTGGATGGTCTTTGTCCTGAAGGCTCTGCATTTCAGAAGAGGATGTGGCATCTTATGTAGAGGGCAGAACTTCGTAGGGTCATTGACTTGATCCTCTGGCTGAGACTCTGCAAATCTGTGGGAAGAAATGTTAGTTTTGTGCACTGCTACTGGAGCCCTGAGTTGCTTAGGGCCAGCAGAAGTGATGTAAGACACTGGAAAAATGAAGCTGGGGTCATCTTTCGTTCCTGCTTGTCTGTCTACAAAGTCAACAAACTCACTGAATGGTGGAAAGGGCACATTGTGTTTCCATTTGTAGTTACAGCCATGAGCAATCCATCTTTCGTGTAACTCATAAGGAAGTTTTTGAGCTAAGGAGTTAATACCTCTAGCAGAGTCAAGATAAGAAAGGCCAGGTAAGTCACCTTCCGCTTTAGCAACTTGTAACTCCATACATAGGTCACTGAATTCTCTGAGTCTTTGGTAACCTCTGCTAGGTGTTTTTGGAAAGTCTTCTATCCTTTTAAACAGTGTACTCTCTATAGCCTCTGGTGAGCCATAACATCTATCCAGTCTGTTCCAGATGTTTGTAAGGCCTATCTCAGGGTGGTTTATATTAATGTCTCTGATCCTTTTGGCGTGTTCAGCAGAATCATTGCCAAGCCACTTTACAAGGAGTTCTATTTGTTGTCTGCAAGATAGATCTAGACCTTGGATAACACTCTGGAAAGAGGATCGCCACGCCCTGTAGTGTTGAGGGCGATCACTAAATTTGTCAAGTCCTTGGGTAACTAACTCGCGTTTGGCCAGGAACTTGGCATAGTCTACAGTAGCCTGATTGGCATTGGGGTAGGCTGCTGGTGTATTGTGGTGCGGTGTAAAGGCATACCTGATAGAAGTCTCTTCTTTAGGCTCTCTGGACTCTAACTTGCATACGGTTGGCAGTTCATACCGGCTCGTTGCATACACCTTTGGAATGAAGACAGGCGTTTGATGTTTGTATGAAGGTTGAGTACCTTTTGGAGTAGAAGGTTTGGTTGAGACTGGAACGTCTGGAACTCTGTCAGATTTTTCTTGCCTGTAGCACTGGGGTCCAAGGTCGTCTTGTTGCTGCTTGATTTGGTGTGACTCCCTGACATCATGTTTAATTTCTTGTTGTGGGATGCTGCTTGGGTCACAGTGCTGGTAGACATAATCCGACGTGCGTTGCAAGGAATCTTGGTGTTCTTCCTCTAGGCCTGGTATGCTGCTACCTGTTCTTGGCTCATCGTAGACGGCTGCTTCTAGAGCTTCTGCTTCTGCAATGGCGGCGGCAGCATCTCGTTCCACTGCCAGCTTCTCCATGTTAGCTTGCTGCAGTTTCAGAGATGCCTCTTGCTGAGCTCTTTCGTCTTCCAGGCGTATTCTTTCCATCTCTCTCTCTTGTTCCATGCGTACTCTTTCTTGCTCTATGCGTACTCTTTCTTGCTCTATGCGTACTCTTTCTTGCTCTCTCTCTTGTTCCTGTCTCACCCTTTCTGCTTCAAGGTGGGCCTTTATTTTTTCATCTGCAGCTCTTGGTCTGCGAATGCGGCCCTGGCTCTTGCTGCTTCAGCTTTTGAACGGGCGATAGCTGCTGCATTTGCGACAGATGACCTAGATGAGCTTGCTTGTGATCGTGTTTTGTAAGAAGATGTTCTACTGTGAGACATGGCTGCGGGGAAGAAGCTGTCTTGCTGTATAGAGACCGTTCTAGTGTCGGTACTGCTTGACAGAGCGTGTCTCTGTGTAGCGTGGCTGCTTGCTTTGCCTCCCACAGACCTGCTTCTTTAAGGCTTCTGACTGTATGGTACTGTGTAGCCCCAGGCTGTACAGACTTCCGAAGTCAGCTTATCTTCCCTTCAGAGGTCAGCTTAAAAATTTCACTGTTCTGTCTCAAGGACATTCAGCTAAACCATTCTTATCCCATAAACATGATACCATATTTCTTCGATCGCAGTTTATTGGAACAAGCTAGGTGAAACTACAAATAACAAGAATAAACCTTGATAAGTACAATATCCCATAAATTTAGCATACATTTCAGAGACAAATATACACAGTACAATATGAGACAGTAAACTTACTTTTTTTAAGTTCAATAAGGGATGATGGTAAGAGATTGAAACAGGACATCTTGCAGTCTAGAAAAGCATGGTGAATGTGTCTCTTCCTGTAAGACTGTACCCAGAATACTTTGCCTTATAAGTACTTCCTAGGTTATAAACTTTAATAACAACATTTACACAATAGAAACAATACCAAAAAGGGACGCTAGATGGCGCCTACACTCTGCAAATGATTCCTATAGAAAATAACAACATTAAATGTCATTTACAACAACACAAATGCAGATAATCAGAATATATCCATCTGATGGGCAGAACAATCCCCGCAGACATTGAGTCCTGCACACCCCCTTCATCAGGGCTAAAATCAAGGCAATAAGGAAAGAGAAAAAGTAATATGAAAATTCTTGAATATGTTAGAAAAACATTCAGGGATTTTTTAACATATTCAAAGATTTTTAATATTCTTTTCCCTTTCTTTATTGATCTCTAGACGACGTTTGTTATGGAGAAACGCGTTGGGAGGGGCCTCATATGTGATGTTGTTCCATAAGTTGGCTGACCACTTGGACCTGTTGGCTGTTTTATTCCTTGGATAGTGTATTTTCATTGTTTTATTAAAATCAATTGGTAAAATACTATACTATGTGGATCTCCCTCTGTACTTTGCGATGATTCCATTCGGAAGCACTTTTCAGGGTGGTGCACCTTATCATAATTTTTTACCGCAAGAGAGCAGTAACTAACTTCCCATTGACTAGAAATAAATAAAATCCGAAATGCTCAAGCAAAAAAATCTAAAAAATGCCTTTACTACTGAAAAAAAACCCTGAAAAAATAACCAAAGATGCTCAGCTGGAGTGTGAATGCAGTCTTAAAGTGGTTCGGCACACATTTCATTTAGTAAATCTCTTTGCCTTCCAAATCAGGCAAAGAGTACTAAATGAAATGTGTTTTTTTTTTTTTTTTACTTACCTTGTAATCGATGACTTCCTGTCTTCTGTCTCTTCGGGGGTGGGCGGGGTCTGTGCGGGATCCTCGTCATGCCGCACTGTCTCCTGGGATCTGGTGTCATTGATCCCAGGAGTCAGTGCGGGCATCTTCCGAAATCTTGCGAGATTTTGGCCACATCTTACGAAATCTCGCGAGATTTCGGACACATTTTCCGAAATCTCGCGAGATGTCGGCAGATGTGCCGACATCTCGCGAGATTTCGGAGAACGTGAGCTGCACTTTGCCGTTACTGCGCACGCGCGAGCTCGGCGCAGTAACGGCGGTGCATGCTGGGCCATCTAAAGTGCCTGTGGGGTTTCACATGCCCACAGGCAAGATGGCCCCCAGCAGACAAGAAGAAGATAAAGAATTTTATCGGAGGAAAACCGGCGGCGATCAAGATGGAAGATGGAACAGGTAAGTCCCCCAATTGAGCTATATGCCCTTGGCATATAGCCCAAAAAAAAAAAAAAAAAAACAGTGCAGAACCGCTTTAATTATAAGACGGGTTGTACACAATTGCAAATTCATTGGCAGGTAAAATTGTAAACATATATGGCTTATATTTTTAATATTTAGCTGCTTACACAATCTATCGATTGATGCTATATGTCTACATTTCTACCAGTTGACAGTGGAGTATTGGCATCTTTTTGATAAAAAAAAAAATATATCAATCTATTAAATGTGTAGTGGACCTTCCCTGCTGTAAAAAATTATAACATGTTGATTTGAATCTGGGCCATCTGTTTCCAGAAACAGTAAGCCACTTTAATTAATTTACATGATTATTTCTAACACTGTAGCAGTGTTGCTTACATGTATATTACCCTTGTGACTCATCGTGATGTTGGCAGATAAACAGATGATTAAGTAATTGGCCTCAGGTCACAAGGTGCTGAAGCTTGGATTGAAAGCTTGTCCAAAGCAAAGACACATGTTTACAGGTTAAAGATGTTACTGCAGAATCCCAGAAAACCATCTAAATCTGTGTACAAAAAAAAATAAAAAAATATAAGGGCTGCATAAGTAAAAATGTACTTAAAAATGTACTTAAAAATAGGAAAACCTTAGAATATTCCCCCCAGATGCTTTAACTTCTTCAACTGTTTTTTAGTTTTTGTTAAATAGCACCTGAAGTTATGAGGATTTGAACTGCTTCTTCCCTTAGCTATATACCCTCAATCACACATTGACAATGGGCTTTCCTTCCAGCTTTAATCTGACTTAATAGTGCATTTTCTATTCTACTGGATCTGCAATCAAGTGAAAGCACTCGGCCATATAACACCCTCTTCATCATGTGAATGGAGCTGTAAGTTGGAGGCAAAGGTCACTTACCAACAGACAATAATATCAATCATATGCCTGCATCCATATGAATCGGATTTTGTGGAAATGCCATAGCCATTCTCAAACTTGCAGGCAAATCGGTGGTTTAGTGAAGGAAAACGAGTAGACCAGCCAAGATGAAGATTTCACTGCAGACCTCAATCATTTTTCCTTCAATAAACATCTAGACAGGATCATTTACAAGTCAGGAGAGTATTCTGGATGTGTCTTATTTCTCCATGAATGGAGATGAACCTATTCTGCAAAACAAATGTGTGTGCATGGAATGCTTTGTGTCCTTGCAGCCTTACCCTATTTCTAAAGGACATTTGCCTCTTTAATTGACATCAACTTAGATATGCTTGGATAAAGTCAGCAATTTTATTTTTGTAGATTTCATGGAGCTTTTATCAAGGTGAAGTGATGCAGTAACCAGATTGTAAGAGAGATTAGAAAAAAAAGTCAGTGAAACAATCAATCAACAATCAAAATGTCCTTTAAAATTTAACACCCACCCAAATCAGGTTATATATAGAATAGTACTTGTACAGTATCACCAAAGTTATCTGCAAAAGGCCCACAGTATGCTGTAAAATCCTTACACTGAAGGGTAAAGCCGACCATACATAGCACGTGAAAAGGTGACGTATATCAAATTCCCAGCTAAACTCACCAACCAATTTGCAACCAACCAACAGTACTCCATAAAAACAGGGGTTTAGTTTGCACTCATTTGCAAATACATGGATAAGCTGCATAACCACTTGAAGGGATCCCACAATAATCTGCAGTCCTAACTCAAAAATTTTCAGAGCCTCTACAGTGGAAGCATGTGCATTAAAATGGATAGGCAGAGGGCAGGTGAGCTTTGGAGGGAGCCCACCCCTCCTTAAAGGCACAGTGGTGCACTGGACACCCAGCAAAAGCACAATGGCAGCAAAGGTTTCCAGTACGTCCCCTCACCAGTATTCCAACAGTACAAACAAATGGCCACTGCCCCCACCTATAACTGGCTTTGCCCCCCCCCCCCTCCCAAGCCTAGATCGTTGGAAAATTAAAGACCAGCATTACGTTGTCATCCTTGTGCTCTTCCCTCCTGTAAGCATGTTTACAATGATAAACCAACTGAACTCAACAAAGTAATAAGTCTTAAGTGCCGATCCTCACTCTCCCAGGTTACATTTTGCTGTGAAGGAAGTGAATATAGGAACAGGTACTAATTGCACTAATTGCATTTACAATAAATATAATACATTTAAAAAAAAACTGCAAAAATGCACATATTATGCACACATATTACCTTTAGCAGTCTTTTTTTCTGATGTACCATCATACTTATACAATTTTCCTGATATCCCCTTTTTCACAATACAGACTGTATATTCCTTGCAGATACTGTATCCATTAAGATATAGCATTGATTATATGAGCCAATAAGCATTCTGAAGTGTCCTGAACAACTATGCAACCTCCTTTAGTTGGCCATTGGCCTGCCTCCCTGATAGTAAACTATTGTGTTTCACACTAATAAACTATTGTTTTTACATGTTCATTTTTACATTTAACCACTTTCAGACCGGACCAATTTGCAGCCAAAGGACCAGGCCCCTTTTTGCGATTCGGCACTGCGTCGCTTTAACTGACAATTGCGCGGTCGTGCGACGTGGCTCCCAAACAAAATTTACGTCCTTTTTTTCCCACAAATAGAGCTTTTTTTTGGTGGTATTTGATCGCCCCTGCGGTTTTTATTTTTTGCGCTATAAACAAAAATAGAGCGACAATTTTGAAAAAAATGCATTATTTTTTACTTTTTGCTATAATAAATATCCCCAAAAAATATATAAAAAAACGTTTTTTTCCTCATTTTAGGCCGATACGTATTCTTCTACATATTTTTGGTAAAAAAAATCGCAATAAGCCATTATTGATCGGTTTGCGCAGAAGTTATAGCGTTTACAAGATAGGGGATAGTTTTATAGCATTTTTATTAATAATTTTTTTTTTTATTAGTAATGGCGGAGATCTGCGATTTTTTTTGTGACTGCGACATTATGGTGGACACATCGGACATTTTTGACACATTTTTTGGGACCA
Organism: Lithobates sylvaticus; assembly: GCA_028564925.1. Classification (NCBI taxonomy): domain Eukaryota; kingdom Metazoa; phylum Chordata; class Amphibia; order Anura; family Ranidae; genus Lithobates; species Lithobates sylvaticus. The sequence continues at coordinate 261,425,130 of CM053027.1, read as the reverse complement.
TTGTCATTTTTACAGCAATTAATGCTATTTAAATGCATTGATTTCTGTATAAATGACACTGGCAGTGAAGGGGTTAACCACAAGGGGGCAGTGTAAGGGTTAAGTATGCCTAGGGGTGTGTTTTTTACTGTGGGGGGCGTGGCTGTCAGCTAGTGAATGCTGATCTCTGATCCAATCACAGGGAGCAGAGATCGGCGTCACTAGTTGCTAGGCAGAATGGGGAGATGCTGTTTATCTCGGCATCTCCCCGTTCAGCCACCCCGTGAGACGATCACGGGGGTCCCCGCGGCGATCGAGTCCGCAGGGACCGCGATCGGACTCACGGGGGTCCCGACCGGCGCGGGAGCGCGCCGCTCCCGGCGTGCTCCCGATGGCACGGACAGGCAGAAAGGAGGGACTTATATATACGCCCTCCTGCCTGTACGTGCCATTCTGCCAACGTATATCGTCGTGCGCCGGTCGGCAAGTGGTTAATGATTGATTTTAGGTGAAAAATGTGCAATAAAGTGAGTGGGTTTTAGGGGTGGTTTATGAACCACCCCTAAAAGCAACTATATATAAAATATGAATTTTATATATTTCATGTGATTGTTTATATGAGAAAGACCTTCAAAATTGAAGATTATGGGAACTGTATGACTTGATTTGTTCCCCACCCCATTCTAACTACTTACATCAGGGGTCTCAAACTGGTGGCCCTCCAGCTGTTGCAAAACTACAAGTCCCATCATGCTTCTGCCTGAGAGAGACATGCTTGTACCTGTCAGCCTTGCAATGCCTCATGGGATTTGTAGTTTCGCAACAGCTGGAGGGCCGCTAGTTTGAGACTCCTGACTTACATCCATGATTAAGGACGTGGGTCTGCGAGTGCACGTGGGTCTGCGAGTGCACATGGGCTGTGAGTGCACGTGGGTCTGCAAGTGAAAGTGACCTACGAGTGCACGGGGTCTATAATTGCACATGGGTCTGTAATTGCACGTGGGTCTGCGAGTATAAGTGGTCTACGAGGGCACGTGGGTCTGCGAGTGCACGTGGGTCTGCGAGTACAAGTGGTCTGCGAGTGCACCTGGGTCTGTGAGTTCACGTGGGTCTGCGAGTTCATGTGGGTCTGCGAGTGCACATGGGTCTTCGATTGCACATGGGTCTGCGAGTGCACATGGGTCTACAGGTGCACGTATGCTGTGAGTGCAAGTGGTCTGCAAGTGCACGTGGGTCTGCAAGTGCACGTGGGTCTGCGAGTGCAAGTGGGCTGCAAGTGCATGTGGGTCTGTGAGTGCACATGGGACTGCGGATGCAAGTGGGTCAGCAAGTACCTGTGTATTGTCTTTTTGAGTACCTGTTTATGGTATTGTTGAGTAGTGTCAGGAATAGGATGAGCCAAACACCCTCCTGTTCGGTTCACACCAGAACCTGCGAACAGACCTAAAGCTTGTGTGAACTTTAGAACCCTATTAAAGTCTATGGGACTCAACCGTTCAAAATCAAAAGTGCTAATTTTAAAGGCTAATATGCAAGTTATTGTCATAAAAAGTGTTTAGGGACCTGGGTCCTGCCCCAGGGGACATGTATCAATGCAAAAATAAGTTTTAAAAATGGACGTTTTTTCAGGAGCAGTGATTTTAAAGCGGTTCTGCACACACTTTTTTTAGTAAATCTCTTTGCCTTCCAAATCTGGCAAAGAGTACTAAATGGCCTTTTTTTTTTTTACTTACCTTATAATTGCTGCCGGTCTTTCCTCTGTCTCTTCGGGGGTGGGCGGGGTCTGTGCAGGGATCCTTCGTCATGTCGCACTGTCTCCTGGGATCTGGTGTCATTCACCCCAGGAGTCAGTGCGGACATCCGACCGAAATCTTGCAAGATTTACGGGCATCCGCCGAAATCTCGTGAGATTTACGGACATCCGACTGAAATCACGCGAGATTTACGGACATCCGACCCAAAATCTCACAAGATTTTAAGGACGTGAGGCATGCTGGTTCCCATAACGAAAGGGAACAAGGAAGTGAATGCTTGTGGGTTTCAAATGCCCACAAGCAAAATGACATTGCTGCTCTTTTTATTTTAAAAGTGCAGGTTTTTCTAAAAAACGGACATGGATACCGGACGGACACCAAAAAAGTGAGTTTATTGCAAGACTCAAAATACTTTTAACATGACAAGAAAAAATAAATAAATGAGTGTGTGCAGAACCGCTTTAATAATGCTTAAAGTGAAACAATAAAAGTGTAATATTCCTTTAAATTTTGTACCTGGGGGTGTGTATAGTATGCATGTAAAGGGGCGCATGTTTCCCCTGCTTAGAACTGTCCCTGCACAAAGTGTAATTTTTGGAGGAAAAATCACTTGCGGCTATAATGAATTGCCGGCTCCTGTAATACAGAGAACAGTCATTAAAAATCATTGATAATAAAAAAGTGTGGGGTTCCCCCAAAATTCAATTACCAGGCCCTTCAGGTCTGGTATGGATATTAAGGGGAACCCCGGTTCAAATAAAAAAAAATGACGTGGGGTTCCCCCTAAATATCAATGGATTTTAAGGTGAACTCCACGCAAAATTTTAAAAAATGGCGTGGGGGTCCCCCTCAAAATCCATACCAGACCCTTATCCGAGCACGCAACCTGGCAGGCCGCAGGAAAAGAGGGGGGGACGAGAGAGCGCCCCCCCCTCCTGAACCATACCAGGCCACATGCCCTCAACATTGGGAGTAAGTAACCAGATGCGCTGCGTTGGACGTCGGAGAAGAGATCAGCCATCGCTGGACCCCGGAGCAGAGACCACCCATCGCTGGATAGCAAGAGTGGATTACCACCGCTGGAATCTTTTTTTTTATTTTTTTATTTTTTTAATAAAGGACTTTTCCCAACGGTGTCAGTATGTTTTTAAACAATTTTTACACTTTCTTTGTGAAATTGTAGTTTTGTACCCCCTTACCATTTCAAACAGGGGGGGGCGAAATCTGGGGGTCCCCTTGTTAAAGGGGGCTTCCAGATTCTGATAAGCCCTCGCCCGCAGACCCCCACAACCACCGGCCAGGGTTGTGGGGAAGAGACCCTTCTCCTCATCAACATGGGGACATAGTGCTTTGAGGGGTCACAGACCCCCAAAGCATCCTCCCAATGTTGAGGGCATGTGGCCTGGTATTGTTCAGGAGGGGGGGGGCGCTCTCTCGTCCTCCCCTCTTTTCCTGCAGCCTGCCAGGTTGCGTGCTCGGATAAGGGTCTGGTATGGATTTTGAGGGGGACACCCATGCCATTTTTTTTTTAATTTGGCGTGGAGTTCCCCTTAAATTCCATGCCAGACCTGAAGGGTCTGGTATGGATATTTAGGGGAAACCCCACGTAATTTTTTTTTTTTATTTGACCCGGGGTTCCCCTTAATATCCATACCAGACCTGAAGGGCCTGGTAATTGAATTTCGGGGGAACACTGCGCTTTTTTTTTTTTTATCAATGACTTTCAATTACTGTGCTCTGTATTACGGGAGCCGACAATTTATTATAGCCGCAAGTGATTTTAAATAGCTTTTTTTCCTGCAAAAATTACACTTTGTGCAGGGACAGTTCTAAGCACGGGAAACATGCGCCCCTTTACATGCATACTATACACATCCCAGGTACGAAATTTAAAGGAATATTACACTTTTATTGTTTCACTTTAAGCATTATTAAAATCACTGCTCCTGAAAAAACTACAGTTTTTAAAACTTTTTTTTGCATTGATACGTGTCCCCTGTCCCTGGGGCAGAACCCAGGTCCCCAAACACTTTTTATGACAATATCTTGAATATAGGCTTTTAAAATTAGCACTTTAGATTTCTTCCATAGACTTTTACAGGGTGCTTGCGGCTTTTCGAATTTGCCGCAAACACCCCAAATTGTTCGCTGTTCGAGTCGAACATGAGTTCGACTCGACTCGAAGCTCATCCCTAGTCAGGAAGATAGTTGTTAGGTAATTTGGACAGGGTATAATCCCAATCCTCATTAAATTGTTAGGCATGATGCCCTCCTTGATTATCTGATCGAGGGCAAATACTGCTGTGGAAAATGTAAGCACATTTTTTTCCTGGAAGCCCAGGTTCTGAATCTAGTGAAGTAACTGTCAGCACTGAGAAGACCATACTAACCGAGAGCCGGGAACGTACCGGCAGGTTCCGGCAAGGGCCAGCACAGAGGCAGTTGAAGACAAAGAGGTGCAGGCACCAGAAAAGAGTAGAAGGGTGACAGTCAGGAAGGATAGAAGGGAAAGTGCCAGGGAGGCCGATCCTGGGCTGGAGCATCCCAATAAGTACGCTCCATTGAGTGGGGGAGTGGGCAAAGGTATAGAATTTATTCTTCTCCTCAGTCTTCACAAGTGAATTGGGGAGCTTCAGTAACCAAAACTGCAATGTTTATCCTCATGACAAATCACAGGAAGCACCTCAATGGTAAACAGAGGACAGAATTAGACTTGGGAAACTTAAAGCGAAGTTCCACACAAGGTTCAGTTATACAGTTAATTCCTCATAATTGTTATTTTTTTGATGCAAGTATATCAATGCTTAACTCTCTTCTTTCTTTTCATTTCTTTTTTCTCCTCTTTTCGTCTTTTCCTTCTTGATCTTCATCTGAGTTCTCCCAGGCCCCAGGGCTGTCTCTGGATTCTTGTCCCAGGTCCAAGCAAGGCGAAACTTACGTACTCGGGGTAGCTCTCTTCCCTCTCAACCATGGCCAGCACAATTGATCCTTCTCCTACCCTCAAAATTATTTCACACAATACCCAGGGACTTAACTCACCCATCAAACGTAGGAAACTCTTTCAATTATATTATTCCATGCATGCAGACATTCTTTTATTACAAGAGACACATTTCCCGGCCACTTACAAACCCACATTCTTCCACCTGCATTTCCCCCAATTTTTTATTGCATCGGCCAACAACAAAACAAAGGGCGTAGCCATATGTTTTGCTAAACATATTAATCTCTCCCAGCCGGAGACGTTGGTTGACCCCCAAGGACGCTACGCTTTAGTCTCTGGCCACATAGATGGAGAACTTTACACTTTTGTTTCCTACTACACCCCCAACAAGGGTCAGAGAGTTTTCTTTGAATCCCTGCTACATAAACTGCGAGCACACTTGAAAGGGACGGTTTTAACACCGCCTTTGACTTCACTCTAGACAAATCAGCAGATGGAAACTCAAAACCTAAGCACCCTTCAAAACAAAGCGCTAAAATAGCTAAACACCTTCATAACGAAGGGTTGATTGATGTTTGAAAAGAGGCCAATCCACACACAAATCCCACTAATAAGAGGTTCCAAGATAATAGATACCCCCCTATCGGACCATGCAATGATCACTTTAACCATGTAGAGATCAGGAGGACCTAGGGGCCCCCCTCCATCAACTGACTTTGAAACTTGAACTGAATACAGGGCTGACTTGCTAAAGCTTAAGGAAGACTACGGTTCGTTAGCGAAAGCTCACAAGCGCCACCCAACGCCCGAGACTCTGACGAACCTTAACTTGTCACTGACGACAGCAGCGGAAAAGCACCTTAGGTGGACCAGGGCTAAATTCTATTCCCAGACAGGATTGGTTCCAGAGAAGCTGCAAAGCTTAGTCCTAAACCACGCTCCCTAGCATTCCCTAAATTTAAGACTGCATCGGGGGACTTGACACAGAATCCAACCAAAATCATGGAAGAGTTTCTGCGTTTCTACTGTGACCTATACAAACCTATTTGGCCCCTCTCCCAACAGCTACAAGACAAATTTTTTGAAAATCTTCCACAACCCACTCTGACAAAAGAAAATAGAGACTGCATAGAGTGCCTGTTCTCCACATAGGAGATATTAGACACCATCAAATCCCTTAAACTTGGTTCCTCTCCTGGCCCAGATGGCTTCTTCACAGGCTATTACAAAAAATTTGGCTCCTGCCTGGCTCCTCATATGGCTCGGCTATTTAACTTTCTCAGGGATGGAGCCCCCATTAGTGCTGATCTCAACTCTGCATATATATCGTAATCCCAAAACCGGATAAGGATGCTAGCGAGCTGAGGAAATTACCGCCCAATATCGTTTATTAATAACGACATTAAAATAATGACCAAGATTCTCGCGAATAGAGTAGCAAGTTTTATATCCGCCTATATACATAGAGATCAGGTGGGCTTCATCCCTGGGAGACAGGGTCCGGACCAGATTCGTAGAACAATCGATGTTATGTTATTTCTCAAATCACAGTGGGATGAGGGGATCAAAAAGGCTTCCTCCTCCTTCACAAGTCCTTTGACTCGGTAGACTGGGCATACCTAACTGATATTTTGCAGCGATGGGGCTTTGGCCCTTATTTCCTGAACCTAATTAAGTCCCTTTACTCAACTCCACCGGCGTAGGTTCGTCTGATGGGCAGGTATTCATTCGCAATAGGAAGGGGAACCAGACAGGGCTGTCCTCTCTCTCCCCTCCTCTTTGCGGTGGCCATCGAAACGTTAGCTGTAGCGATAAGATCGAACCCTGGCATTAAGGGGGTGAAATGTGGCAATCAGGAGCATAAGTGTGCGTTATACGCCGAATAAACTCCTCCTCTATGTCACCTCTAATCTTACATCTACCCCTATGATATATAAAGTTTTGAGGAGTTTTTGTGAGGTCTCGGGCCTGAGGGTCAATATGACTAAATCGACAGCTTTAAACATAACAGTCTCACCGGAAACTGCTCAGACAACTTTCTAACAACTTTGACTTCACATGGGCTACCACAGCCATTCCATATCTAGGGATCAAACTGACGCCAGATATTAATGACCTTTTCAGAGCTAATTACACTTCTATGTTACACAAATGCAGAGGTGATATGGAGGGGTGGGCAAAATGTGGTCTATCCTGGCTGGGAAGAATACACGCAGTTAAGATGGCACTTCTCCCCCGTCTCTTATATTTATTTCAGTAGTTTTCTCAAGGGGCCCGAAGCCTGAATGGCTCTCGATTGGAAAGGCATGCAATCCCTTTGAAAACCATTGACTATCTTCTTTGGTGCAACTCAAAACTCATGTCCCCTACCCTCTCTCACTCGGTGGCCCTTTGCTCCAAGCTTTTCTCGCAGCACTGATATCGCCCATGAAGCCAATAGCCCATTTATTTCATAATCCTGATTTTGCACCGGGGATGAACATTAAAGCATTCAAATTGTGGACAGATAAAAGCCTTTACAAGATTGGCCTTACACTATCACATTGTAGGAAGAAATTAGACATGCCTGACTCAGAACTATTTAGATTCTCCCAAATCTCTCATTACCTACATTCAATCTGGTCGAACAAACAGGATCCCCCCACAATAACTCCCTATGAACATTGGTGTTCTAATACTGAGGTTCAAAGGGGAGTGATCTCCTTGATCTACACAGCGCTGGTGACAAATGCAGACAAGTCATCCTATGCTTGGGCCTGGGAGGAGGAAACGGGCAGCACTCAGACTGCTCAGGACTGGTTCAGCACTTCCAAGCATGCTTATAAAGGTATTCTTAACATTTCCCTCATTGAAGCTAGTCTAAAAGTTTTGACTAGGTGATATTATGTCCCCGCTAGACTGGCGGTGATCTCCCTGGGGTCCTCTCCACTATGTTATAGGGGATGCGAACTGGAGGGTACGATGATCTACACATGGTGGACCTGTGCACATATTAGACCCTACTGCCAGAAAGTTTTCCATACCATTAGTTCCATTAGTTCCATCACTAAGGTAATGGTAACCCCCGACCCCAACATTGCACTACTAAATAGGAATATCACGGATCTTACTAAACACTCACAAGCTCTGGTCTACTTAATTTTATTAGGGGCCAAAGTCACCATCACTAAAGCCTGGAAAAAACCCTTTTTCTCCTTCCAGGGGTTCAAGAGGAAAGTCTCTTGGATCATGGCACAAGAACAAATAGTTGTGAAACGAAATAACAAAATTGGAAAGTTTAACGTCACTTGGGCCTTGGGCCATGTACTGTGATATCCCTATCCTGCCTGGAATGTCACAGGGACCTACGAGAACACCTATCCTACTCTTGACCCCCTTTCACACCTTTCTCTTCTCTCCTACTTGGAACACTCTGTTCCCACCCACCGTTCAAGTTAAGCTAGATCTATTGCTGACTATGAGGAACCAGTAAGAGTTTTGGACAGGTTATCAGGGCCTGGACTACCCGAATACTTTATATGAGTCAATCAATCACATTTGAACTCACCGGTGATCTGGTGGACATAGGCTCAATAGAGTTCATCAGGGGGCAGGTAGTTGCACTAAGGAGGAGGTGGGCCGTGGGTGCCCTAGGGGATCTACGCGCTTCCACAGTGAGCTCCCAATTGGGTGGGGAGTGTGGAGCCGCGGGGGAGGACCAGCGGCTACCAGATGGTTGATATTGATTTATCCCTCTGTAAGTTACCTTTAACAGTGAGGATGGCTTTGGAACCGGCGCCTATAGCGGAAGAGGTTCACCTCTGCATCAAGACTCGTATAGAGTGCTCCATTATAGAATTCCCTGATAATCCTGTCCTTTACAGCTATAGCTCACTATCAGTTGTTCTTTTGAAACCGTTCATATACCTTTCTCATTTTACCTGCCTTTTGAAGTTGTAATGGAACTTTTTGATCCTGAACAAAAAATGCACTGTTATGCTTAATTATTACTGTTTTGTCTGAAAATGTACCAATAAAGATATAGAAGAACATTATCAACTAATGGACTGGTAACATCACCTAAAGTAATTAAAGGTAAGAATATGAAACAAAGAAAGTAGGAAAGAGAAAGAAGAGAAAAAATAAAATAAGCAAAAAAAATTTAAAAACATACAGTTGTAATGCTGCTTCCACCCAGACCATCTATCACACACATTTCACTTTATGTCAAAGAGCATTGAATCTGCATTCATAAAAACAACAACAAACAATATATAACTGTCCTGAAAAAATATTATAAAGTGCCTTGAAAAATAACACATTGCAGCTGTTACAGCAGCAACTTAGCAAAAAAAATAATAAAGAGGAACCAAAAAAATTTAAATAAATAACTCCTCTCACATATTAGTGATCAACAGGTGAACAGGATCACATTCACTAAAAATTTACAAGTCGAGTACAAAAACAACAAAAAGAAAAATATAGAGCTAGGGTCCTCTTTTAAATGCGCACAATACTCTACATTGGTCTCTTAATAGATACCCACATCAGGACAGCAACAGGGTGGAGTTTACTAAAGCTGTGGCCTTAAGACTGTACCTGAATAAACTTTTCCCATTAGTTTGAGATATTTGAATTAACCTCTTTCGATCTTGAGATATCATCCAAATCGTACACTCTGCTCCTCCTAAGATATCCTGATTTACAGCTCCCTTGTTACCTCCCATGCTCAACATTAAGGATGAGCCCGGTGTTCGATTCGAACCCATGTTCGAATCGAACACCGGGTGTTCGCTCGCTCGGCGAGCCCAGAACTATTGGGGCCGCTCGCATCAAATTCGTGTGATGCGAGCGGCCCCGCAATGCATTGCGGCCTGCGCAGTGCAATGCTGGCTGATGATTGGCCAAGCATGCACTGTGACCCCGCATGCTTGGCCAATCACAGCGCCGGCAGCGAGGAGAGCCATAATTGGCTACAGGCAGGATGCCTGTAGCCAATTATAGCTCAGGGGCTTTAGTACACGCCCCACGGTATAAGAGGCCGCCGCGCCGGCGGCCTCGCATATTATGTTTCAGTCAGTGTCAGCGTGTCAGTGTGCTGCTGACTGCTGACAACAATATGTGCTCTATTTCTGGGGATATGTGTGTGCATGCTGTTAGAACAGCATTGCAGTATCACATCTGGGGGGTGTCTATAGGTGGCCTGTGAAGGGGGCAGGTTTCCTGTGCTTAGAACTTTCCCTGCAAAAAAGTGTCATTTTTGCAGGAAAAAAGCTATTTAAAATCACTCGCGGCTAATGAATTGATGGCTCCTGTAACACAGAGAACTGTCATTCATTAATAAAAAAACAAAAAAAAAGCGTAGGGGTCCCCCCAAATTCAATAACCAGGCCCTTCAGGTCTGGGATGGATATTAAGGGGATCCCAGCCAAAAAAAAAAAAAAAAAAAATGGCGTAGGGTCCCCCTCAAAATCCATACCAGACCCTTGAGGTCTGGTATGGATTTTAAGGGGAACCCTAGCCAAAAAAAATGGCGTGGGGTCCCCCTCAAAATCCATACCAGACCCTTATCCGAGCACGCAACCTGGCAGGCCGCAGGAAAAGAGGGGGGGACGAGAGCGGCCCCCCCTCTCGCCTGAACCGTACCAGGCCACATGCCCTCAACATTGGGAGGATGCTTTGGGGGTCTAAGACCCCTAAAGCACCTTGTCCCCATGTTGATGAGGACAAGGGCCTCTTCCCCACAACCGTGCCCGGTGGTTGTGGGGGTCTGCGGGCGGGGGGCTTATCGGAATCTGGAAGCCCCCTTTAACAAGGGGACCCCCAGATCCCGGCCCCCCCCCTGTGTGAAATGGTAAGGGGGTACAAAAGTACCCCTACCATTTCACCAAAAAAGTGGCAAAAATGGTAAAAATGACAGGAGACAGTCTTTGACAATTCCTTTATTAAAATCTTCTTTCTTCTTTCTTCATCCTTCGGTTTCTTCATCTTCTCCTTCCTTCATCTTCTTCTTCTTCCATTTTCTTCTTCCTCCGATCCGCTTCTTCTTGCGCTGGTCTTCTCGTCCTTCTCGTCCGGCATCTTCTTCCGTCGGCGTCGCCGTCGCCGTCGGTGTCGGTGTCTTCTTGGGCCGCTCCGCGCAATGGGAGGCTCCCGCTGTGTGAGGCTCCGCTCCATCTGACAGGTCTTTTATAATGGAGGGCACCTGGTGACCCCGCCCCCTCTGACGCACAGAGACGTCATGGGGAATTCCATGATGGCTTTCCCCATGATGTCAGAGGGGGGCGGGGTCACCAGGTGCCCTCCGTTTTAAAAGACCTGTCAGATGGAGCGGAGCCTCACACAGCGGGAGCCTCCCATTGCGCGGAGCGGCCCAAGAAGACACTGACACCGACACCGACGCCGACGGAAGAAGATGCCGGACGAGAAGGACGAGAAGACCAGCGCAAGAAGAAGCGGATCGGAGGAAGAAGAAAATGGAAGAAGAAGATGGAAGAAAGGAGAAGATGAAGAAACCGAAGGATGAAGAAAGAAGAAAGACGATTTTAATAAAGGAATTGTCAAAGACTGTCTCCTGTCATTTTTGCCACTTTTTTGGTGAAATGTAGGGGTACTTTTGTACCCCCTTACCATTTCACACAGGGGGGGGGCCGGGATCTGGGGGTCCCCTTGTTAAAGGGGGCTTCCAGATTCCGATAAGCCCCCCGCCCGCAGACCCCCACAACCACCGGGCACGGTTGTGGGGAAGAGGCCCTTGTCCTCATCAACATGGGGACAAGGTGCTTTAGGGGTCTTAGACCCCCAAAGCATCCTCCCAATGTTGAGGGCATGTGGCCTGGTACGGTTCAGGCGAGAGGGGGGGCCGCTCTCGTCCCCCCCTCTTTTCCTGCGGCCTGCCAGGTTGCGTGCTCGGATAAGGGTCTGGTATGGATTTTGAGGGGGACCCCACGCCATTTTTTTTGGCTAGGGTTCCCCTTAAAATCCATACCAGACCTCAAGGGTCTGGTATGGATTTTGAGGGGGACCCTACGCCATTTTTTTTTTTTTTTTTTTGGCTGGGATCCCCCTTAATATCCATCCCAGACCTGAAGGGCCGGGTTATTGAATTTGGGGGGACCCCTACGCTTTTTTTTTTTATTTTCATTTTTTTTTTTTTTTATCAATGACTTTTTTTTATGAATGAGTTTCAATGAATCACTGTTCTCTGTGTTACGGGAGCCGTGAATTAACATTAGCCGCGAGTGATTTTAAATAGCTTTTTTACTTTCAAAAATGACACTTTGCGCAGAGACAGTTCTAAACACGGGAAACATGCGCCCCTTCACAGGCATACTATAGACACCCCCCAGGTACGAAATTTAAAGGAATATTACACTTTTATTGTTTCAATTTAAGCATTATTAAAATCACTGCTCCTGAAAAAACGGACGTTTTTAAAAAAAAAATTTGCATTGATACATGTCCCCTGGGGCAGGACCCAGGTCCCCAAACACTTTTTATGACATTAACATGCATATTAGCCTTTAAAATGAGCACTTTTAATTTCGAACGTTCGCCTCCATTATAACTAATAGGGTTCTAAAGCTCGCACGGACTTTAGGTCCGTTCACGGGTTCTGGTGCGAGCCGAACGGGGGGGTGTTCGGCTCATCCCTACTCAACATCAGGACCGCTCCAGAACCTCTGGAACGCCCCACCCCAATATGTCCATCCAGCTCCTATCCTGTCCAACCCTAGGTGATCCCTACAAACTCTTTTATTTCAGGAAGTGTACCCCGCCTCCACCTAAAACATTACCTCATCCATCTCCATATCAGATAATTCCCAGCAGCTATTATTTTTGTACCACCCCCCCTCCTTAGATTATAAACCCCTTGAGCAGGGCCCTTCTATTCATGCCCTGCACAAACTACCCAACTTTTAACTCCTCCCTGAATCCCAATGGAAGTTTCGGTAGGTGTAAGGGAATTTCAGGTTTGCTATAAAACCTTTCTTCAGGGGTTATCGGGGTACAACCTGGGGTTCCTTCTATATCCATGCCAAGGACAAGACTCCCAGACTCCCAGAGGTAGTGTACCCTGCTGAGTACAATTTAACCTGATGCTGAAAACAGTGCATCATTAGATATGTGATACCAGCACCAGTACCCTGGCCTCAAATATTTTTGACTTTGTTTAGGACCAGTTGGGATACTACACCAGGGTCCATTAGACATGACCTCTTCCAGTGCCAGTATTGCTGTTTTATGATTCTGTCCTTTTCCCCTGATGCAGAAAAACACCTTCTTTTCTCCAGCACCCATCAGTACCAGTCATCTGAGGCTGTCCAGACTCAGACCATCAGAACAAGAAGGACTCCAGGGTGTAACACAGTAGAGTCTGATAGAATAGTACCCAAATTGACCGTGATATATGCCCAATGTTCCATTCCTGCCGTTAGGGATGAGTATAGTACAAGTTTGATTTTGACAACCCTGGAACTGAGTCATTCACCAATCCATACGACTCATAGTCAACTCGGATGCTACTCCCACCTGCCTGTCTTTGCAAAGTGGAAATTGTCCCACTGAGAAAGAGTCAGTCACTTCTCCGAGGTCCTGGATGCTGGACAGAGCAAGTTGGATTTCCTAACCCCTTCCCTGATATGTAGCACAAGACCTCCCAATGTGTTCTTGATTATCTCCAGCTCCATAGTGTTTAAGGTACCCAGTGACCCCCCTCCAGCTCCAAAGGCAGTCTCCATTAAGCCTCTCTTTTTCCTAAGCATGAGAAATAGTCCAAATACCTGGATTAAAAACCACCTGCCAACAGGTACACTTGATTCTTTATAGAGGCTGCACACCTTTTCCCTCCTTTATCAATTCGGTAATCAGACAATGTTATCCTTCACCCATACAAAATACACTATTCAAACAGGACTCACACGAATGATAGGGGCATAGTGCAACACTGGGGCACTGGTCTTCCTGGCATGCAGGACACGGACAACTAGTTAATGTACGCAAGGAGCCTAGGACAGGAAGGACATCTATGGGTATTAACTGAGGAGAATAGCATGCCCACACATATAACGGAAGTCAGGCCACATCCTACACAATCTTCCCCCACAACTATTCTCCACAAACCAAAACCATACAATACAAGGCCAGACCTATACACTCTCAACTTGTATGCAATCAGGCAGGCCCTCATACTACACATCTGAAGGTATATCTAAAGGAAATTTAACAACAAAAATTGCATAATGTGTATCCAGCTCTAGGAACTGCTACTACCAGACACAACTGGCCAACAGGCAAAGAAAAATCCCTTGAAGCACTGTGGCACCGGGATCACTGAACAGTAGGGGGTACAATTTTAGCCGAATTGTACCCCATACTAAAAATACACCAGGGTATTTATTAAGAGACCGATGTGCCTTGAAAACACACAGCTATTAGTGACAGGAACGTCAAAGACATATTAGACAATTGGTAACAAATAGCCACGTAAAAACAGACAAACAGGAAACCCTAGGAGCAAATAGATTTGCAGGGTGACACTGGGCAGGAAACAGGTTTCAAATACACTTGGGCACACACAGATAGACTTCTAGGGACATTAACATACCTTAGCTTGAGGCAATAAGCGGAGCTTGAAAAGCCAGGCATGGCTGGGTGTGTAACTAATTACAATAACAGCAGTGAGGTTAGTTAGTCTTAAACACAAGTCTACACAAAAGTAACACCAGACCTTTACCCTTTAAAGCCATGGAACTGCAAGTATCAGCATAGCCACTGATCTTTGGGAATAGGAAACAGATATGTAACAGATCTAATTCAAACTCTGGATAATACCAAAAAACTCTTACCACTAAATGCAGTAACACTGACAGATTTATAACACTTCTTAGCCTAATATATGTGTTATGCCCCAAACGGTCGGAAATTCCAACCACAAATTCCGTCTGATTTTTTCCAACGGATTTTGTCCGACACTGGTGTTGCATACACACGGTCAGACAAAGTTGTCGGAAAATCCGATCATTCTGAACGTGGTGACGTTCGTTGCGTACGACGGAACTATGTAGAGGCTAGTAGCCAATAGGTTTGGTCTCCTAATTTGATCTGAGCATGCGTGGCACTTTGTCCGTCGGAATTCCCTACACACGATCAGAAAAAGTCTGATCGGATTTTGTTGTCGGAAAATTTGAAAGCAGGATCTCAAATATTTTCCGTCAGAAATTCTGACAGGAAAAAGTTAGATGGAGCCCACACATGGTCGGATTTTCCGACAACATGGTCCGATCGGACATTTTCCGTCTGAATTTCCGACCGTGTGTACGGGGCATTAGAGTGGCATTTATCCCCTGCTGTCTTACTCAAATTTTCATTTAAAAAAACGAGAACTGGAGATGCAGACTTCAGTTAGTTGGCTCTGCTAATCAGTGGAGCAAAGAAACAAATTCACACCAGAGCTTCATACATATCCGATCAAAACATACAACACATACTAGGTAGTACAAAACACAGCCAAATGGACTGACAAATAGAAGCACCAGCTAGATAATGGTCATGAAAACCTAAAACATTCACATGTAAAACCCAACAAATCAGGAAAAAGAAAAACTATTTTGTATAAAGTTGTCTATGGAGGCTGTGATTTCCTTTTGTTCTGAAAGCCATGAAACCCAATTATCGAATCTGAGGGATAAAACACCAATAAAGTTTAGTAATGAACATTCAATTTTTCCTCCTAGAAACAAAATAAACCAATGGTTATATACCTGTTACAAGACATTAGCATATGAAACACAAATATACATTACATTACATTCCATAAAGAAAGTCTTTCTTATTTGTTTTGGAACTGTGCACTTTTTTAAAATACCAAAAATTATTGAGCTCAACTTTAATTACTGTTGAAATAAAACCAATTGGCGCAAATAAAATAACCTAACCTATAAAGCTGCTGTAGCACTTAAGGTCAAAATACAAATCCTCAATAAACTTTTCAAATCATAGATAGTGCAGCGCTAATTATAAAACTAAATTCATATGCTAAACATTAATGAAATGGCGTTAATACAATTTTGGAAGAAAGTCCATGCATATGAGCGAGAAAAAAAAAGGACAGCAGATGAAATTGGAAGAGTCCTCAGCTGTGATCACTTTGTGCTTGTAAATGCTTCTCAATCTTGTGCAGATTCATGAAAACACCGCCACGACAGTAATACAAGCTGCTCACCTTAAACAATGGACCTACTGAGCTAACATATAGGTCAACATAAGCCTTTCCCTCACCAGGGATTAAGTAAAGGTATAACGGCTTTTCCAGAGATCCAGCTAGTAATAAGACTCCTCCGCTTCACTGTTCAAAATCGCTCATGAAAGTCTCCCAATCAATGGTTGTTAGACACACATTTTCTTCATAGCTGATCTGGGCATCACACAGAGGGAGGAATCTTACACACCAAGCACCGACACCCAGGTGTCTCCCCGTCACATGACTAGGTAGTCACACTAACTTTGGAGTTGTACCAGTGGAAACGTAGCCCTATGCCCTGCGTTTAAATCACAAAGATTGGCCTCATCTCTTTCATAGACATGGGAACTGTCAAAAAATGTGTTTCGTTTCGTTTCGTCCCGTTTCGTATATAAAAAAATTCGTAATTCGTAATTCGTGTACGAAATTCAGTTCAAATTCGTACGAAATACGAATTTCGTACGAATCGTAATTTTTTTTTCGAATCGTTAGTAAAGTTACGAATCGTTACGAATCGTTACGAATCGTTAACACGGCTAATGAATTGTCGGTTCTCGTAACACAGAGAACAATTCAAATCCAACTACAAATATCGAATTTCAATTTCAAGTTACGAATCGTTGCGAATCGTTACGAATCGTTACGAATAGTTACGAATCGTTAGTAAATCCAACTACAAATATCGAATTTCAACTAATATGAAAGAAATTATAATAGCGGATATAACGAATGTTTCGAATGCTTCGAATGAATTCGAGATTCAGTATATCTAATATATAGAACTGTTCCTGCACAAAGTGTCATTTTTGCAGGAAAAAAAGCTATTTAAAATCACTCCCGTCTAATGAAATGTCGGCTCCGTAACACAGAGAACTGTCATTCATTGATAAAAAAAAAAAGCGTGGGGGTCACCCCAAATTCAATAACCAGGCAGGCCCTTCAAGTCTGGTATGGATATTAAGGGGAACCCCAGCCAAAAAAAAAATGGCGTGGGGTCCCCCCCAAATATCCAT
This sequence comes from Lithobates sylvaticus, assembly GCA_028564925.1. Lineage (NCBI taxonomy): Eukaryota > Metazoa > Chordata > Amphibia > Anura > Ranidae > Lithobates > Lithobates sylvaticus. The sequence goes on along the minus strand of CM053027.1, from coordinate 261,408,219 downwards.
ACCAGACCCTTCAGGTCTGGGATGGATTTTAAGGGGAACCCCGGCCAAAAAAAAAAAAAGGCGTGGGGTCCCCCTTAAAATCCATACCAGACCCTTTATCCGAGCACGCAACCTGGCAGGCCGCAGGAAAAGACCCACCTGAACAGTACCAGGCCACATGCCCTCAACATTGGGAGGGTGCTTTGGGGGTCTGAGACCCCCAAAGCACCTTGTCCCCATGTTGATGAGGACAAGGGCCTCATCCCCACAACCCTGGCCGGTGGTTGTGGGGGTCTGCGGGCGGGGGGCTTATCGGAATCTGTAAGCCCCCTTTAACAAGGGGACCCCCAGATCCCGCCCCCCCCCCTGTGTGAAATGGTAAGGGGGTACAAAAGTACCCCTACCATTTCACCAAAAAAGGGACAAAAATTGTAAAAATGACAGGAGACGGTCTTTGACAATTCCTTTATTAAAATCTTCTTTCTTCTTTCTTCTGGTCTTCCTTCTTCCTTTCTTCATCCTTCGGTTTCTTCATCTTCACCTTCCGGCATCTTCTTCCATCTTCTTCTTCCTCCGATTTGCTTCTTCTTGCTCCGCTCTTCTCGTCCTTCTCGTCCGGCATCGGCGTCTCTTCTGGGCCGCTCCTCGCAATGGGAGGCTCCCGCTGTGTGAGGCTTTTCTGCGTCTGACAGGTCTTATATAACGGAGGGCACCTGGTAACCCCGCCCCCTCTGATGCACGGGGCACGGCTTTCCCCATGACGTCAGAGGGGGGTGGGGTCACCAGGTGCCCTCCATTATAAAAGACCTGTCAGCCGGAGCGAAGCCTTACACAGCGGGAGCCTCCCATTGCGAGGAGCGGCCCAGAAGAGACGCCGATGCCGGACGAGAAGGACGAGAAGACCGGCACAAGAAGAAGCGGATCGGAGGAAGAAGAAGATGGAAGGAGAAGATGAAGAAACCGAAGGATGAAGAAAGGAAGAAGGAAGACCAGAAAAAAGAAGATTTTAATAAAGGACTTGTCAAAGACCGTCTTCTGTCATTTTTACAATTTTTGTCCCTTTTTTGGTGAAATGGTAGGGGTACTTTTGTACCCCCTTACCATTTCACACAGGGGGGGCCCTTGTTAAAGGGGGCTTCCAGATTCTGATAAGCCCCCCGCCCGCTTAATATCCATACCAGACCTGAAGGGCCTGGTTATTGCATTTGGGGGGACCCCTACGCTTTTTTTTTTTATATCAATGAATGACTGTTCTCTGTGTTACGGAGCCGACAATTCATTTGCCGGCAATAGCCGCGAGTGATTTTAAATAGCTTTTTTTTCTGCAAAAATGACACTTTGTCATTCGAATCATTCAAATTCATTCAAATTCATTCGAATTAATTTGTTATATCTGCTATAATAATTTCTTTCGAATTAGTTGAAATTCGATATTGGTAGTTGGATTCGAATAATTTGGAGCTGAAATTCGTAAACGGAATTTTTCCTGCAAAAATGACACTTTGTCATTCGAATTAATTCGAATTCATTCGAATCATTCGTTATATCCGCTATAATAATTTCTTTCATATTAGTTGAAATTCGATATTTGGTAGTCAGATTCGAATAAATTCGGCGACGAAATTCGTAAACGGAATTTCGTATTCCGTACGGAATTCGTATTCGAAAAAATTCGTACTACGGATTCGTAAATTCGTACGAATTACGAATTCGTACGAAACTAATCGCACATGTCTACTCTTTCAAAGGGTCAACCGAAACTGCTTATTGGCAGAGAGGCACATATCCTTTTCCACTGCCTCCAAGATTCCAAATGGAGCCCTCATAATTCACACTTACAATTTCATTTTATATATACACATTATTCAAAATCAGTTTCATTAAAGTATTAGTATAGACAAAAGGTAAAAAGGAAAGTTCTGAGAAGTTTGTTAGTCTGGGTATTCAGACGGGAGAAAGGTGAACACAAAAGACATAAGAAAAAAGCGCTTAGCGTTTCTGGAGTTTTCTGGACTGTATAGACCAGCTCTGTCTTCCATACAAGAAATCACATTCACCCACACGTTAAACTTCCTCATACAAGGGCTCCATCTGTCATGGCAATTTTTATACCTACCTCCCTTATACGCTTAATGATACATCAAATAAGTGAGTACAACCTTGTTTATATAAGAATCAACCAATGTGGTTGCAGCTATAACCAATAAAATCAATAATGAATGATAACTTGCAAAAAGGATAACAATCTAATTTATTTATACAGAAAAGAAACGTTAGAATAATCAGATATTACCCAATATAACGGAGATGATACAACCTTAAAACAAAGATGTTACCAATGATACAAAGTAATACAAATAGGAATATTGCTATAATGGACCTACAAATGCTATCAGTATATCAGGACAAATTGTAGGACAGGAAAAGTTACAGAAAAGATGAAGTTACACACCAAGAAAGTAAAGGAGGTGTATTTACAGAGAGAAATCTTACATCCCTATGCTTAGACCACAAACCAAATAGACTGAGCCAGGGGTGTGTATTCTGATATATACACAGTTGTAAAAACCCACCCCTCCTCACCCCTTTCCATATGCTAAAGCTGCTACATTGAGCCAATGGGGGTGGGGGGCTCTCTTAAGCTAGGACACCAGCTACCATTTTAGGATCAAGTTCTTCCTGTTCCCTTCCCACCTCCCACCTCCTTTGAAGTGACATTATTATGCTACCAAATGGTCAGAGAAGAGGCTTTTGTCAGATAGCTACTCCAGATAAAATTCCACAGCTGGGTATGGTGTCTCTGTTGATTCTAAACATGTTCTGAAACTATAAAATTATTGAAAGATCACTGTAATGCTGCGTACACACCATTGGAAATTCTGCCAGCAAAAGAGCTTTTGGTCGGAAAATGCGACCGTGTCTATGCTCCATTGGACTTTTGCTGGTGGAATTCCAGCCAGCAATAGATTGAGAGCAGGTTTTCAATTTTTCGGTCGGAAAAAGTTTTGATCGGAAATTCCGATTGTCTGTACCAATTCCGACGTGCAAAATTCCTATGCATGCTCGGAAACAATTCAATGCATGCTCAGACTGTGTGTATGCAAGCCAAGCTTGAGCGGAGTTCCGTCGGAAAAAACATCCAAGGTTTTTTCTGACGGAAAATCCGTTCGTGTGTACACAGCATAAGTCTCATTAATAATAGTCTATAATTTTTAGGGCTTAAATTTCCATACAATGTAATACTGACATATAATCACACACATAGGTTGGACTTGATGGACTTTTTTCAGCCTCACCTACTATGTAACGATGTAACTATGTAAGGACTTAATGCAGAAAAGGATGAAAAAGTGCAGTATACGAGGTGGTATCAAATAGTTTTGAGACTAGTTTTGTAACACGCCAACAGATAGCAGCACAAGGTTGCATGCACAGTCACAAGGAGCACTGACCTTCATAAGTCAGTGTGCCAAAAGATATTGTCCTGTGTACATCGGAAGTTGTGCAACTGGTGCTATTCTGACCACGTGCATTACCACATCTGCTATTTCATCATAGACAGCAATTTAGAACAAAGCGCAAACGTGATACCTGAAACTGGGCAAATCTGTCACAGAGATATTTGACATGATTCTGCAAGTTTATGGCAATGCTGCAATAAGTAATTCGAGGTGTTTTGAGTGGCAAGTGCTTCAAGAGTAGGAAGAACATCACTGGAAGACGACGAGAGATCAGGAAGATCTTCAACAAACTCAATCCGCAAAAATGTCAAAACCATTCAGCAACTTGTGCATCGATGATCAATGAGCGCTTGCCACTTCAAAACACCTCAAACAACTCATTGCAGAATCACCATAAACTTACCAAATCATGTCAAACATCTCTGTGGCAGGTTTGCCCAATTTCACGTTTGCTCTTTGTTCTAACTTGCTGCCCATGATGAAATCGCACACATGGTAACGCACATGGTCAGAATAGCACCAGTTGCACAGCTCCCAATGTAGACAGGACAATGTCTTTTGGCACACTGACTTACGAAGTTTGTTGCTCCCTGTGACTGTTTGTGCAGCCTTGTGCTGCCATCTGTTGGTGCGTTACAAAACTAGTCTCAAAACCTTTTGATACCACCTTGTATGAGTTAGTGTGAGGTACAACAGGTGTCATACAGTAGCATATTAGACTGGAATTCCAATGTCTGTCTAAATTGATAAAATTTCTTATTCCATAAGTGTTTCTCAATATAAAATGGATGTGCTATAACTGTTGACTTACAGTGGTTTGAGAAAAGCAATATATTAGTGGAGTTACTGAACCTGTATACATTGGGTGTAGAGTACCTAATCATAGGTCGGAATGTAGCTTGATGAGTTAGTTCAAATATTGAAACATTCCTGTAACATTCATGTCTAGTTCCTCTGACTTTCAATATGCAATAGAGGTAAGAAATGGACTGAATTGCATGATCTCAAATCTTACATAGTTAGTAGGTTACATTATCTAATGTTAGAAAGAGACTTTGTGCATTTTAGTATTAGTTACAGGCGCATTCATAATGAAGAGTGTATATACAGTAGGTATCCACTGTGCACTGGGCACTGCAGTGTTTACTCCCTACTATGTCTGTATTTTACATTCATAAAAGGAACACATGTTGTGTAGCCTATTGGTTCCCACTGAGTGATCTCTGCATAGCTCTTTGTGATTGTCGGTGGACCGATTTTCAGCTGATGGTGAAAGAAGTTTGCAGGAGTTCAGGAGGTGAAGCTGTTGCCTTCTAATCCCTGTATTTTTTATTGATTTTTTTTACAATTGGCAATTTGTGCGGCAATGCTGAAATTGTGGTGCAGCCTTATTTACTTACATGGGAGAGTCTGGCAGACAGCACTTGACATGTAGTGTCAAAATTAAAACACTGCAATGCAAAGCATAATGGCTGTGGGAATGTATGGTCATCCAAACAGTACAGAGTCCACCTGTAGATGGACCATCAGGGGCTGGTAAATACAATAAAGAACTGCCTGTTTGTAGTGTAACATTCATACTGATACTGTATGTCAGTTAATAGGTTAGTAATGCAAGAGACTAAAATGGTGAGGTGGGGAGTAGAGAGATAGATTTATGTGCCATCAGCATATGAATGAATGAATGATTTGTATAGCGCTGCAACTGCGAACTGAATCGCCTCGAGGCGCTTAGAGATAGTATTGAAAGCCATGGGATGTTATCAAGTGACCAAGGGAGGAGGTATAGATAGAGAATAGAAGGTGTCTGAGTACAGAACGAGAGTTCTGTTGTAGGCAACACTAAAGGAATGTTGTGACAGGTAGAAGGAGAACCAGGAAAAAGCAGTCTTGGAGGCCAAGGGAGTGGAGTGTTTTGAGGAGGAGTGGGCTGTCAACAGAAAAGTAAATCCTTAGTATGTTTTAGTAAGTCAGGTAGGAGCCCAAACAGTTGTAGACTAAGCGTGTTGGAAGTTTAGTGATAAATGGGAGCAAGGAGATGGGTCTTAAATTGTTTATGCTGGTGGGGTCCAGTAGGGGCTTTTTAACCACTTCAATACAGGGCACTTAAACACCTTCCTGCCCAGACCAATTTTGAGCTTTCAGCGCTGTCACACTTTGAATGACAATTGTGCGGTCATATAACACTGTACCCAAATGAAATTTTTATCATTTTTTCCCCAAAAATAGAGCTTTCTTTTGGTGGTATTTGATCACCTCTGCGGTTTTTTATTTTTTGCTAAACAAATAAAAAAAGACCGAAAATTTTGAAAAAATATATGTTTTTTTTTGTTTCAGTTTCAAAACTTTGTAAATAAGTACGTTTTCTCCTTCACTGATGGGCACTGATAGGTCCGCACTGATGGGCACTGATAGGTCCGCACTGATGGGCACTGATAGGTCTGCACTGATGGGCACTGGTAAGGCGGCACTGATGGGCACCGATGAGGTGGCACCAATGAAGTGGCACTGAGGTGGCATTGATGGGCATTGATGGGCACTGATAGGCGGCACTGATGGGCGACACAGATGGGCACTGATGGGTGGCACAAATTGGCACTGATGGGTGGCACAGATTGGCATGGATAGGCGGCACGGATTGGCATGGATAGGCGGCACGGATGGGCACTGATAGGCGGCACAGATGGGCACTGATAGGCGGCACAGATGGGCACTGATAGGCGGCACAGATGGGCACTGATAGGCGGCATGGATGGGCACTGATAGGCGGCACGGCTAGGCACTGATAGGTGGCACGGATAGGCACTGATAGGCGGCATTGTTTTTTACTGATGGATGCCAATCAGTGCCAAACAATAATGCATGCCAATCAGTGATGCCCATTGTTGGCACTGATTGGCATCCATTGTGGGCACTGATTGGCATCCATTGGTGGCACTGTGTGTCATCCCTGGTGGTCTAGGGTGGCATACCTTTTGATGGGCATCCCTGGTGGTCTGGTGGCGTCCCTGGTGGTCCAGTGTGGGCATCCTCGGGGGGGCTGCGCTGATAATCGATCAGCACAGACCCCCCCTGTCAGAGGAGCAGCCGATCGGCTCTCCTCTACTCGCGTCTGACAGACGCGAGTGAGGAAAAGCCGATTACCGGCTTCTCCTATTTACACTGTGATCAGCCGTGATTGGACACGGCTGATCACGTGGTAAAGAGTCTCCGTCGGAGACTCTTTACCAAGATCGTAGTTGCGGGGTGTCAGACTAACACCCCGCAACAACGATCGCCGCGATGCGCGCCCCCGGGGGCGCGCAGCGGCTCAAAATCCTGAGGACGTCATATGATGCCCTGTCAGGATTTTACAACCACTTTGCCGCCGTCATTTGACAATGGGCGGGCGGCAAGTGGTTAAGTATGGGAGTGACCCATGCTTTAGAAGGGAGGGGAGGGTGGCAGTAGAGAGTGAGAAATTGAAGATGTGAGGAAGCATAGAATAGAGCAATAGGGTCACTGTAATAGTTGTGAAGGAACAGAGTGGTTAGGGGGCAGCATAGAAAACGTTTTTTTTCCAAAAATAATCTATACTATCTTGTAGTACTAAATATTCTTTTCACTTTTTTTTGCAGCTATAGGCCAGTTGCATTCCTCAGAGATGTTAGAAAATGCATTGTCAATGCATTGCTTCCACAATTTTTCAAATGTACTTGACACACACATTTGCATTACAGAATAACATTTATTAAAATTGAAGCACAAATATTTTATTTGTATATTTACATCTAAAAATATGGTGATGACAAAAAGGATTAGGTTGTCAGCTTGACTCTTCTTTTCTTGTTTGTTCTGTTGTTAGACACATTAAAGATAGTATTCCTCCAATTCTCGTATTGGAATTGCTTTGTGTTTATTAGACAGTTAGAACACAGCATACTACATCCATAAAAGAGAATCAAAATAAATCTAAAGATTGCAGATACCTTTAAAGACATATAGGGGAAAAGGGATTTTGTTGTGTACTTGATTTATTGCTGCACTTGTTTAGCAGCAGTAGTCCCATTGCATTCTGCTGTTTATTTATGATAGGCATCAAAATATTCAGAAATCTCAAAAATACTGTCGCTGACCTATTCTGCTTCCCAAGTTATTAAATCTAATGTTTTTTACTGGTGTTAAAGAGGAAGTAAACCCTGATGGGTTTACTTCCTCTTTGTTTCCCTGCAAAGGTAAAGCATAATGGACTACTATGCATTGCATAGTAGTCCATTATGTGTCACTTACCTGACACAGGAGCCAGCGAAGTCACCGCTGTCCCCTTGTGTACGGAGCCTCCATCTTCTTGGTGGGTCTCGCGGCTCCAGCGCTGTCATTCAACGGCGCCGCGATGATGTCACTCCTGCGCATGTGCACGGGAGCCGCCACTCGCGCCATATTGCCGTTGACAGCGGCGTGCTCAGTGCGCCTGCGCGCCACTGTCTACAGCGCATGTCTTTTGGCAAATATCTCCTAAACCGTGTAGGTTTAGGAGATATTTCTTGGACCTACAGGTAAGCCTTAATCTAGGCTTACCTGTATGTCAAATTGGTTTGTAAGGGTTTACAACCACTTTAAGGTCCTCATTTTAAATATTTTTACCTTTTATTTATGTATGAATTGCTTTTTGTTATTGCTGCTTGTTAATGCTGATAGAGAAAGAAAAAGCTAGTTACAATATTTTTTTTACTCAAAAAGCTGATCTCCAGGACCTCCTTTTCTCCACTACCCTTTACACCCCATCCATCTCTCATTGCTGAGTTCAATGCCTCCTCACTGCATATGGGAGCCTGGGTGATATGAACATTTTTCATTCGCTGTTCAGCAGTGGAATCCTCTCATTGGATTACAATGGTGTGATGCCATTATGATTGTGGCAACAACAAGATGTGGTAGACCCAGACTGCAGCAATGGATCATTGGTCTCCACTCCTGGAAAAGGGGCCATTGATGGCCATGTGACAGCAGAGGTAAACTTGTGTTTTTAAAGTGGTTCTATGGGTGGAAGGATTTTTACCTTCATGCATTCTATGCATGAAGGTAAAAAAACTTCTGTGTGCAGCAATCCCCCCCCCCCCCCCCCCAGCCCACCTAATACTTACCTGACCCCCATTGCGATCCAGTGAAGTGCATAAGAGCAGCAGATCTCCGGGGACTGTCCCTCCTGATTGACTTAGATAGTAGTGAACGCTATTGGCTCCCGCTGCTGTCAATCACAGCCAATGAGCAATGGTGAGTGAGGGGACAGAGCTGAGCCATGGCTCTGTGTGTGAATGGACACACAAAGCAATGGATTAAGAGCGAGCCTGCTTGGGTGCCCCCAGAATAAGCTGCTTGCTCTGGGGGCAGGAGGGAAGGGCCAGGAGCGTAGGTGGGGGAAATGAGAAGAGGAGGGTCGGGCTGCCTTGTGTAAAACCACTGCACAGAGTAGGTAAGTATATCATGTTTGTTATTTTTAGAAAATATAACAAGGCTGTAGCTCTGTGTAGCACCTGCTTTGGTGAATGCAGCCATGTTTGGAAATTTTTCAAGTAAAAGCAGCAAGGCTTCTCAAGTGACCAGGTTACACTGTGGTCTACCAGTCTACCAGTGTGAAACCTTGAGATTCACAAAATACAGGTGGTAGTGCTTTTCAAATCTCTGCTCTGACGCCTTTTTCACTGTGATGCTGCAACTAAACTGCAAAAAGAGCTACTACACCCAGATTAGTCTAAACCACTTTCATAGTTCTTGCAGATTGTGGTGAATTCCAGATAAATGTTTAAGGTTGGGTTCACACCTATGTGAATTGGATGCAGATTTTATCCGCATCCAATTCACATGACAGGAGATTGTGAGGGGCTCTCTATGGAGACGGTTCACGTATCTCCCTTGTGGCTGTGGGTCTTTGGCTCCGTTTTCAGGGCTGAATTCAGGCAAAAATTCGGCCCGGATTCATCCCTGAAACAGAGAACAGGGATTCACTGGACCCCTGCTGTGAGCCGCATCCATCAGAGGTGTGAACCCAGCCTTAATAAAAGCCCTATTTAGCGTTCTAGAGAAACATTCATAAATTTGTGTATTTTCTTCGACCTCTAACAAAAGTTAAGTCAGTCATTGAACCATTTTTATCATGATGAAGTATGGATTATGCCATTTTAAAAATTCAAACTGAAAGTCACTTGTGAATTCAGGAAGCTTCTAAAAACTCATTGGTGCTGGAGGCAGAGCCTGTACTATTGGATTTGTTTAAAGAACAGTGAATTCTCATTAAAGGAACATAACATAGATTCTTAAGCAGTTAAACCATGAGCAGTTTTCTCCTTCCTTCTACGATTCCTTGTTAAACTATATAAAAACCCTAACAATGATCTCTTATTTGCTCCCTTTTGGTTTGCTAAATATACAGGTAAAGTGCTTTGTTTTATCTGTTTGATAAGGGCAAAAAAAAAACTGTTTATTTTCCCCAAAATCTTGCAAGCCAATTGCTTCCTGTGCTCTCTGCCTAACCTGACTGTTATCAAGAAAGCCAAAGAAAAGCCTGAAAAAAAAAATGATGTACCATGTCTAAGGAGAGAAAGGTAGATAGATTGATAGATAGATAGATAATTAATACAGGTACAGTGTATATTGCATTTTTATAATAGTAAAAGATTTAACACTTTCACTACCAGAGCCGTTTCATTTGGCCCTTTTTTGTCACCCAAAAAAACCTGGCTGATCCTGCCTGGTTCTGCAGACTCCCCTGTAAACTGACCACGGTGTATTAGGGCTGCTGAGCCCTGACACCGTGCTTAGTTTACATGCCTCCATCATTAGCAGCCTGCTCTGTCCTTCTCTGTCCTCTCCTCTGTCCTCTCCCCCCTCCCCTCCCTGCCTGTCAGCTTGTGTGTGAGCTGTGTCCTCCCCGCCCCTCCCTTGCTGCTGCCATACTATGTACAATAACTTTCACTACTTACTACAATCCATTCTGTTATATCAGGTTAAATCGCTCAGTGCCTTTGTTTTTTAAAAATTATGTGGTGTAATACCTTATGCAAGACTGCTGCTGAGTGGTCACGTGACCGCCCAAGGCTCTCCTCCACTCCTCCCGGTGACATCAAAGGGAACTTCAGCCCCTCCCTCTGTAGTCCTCAAGGCAGGCAGAACATCAGCTGACTAACAGCAGCACTGCAAACTAAGGTATTGCGCTGCATCATTTTAAAAAAAACAAAGGCACTGAATGATTTAACCTGATATAACAGAGGGGATTCTATTTAGTAGTGAAAGTGACTTTACAACCACTTTAAGGTTAATTTTAGGACACACAAATGCAATATACAATCTAATTGTTTGATAAAACTTAAAAGATGTGGTTGCACCAAGTAAATCCAGTAGATATCCAACATGCCAAGCCTTAAAATTGCTTGCTTCCATGAAATGGTGTAGCACTACCCCCGTAGGAATATAGGCAATTGAAGGCTGCGCTAGCAAATGTGACTCACCACTGTGAGTATAGATAAACCATACACAAAAAACAAAATTAGAGACTAAATTAGCAAATGTGACTCACCACTGTGAGTGTATGTGAAACAAATAGAAACATATATATTGATATAACAATCAAATTGTGCAACAATGGCTACAAAAATAGAATAGTGTCAAAGGTGACTTATTGTATTAATCAAAAATTAAATCATGGGTGATGGACAGAACTAATTAGACTATTAAAATGATTGAAGTCATAAATTGCAGGTGGTCATTTGGACGATGGTCCCCTTTTGAAACCCCACTCACCAAAACGAAATGACCCACGGCTTTGCAGTCCTAGGGTCTTAAAAAGTATTTTCAGGACGGTGAAGTGGATGATGTAAAAGATCCTATTGAAACTCGGGGTGGATCAGCAGGGACTCCAGATAAATAGTGCTCAATAGTGAGTTACTATTGTAAAGTGTTCCACAGGTCTATATCGGCGATACTACACATGTTGTTTTATTTCTTTCCTTTCCACGGCTTTGATATTTATCTGGAGTCCCTGCTGATCCACCCCGAGTTTCAATAGGATCTTTTACATCATCCACTTCACCGTCCTGAAAATACTTTTTAAGACCCTAGGACTGCAAAGCCGTGAGTCATTTCGTTTTGGTGAGTGGGGTTTCAAAAGGGGACCATCGTCCAAATGACCACCTGCAATTTATGACTTCAATCATTTTAATAGTCTAATTAGTTCTGTCCATCACCCATGATTTAATTTTTGATTAATACAATAAGTCACCTTTGACACTATTCTATTTTTGTAGCCATTGTTGCACAATTTGATTGTTATATCAATATATATGTTTCTATTTGTTTCACATACACACACAGTGGTGAGTCACATTTTCTAATTTAGTCTCTAATTTTGTTTTTTGTGTATGGTTTATCTATACTCACAGTGGTGAGTCACATTTGCTAGCGCAGCCTTCAATTGCCTATATTCCAGTCTTCAAGGTTCATTTAACCTTTCCAGGCAGCAGCAGCAGTAGTTTGTATCACGTGATTATTTTATCGCATAGTGATTGTAATGCGATTTTCACAATTTATGTTTGTTTAATATCATTCCATTTGGCGCAGGCTATTAAGTTTTGTTTTATATATTTCTTCTCACAATTTGAGTGCACTTTGCAGCCATGGAAATTTTCACTTTTGTCAATAATAGACAGCTTGATGCTGACACTTTCTTTTCACAAACTAATACCAATGCAGATATAAATCAAGACTTCAAACACCTCACGGGTGCTTTGGATAAACAGGTCAAGACTTGGTGGGATGTTTTCACTCTCAACAAATATCTTAAAGAAAACATCACCCCAAGAAGACTTAGGTGGGATATACAGTGGTGTGAAAAAGTGTTTGCCCCCTTCCTCATTTCCTGTTCCTTTGCATGTTTGTCACACTTAAGTGTTTCGGAACATCAAACCAATTTAAACAATAGTCAAGGACAACACAAGTAAACACAAAATGAAATTTGTAAATGAAGGTGTTTATTATTAAAGGTGAAAAAAAATCCAAACCATCATGGCCCTGTGTGAAAAAGTGATTGCCTACCTTGTTAAAACATACTATAAACTGTGGTTGTCCACACCTGAGTTCAATTTCTCTAGCCACACCCAGGCCTGATTATTGCCACACCTGTTCACAATCAAGGCATCACTTAAATAGGAGCTGCTTGACACAGTAAGGTCCACCAGAAGATCCTTAAAAGCTACACATCATGCCGAGACCCAAAGAAATTCAGGAACAATTGAGAAAGAAAGTAATTGAGATCTATCAGTCTGGAAAGGGTTATAAAGCCATTTCCAAAGCTTTGGGAATCCAGCGAACCACAGTGAGAGCCATTATCCACAAATGGCGAAGACATGGAACAGTGGTGAACCTTCCCAGGAGTGGCCGGCCGCCCAAAATTACCCCAAGAGCGCAGCGACGACTCATCCAAGAGGTCACAAAAGACCCACAACAACGTCCAAGGAACTGCAGGCCTCACTTGCCTCAGTTAAGGTCAGCGTTCATGCCTCCACCATCAGGAAAAGACTGGGCAAAAATGGCCTGCATGGCAGAGTTCCAAGGAGAAAACCACTGCTGAGCAAAAAGAACATCAAAGCTCGTCTCAATTTCTCCACAACACATCTTGATGATCCCCAAGACTTTTGGGACAACATTCTGTGGACCGATGAGACAAAAGTGGAACTCTTTGGAAGGTGTGTGTCCAAGTATATCTGGCGTAGAAGGAACACTGCATTTCAGAAAAAGAACATTATACCAACAGTAAAATATGGTGGTGGTAGTGTGATGGTCTGGGGCTGTTTTGCTGCTTCAGGACCTGGAAGACTTGCCGTGATAAAAGGAACTATGAATTCTGCTGTCTACCAAGAGATCCTGAAGGAGAATGTCCGACCATCTGTTCGTGTACTCAAGCTGAAACGAACTTGGGTTCTGCAGCAGGACAATGATCCTAAACACACCAGCAAGTCCACCACCGAATGGCTGAAGAAAAACAAAATGTAGACTTTGGAGTGGCCTAGCCAAAGTCCTGACCTGAATCCTATTGAGATGTTGTGGTATGACCTTAAAAAGGCCGTTCATGCTTGAAAACCCTCTAATGTAACAGAATTAGGACAATTCTGCAAAGATGAGTGGGCCAAAATTCCTCCAGGACGCTGTAAAAGCCTCATTGCACGTTTATCGCAAACGCTTGGTTGCAGTTGTTGCTGCTAAGGGTGGCCCAACCAGTTATTAGGTTTAGGGGGCAATCACTTTTTCACACAGGGCCATGATGGTTTGGATTTTTTTTCACCTTTAATAATAAACACCTTCATTTACAAATTGCATTTTGTGTTTACTTGTGTTGTCCTTGACTATTGTTAAAATTGGTTTGATGTTCCGAAACACTTAAGTGTGACAAACATGCAAAGGAACAGGAAATGAGGAAGGGGGCAAACACTTTTTCACACCACTGTAGGTCCTAATGATGGCATGACAGATAAAGATTTAGAGGATGAGTGGTTCTCCTTCTTTAACCATGCTGAGAAGAAGTTGTTGCAAATTATTATAGCAAGGAAGGAGAAAAAAATCAAATTGTTGGAGGCTAATATTAATGCTATCAAGTCTAAATTAGGACCTTCTATTACCACAGGTGACCATAAAGAAAAAATGAAACAACTGCAGGATTTTGTCATTAAACTAGATAAAGATCTACAAAAGAAAAAAATGAAAAAATATGTTAGAGATATAAACGATTACAAGTCCAACAAAGTATACAGATGGCAGGAGTCAGCAGAGGAACTGTCCAGCATCCCGGGTGATGACCCAACGGATATGGATGCGGGATCAGTTCCTCCAAAAACTCCTGTTCGTCATGTTCAGTATGAAGGCCAATGGAGTAATTCTACAAGGGTTGATCAATATGGAAGGGGGAGAGGCTCCACCCAATCACCAGCTCCCCAATATGTAGTTCCCATCTCAAATAGATTTGAACCTCTGAGACAGGAATATTCACAACCAACTCCTGGCCCTTCTAACTATAGAGGACATGATCCCAGGGGGGGTTACGGAGGCCCTTCATGGACCCCATATTACTACAACCAATACCCCCCTAGAGGTAGAGGTGGTCATCCCAACAATCAAAGAGGGGATTTTCAGAAAAGGGGTTATGGGGGTCCCCCCTGGCGAGCCAGGGGAGGTTCCAACCCCAGAGGCCGAGGGAGGGGCAATTATCCCCAAGATCAGAGGGAGGAGGAATGGAGACCTTGGTATCCCATGGCGCAACCCCCCTTCTTCCAAGATTCAAGAAACGGAGAACCAGAGGGTGCCGAGGGGGGAAACGGAAAGAGAAAACGAGAAATCTAGCAGCTGGCATTTTTAACCTGAGTGACGCCATTTTTTCAGACGACGAAAATAAAGTTCTGCAATTAGGACTAAAATATGCAATTGATAAGGATTTTAACAAATTTAATGTCTATATAGATTTCCAAAAGTTTATTCGAAAGATCAATATTAAAAAAATTTTTGTTAAAAATAGTTTATCTTCTAAAGATTCAAATGAGGAATTCATTCATACGAATCTAAGACATAACTCGATTTTCAACCCCAAGGTGTCTAACCACCACATTGTTGAGGTTTTCAAGTCTCTAGTGGAGCAGGATTTGAAATACCTCAATATCCGTCCAAGTAGACAGAAAAGAGACATTGAAAAGGGTCTATTACTATTAGAACAAAAAAAAAGACATAGTTATTAGACAGGCAGACAAAGGGGGGGGGGGGGGGGGGTCGTTATACTGAACAAAGGCGATTATCTTTCAGAATTGAATCGCTTAGTTTCAGATACTGAAACGTATGAAGAACTAAAAGGAAATCCCACCAATAAATATAAGGCCAAACTCAAATTGATGATTAGAGCTGCCTACCAAGCCGGAATAATTAACAAAAAAGAAAATAGATATTTGATACCTGATGCACCAAGGGTGCCTGTCATCTATCAATTACCAAAGATACATAAGGATCCCAATAAACCGCCTGGGAGACCCATAGTAAGTGGGGTGGATTCTTTATTCGCAAAACTAGGTGAATACCTAGATCACTTTTTGCAGCCATTGGTGCAGAAATGCCCAGCATATCTTAAGGACAGCAGAGACCTTATTGGCCTCATTGATCCCTTACAAATTGCCGATGATCACATCCTAGCCAGCATAGATGTAAATTCACTTTACACTAATATCAAGCAGAATCACGCATTGGAAGCAGTTAAGTGGGCCCTAGATGATACTATAATCAAGTCCAAACAGAAGGACTTCATTCTAGAATCTCTTGAACTGGCTATGAGTCATAATTTTTTCTGGCACGAACGAAAATATTATAGACAAAAGAAAGGAGTGGCCATGGGTGCCAAATACGCCCCCTCAGTTGCCAATCTCTTTATGAGTTGGTGGGAATCACAGGCCATTTATGGCCAAGATATTCCTCACCTGAGGTTTTATAAGCGTTATATTGACAACATTTTTATCATATGGGCAGGATCCAAAGATAGTTTTCTTAATTTTTTACAAAAGATAGGTGCCAATCCATACGGAATTTCTTTCACGGAAGTTTCTGATCTGGAATCGGTCAATTTTTTAGATCTAGTTATCTTCAAAGACCACGGAAGACTTTCTACCCGGACTTTCTTTAAGGAAGTCGACCGAAATGGGTATATACCCCTAAGCAGTTGCCACCACCCTAGATGGCTAAGAGGCATACCTAAAAGCCAATTATTAAGAATACGCAGAAACTGCAAAAACATTGAGGATTATGAAATCCAAAGTGACATCATCTGCAATAGGTTCAAAGAGAAAGGTTATAACCACGACAAATTGCTTAATATTAGAGATAACATTCGAAATATAAGCAGAGAGTCCCTTTTGAGTGGCACTAAGACCTCTAAGAAAGAATATGGTACTGCCTTCATGACTGGTTTCACCAGACAGTACAAACATAGGATAAGAAGAACCACACAATTTACATCTCAGACCCAAGGCAAAACTTACGAAATCAAAAAATGTATCACTTGTGCGACCACCCATGTTACTTACCTTCTGGCTTGTCCGTGTGGCCTTCAGTACGTGGGTAGGACCACTCGTAAATTAGGCATCAGACTGAGGGAACACGTAAATAGAATTAAAAAGGGTTTCAAACAACATAGTCTATCCAACCATTTCAGACTTTTCCACAACCGTGACCCTAGAGGTCTGAGGTTTTGTGGTATAGATAGGGTAGAACCCCATTGGAGGGGCTCTAATCTTAAACAGGCAATATCCAGGAATGAAACCCAATGGATCCATAGATTAGGTACTCTCCATCCGCATGGCCTCAATATTGATCTAGATTTGAATTGTTTTTTGTCTAATTGGTAAACTATCAATTTTTATATTAATTTAGATCTCATTTTCACACACATTTTTCCACATTTTTATTTATTTTTCTTATTTTTATTTTATTTTCATTTTTATTTTTAATTTTTATTTTTATTTATATTTTTTAATTATTAATTTTTAATTTTTTAATTTTAATTTTATTTTATTTTACTTTATTTTTATTTTTATTTTATTTTATTTTTATTTTTATTTTATTTTTTTTTATTTTAATTTTATTTTATATTTTTTTTTATTTTTATTTTCATTTTCTTTTCATAAATTTATTTTTATTTTTTATCTTATTTCTTTTTATTTCATTTTATTTTATTTTCATTTATATTTATTTTAATTTTATTTTTATTTTTATTTTTAAATTTTTATTTCTACCACACTTATTCACATTTTATTTTAAGTTTATTATTTTTATTGGTCTTTATTTACCATTTCCTTATCAATTGTCTTTTATTAATGGTATCTGAAATTACTGTTTATATACAAAAATATTTTATTCTGTTATACTTTGTATTTTGCTTATCATGTTCCGTCATGTTGTTCATTTGCTAATAAAGTTTTCAATGAGCAACTGACTAGAGGAAATGATGTAATCCGGAAGCAAAGTTTAATTCAGTCGATCTCTGATTGGCTGTTTAACTGGGAGGCTTCAGGCGCCCAGGGTATTTAAGCTCTCTAATTCTGGCAGGAAGTGATGTCCTTGATGACGCCCTGGAGGAGGGGCGAAACGCGTCGACGCAATTTCCGGTCAGTAAGCCAGTGACGCTGCTTCCTGTTCTGTTTTGGAGCGCACGCCAAGCGTGCACCCGGAACTCGCTGATCCCTGTCTGCTCAATAGTGAGTTACTATTGTACAGTGTTCCACAGGTCTATCTCGGCGATACTACACATGTTGTTTTATTTCTTTCCTTTCCACGGCTTTGATATTTATCTGGAGTCCCTGCTGATCCACCCCGAGTTTCAATAGGATCTTTTACATCATCCACTTCACCGTCCTGAAAATACTTTTTAAGACCCTAGGACTGCAAAGCCGTGGGTCATTTCGTTTTGGTGAGTGGGGTTTCAAAAGGGGACCATCGTCCAAATGACCACCTGCAATTTATAACTTCAATCATTTTAATAGTCTAATTAGTTCTGTCCATCACCCATGATTTAATTTTTGATTAATACAATAAGTCACCTTTGACACTATTCTATTTTTGTAGCCATTGTTGCACAATTTGATTGTTATATCAATATATATGTTTCTATTTGTTTCACATACACTCACAGTGGTGAGTCACATTTGCTAATTTAGTCTCTAATTTTGTTTTTTTTTGTGTATGGTTTATCTATACTCACAGTGGTGAGTCACATTTGCTAGCGCAGCCTTCAATTGCCTATATTCCAGTCTTCAAGGTTCATTTAACCTTTCCAGGCAGCAGCAGCAGTAGTTTGTATCACGTGATTATTTTATCGCATAGTGATTGTAATGCGATTTTCACAATTTATGTTTGTTTAATATCATTCCATTTGGCGCAGGCTATTAAGTTTTGTTTTATATACTACCCCCGTAGGAGCTGCTGATGTATGTATAATCCTGTACCCTGCCTCTCAACCCCAAGAACAGTCTCAACCCCTCTGGCACTCCTGTATGGTAATACGAGTGTGGGGCCCAGTAGTATAGAGAAACACAGTAATGATACACTATACAATATATTTACCATAACCTTGGAACCCGTCACTTCACCAGTTGTAGTAATAGATGGAGTCTCACACAAGTTGTCAATTAACCATTTAGGAAATTTACTAAAAAGATGTTCAGCACAACAAACACTGTGGTAACTTAGATATAAAGAATGACAATAGAAAACAGTCAATGTGTACATGAAACAAGAATTCAATGATTATCCTGGAGGGTATATGCAGACAGGTGCGCAGTGGGACAAATGCTCAATATTATAAAACACTTATATTAAACATCTTCCCAACGACAGCCTCAATGCACTCAAACACAAACATATTACATTCACATAAACAGGATAATGCAGTATAATATTGAGTCCTATACTCTAGGCCTCCCCCTAGACTGCAATTTAATGTTCATAAAGTACAGTGACACCCTGATGTTTTGTTGAGAGTGGCAAGAGTTCTTTATCTTCAATTATTCTTCAGCTAGCCCTTTGATTGGAACTGCAGTTATTTGTAATCCACACGAGAAAAACATAAAGAAACAGACTTTAAGCCCCATACACACGCGCAGATTATCCGAGGACCAGGTCCGTCGGATCACGTCCGTCGTACTTTGTCCGATGTTGGTGTTGCGTACACACGGTCGGACAATGTTGTCGGAATTTCCGGTCTGCAAGAACGTTGTGACGTAAGTCGTCTTTCACAAGACTAGAAAAGGGAAGTTCAGCACCACGTCATGCACCCGTTGGGCTCCTTCTGCTGATCCCGTGTTTATCGCGAGTTAGTCGAAGTTTGGGGACTTAAGATTCGCGCTTCTCAGTTTTGTCACTCAGATCGTTACTGCTCTTCAGTTTGTGCTTGTCGTGCGTATCTGTTTATTAGTGCGTGTAGTCAGTTCGCATTTGTTGGTCATTGCGGCCTATATCTTGATATAGGACGCTTTGATTTGCACTGCTTATTGTCTGCTCGTTTCTGGTATTCATTTTGTTCTTTCAGGCCTTGCTGTTTATCGGTGCTTTCTGTTTGTCCGTTCTGACCAGCCGACCTTTTGTGAGCGATGTTTCCCGTACGTACTCGTCGCCGAGTTCGTGCTGTACGCGGAATTGGTGTCGGGCTTTTAGCTTTGAGCCAAGACCCGTCCATGAATAGAGTGACGAGGAGTATGTGGACCAAGAATTGGTTGCTTCAGCGTGATCAGTTCTCGCACATGCCTTTGCTTCGTGAGATCCGGGAGAATAATCCTGATGATTTCAGGAACTTTCTCCGGATGACGGACCCCGTTTTTCACCGTCTTTTGGCTTTGCTGACCCCTTTTATCAGCCGGCAGGATACCTGCATGAGACAAGCCATCACTCCGGAGCAGAGGCTTGTTGCTACGTTGAGGTACTTGGCGACAGGGAGAAGCCTTGAGGATTTGAAGTTCTGTCATGAAGGCTCCATCCGTGGCCGGCGACCTGATGATCCTGCCAGTAATTGGCGCCTCAGCATCCCTGGTTCCCGTTCTCGGTTGCCATTGCGCATGCGCGAGCGCGCGCGTGCACGCGCGCGCCCGCAGACGAGAGCGTGCGTGCGTGGACGGGTGCGCGCCTCCATTGGCGCCAGTGAGGCTATTTAAACCCTTCTGTCACTGACGGTCCCCGCTGTCTGCTCTACAGCGTTCTGTGCACATACCTGATCTGAAGTCTGTTTACCTGTGTTTGACCCGGCTATCCTTGACCATCCGCTCTGTCCCTGTATATCGACCCTGGCTTGTCTGTGACCATCCTCTTGTCTTCTCCACCTGTACTGCGCTGCCAGCCTGATACCTGACCCGGCCTGTTGACCATCCAAGTCTACCTGTTGTTCCAGTCTGCATACAGATCCAAGTCTGCCTGTTGTTCCAGTCTGCATACAGACCCAAGTCTGCCTGTTGTTCCAGCCTGCATACAGATCCAAGTCTGCCTGTTGTTCCAGCCTGCACACAGCGTCAGCTTACCTGTTGTTCCAGTCTGCATACAGACCCAAGTCTGCCTGTTGTTTCAGTCTGCATACAGATCCAAGTCTGCCTGTTGTTCCAGCCTGCACACAGCGTCAGCTTACCTGTTGTTCCAGTCTGCATACAGATCCAAGTCTGCCTGTTGTTCCTGCCTGCACACAGCTCCAGCTTACCTGTTGTTCCAGCCTGCACACAGCTCCAGCTTACCTGTTGTTCCAGCCTGCACACAGCTCCAGCTTACCTGTTGTTCCAGCCTGCACACAGCTACAGCTCACCTGTTGTTCCAGTCTACATACAGATCTAAGTCTGCCTGTTGTTCCAGTCTACCTACAGAACCTGCCTACCTGCAGAGGTCTACTTACCTCCACCGCTGAGCTGATCCAGGGAGCTCTTGTACCAGTCTTGTTGTTCCTGCCAGGCACCTGTGCCCCTCCTGACTCCTGGTCCTACTGTCACATCATCAGGGGACCGGCGAGCGGGAGCCGCAAGGGAGGCCCTTCTCTGCTAATCAGACTCACCATTACCAGGGGGCGTGACAAGTTCTCTTCAGGTATCTCTCCCCAGGCCCTGGGAATCATTATTCCAGAGACCTGTTCTGCCATCATCCAGGTCCTGCAGGAGGACTATATTAAGGTAACATTTCTACTTTACTATTCCATTCTATGTATGCTCTGTTTGCTAATGTCTTCTATTTTTGACCTCCTTCCCTAATTACCATGATTGCAATATGCTCTAATATGCTGTGCCCCTTTTCTCCTTCATGCATTTTTCCCTTCACTTACCTCACCAGCATGCTCTTCTGCTCCAATAGACACCTATGGCCTAGTCACTTAAGCAATGTATTTTGTCTGCTGCATAGTATTGTTTTCCCCCAAACACCCCCGAAAATATGCACAAATGTTTGCTGTGTGGTTTACTTCATGTAGAGCCCCTTTTTTTTTCCCTTTTTGTTGTTGGGGGGGGGGGGTGCCAAATTCATTCTGAACCCCCTCCCCCAACTGCTCTGTCAGATGGTACCAATCCTCTATCTGCTGGCTTTCCAAAGGTCAATACACACTATATACCTACCTCTTTATAGTGGGCATCTTTAGGGATGAATTCAGCAAAGCATGTAGTGCAAGGGGCTGGCTCCATACTTTCCATTTCCTCTTTTTTTGTGTTCTTTCCCTCCTATTAGCTTGCTAGGTAATTTCAGAATGTCCAAATGTGCGGTCCTTTTTTTTTGGGGGGGGGGGGGGGGATTTTGAATGTTATTTTATCTTTCCTGTGGGCTGCCAATAGTGTTAAGTAAGGAGGGTCTGGCCAAACTAGCACACATTATTGAGCCATTTGGCAATCAATGAAGTGCAGAGGGTTACCTGTCCAAACACCCCCCCCCCCAAACCCCTAGTTATTGTCAATGGATCATCAGAAGTGGGGCGATTGATGGGGGGTGAGTCATCTGCTAGGGGGACCCTGTACTTTGCGTTGAAAATACTTTCCAGCTTTAAATGTAAAAGTCTGATCTTGTTCCAAGATGTTTAGTGTCTAATCTGCTTGCAATGTTTATGTGCAAAGTGACAAATTTTTTTTTCTTGTTTCACTCCACAGTTCCCTTCCACGCCACAGGAATGGCAGACTGTGGCCTCCCACTTTGCCACCCGTTGGGACTTTCCTAACTGCAGAGGTGCAATTGATGGGAAACACGTCCGCATCGTCCCACCCCCCAACTCGGGGTCCTACTATTAAAATTACAAGGGGTTTAATAGTGTCGTGATGTTGGCGGTGGTGTCGGCGACATACAAGTTTTTGTATGTGGACGTGGGGATGAACGGCCGGATCTCGGATGGTGGTGCCATTGCGCACACGGAGTTCTACTGGCGTCTCCAAAGTGGCAGTCTGTGCTTGCCACCTCCAGAGGAGAATGCTGAAGGACTCCCCTTCGTCTTTGTCGCAGATGAAGCATTTGCGTTGACTCCCCATCTGATGAGGCCCTTCCCGATGAGGACCCTCACCCCAGACCAGAGGGTCTTCAATTACAGGCTGTCGAGAGCCCGCAGAGTGGTGGAGAACACCTTCGGGATCCTGGCCAGCCGCTTCCGCCTGTTTTTGACGGCTATTAACTTGGCGGAATACAAACTCAACCACATAGTTCTTGCCTGTTGCATATTGCACAACTTTTTAAAAAGACACAACACCAACTATGTGGTGACCGTTGGCCCAGATGTTGAGGGCCCTTCCAATGCCGACCTCACAGCCCTTCAAGCGGCACGTCCAGGCTTGCCCCCTCTAAATGCCCGCGCGGTCCGCGAGCAATATATGGAGTACTTTGTGGGTAGGGGGGCCATTGCTCTGCCTGACGATGTGTGAGAGGCATTTGTAAATAAATATATTTTTTTACCAAACCTATGTTTTCTGGTCATTTCCATATTCTAGCTTCTTTGAGATATACATTTTTGCCCTTTAGCTTCAACAGTGGGAATGCACTTTCTGGGCAAAAGGAGGTAACAGTCTCTTCTTCCCAAAAAGATTCTTCTCATGTTGTGTGTTTGATACCTAATCTTTGGTCTAGAGAAGGTTTGTAGTGCATAACTGACACCCAAAATACTCCTTTTCATCACCATCACAGAAATGTGTGTATTACCAAAAATGGTGTGCTACGTGTTTTCAAACCAATCACTGTGGGTGTCATTTACATAAGTCAAATCTACTATGCTCTACAAGTGCAGTGCAAAAGTGCCCTGGAAAAGAAACTTGCAGTGCAAACTGGACTTGCCTTTAGTAAATAACACCCATTGCCCCCCAAATCCTTTACATTTGACATACATAATGCTTTTTTGTTTTGAAATAAGGAAGCCACACATTTAGAAAATTAAAAAAGTTTACTTGCAACACATTCCCAAGTGCATTTACAAACTTCTTGCCAAAACTGACAAGATCTTGGTTCTTGACAACATTGTTTACAAACATTCTGCATTTGGTAAAACCAGGCATGGAGCAAAACAGAACATAGAAACTAGGAAAGTTCAACTATCTAAAGTGAAGACAAGATCAGACATGACTATATGTTCAAAGTGTGTTTGATCTTGCCTTCATCACATGGGGGGTCACCCCTGGAAAGTTGAAATTTAGAACATGCACACAATTTGGGTCAGAAAATGGTCATTAGATGGTAAAACACATGCCTAGAATCTTCAAAAGTGCAATTTTCCATCATGGGGATGAATGGACGTTTTTTGGGGGTGCAACCCCTTCGCCACAACCACTTTAGTAGTTCGGAAAGTGGTTGCACCCCCAAAAAAACGTTGTCATTCATCCACCATGATGGGAGCTAGCACATGTGGACATAATGTGTGTATGTTCCAAATTTCACACAGTTCTTAAGTTGCAAATGTGTTCAGAAACAGCCACAAATGTGTGTTAATTACTTGGTGCGTTTTCAGATTTTTCCTAAAACATCAATGATGTTCTTCAATTTCTGTTGAACATCATTGATGTTTTGCTTTATGTCATCTAGATCTCGATTGCAGACCATTATCTCCCCGATGAGTACGTGGGCACTCTCTGTGGTAAAGTGTGAGTCTTCTTCCACAACATCCACGTCACCTAAAAACAGCCAAAAAACTAAAAAATGTGTTGTGGAAATGAGGCAGGCATACATTGATTACCTTACCAGTAGCTGTGTTCTCCCACACTCACCTGTTGTGGTGACAAGTTCTCCAATTTCTATGATCTCTCCTTCCTCCTCCTCCTCCTCTGCTTCTGGTCTTTCCCCTTCTTTGGGAGGTGTTGGTTTTGTGGTTTCCTCAGACGTCACGAGTTTTCGCTCCCCTATGAGAAGGTACAAAAGGAAGATTTAGCAACACAATCTATTGAGGGCAGAAATAGGAAATGTCAAACATTGCTTGAAAGTGAGGGACAATATTTTTGTTTGGCCAGTTACAAATGACAACAACATGAATGTAGTCACTTTGTAAAGGTGATAAACTTACTAGCTTTTTGGTAGAAGTTTGTCTGATGGAGACCCCCCTCTAGTATCCACTGGAGCACATGTGTGGAAAAGCATAATAAAAATGGGGTTTGGGTGTCCCAGCACTAGTGCTCTAGAGTCCAGATGGGTAAACAGCTACTGGGTGACCTCTCCTTTACATTGAATAAATTGGCTTTACATTCTTGATGACATTTCTAGTGAGAACAAACTTCCATTCCCCAAACAAAACACCAAACATCGTATTATAAGTGGCCGAACGATCGAGGTTGAGTACGATCGAATGGACACACACGAACATGACAGTGGCAGAAAGATCGAGGTTGAGTACGATCGAATGCACAGACGAACATGAAAGTGGCCATTTTCTAATGTACAATTTTGTCAAAATACAAACACATGGAGCAGTATGCAAGTCAAAAATCCAACACAAAACACAACTACTTACTTTTTTGAAGAACTCGCTTGATCTTTCTGTACTGATCGGGCTCCCTCAGTTTCAGGTCTGACCAGCGTTTCCTCAATTGCTCCTTGGATCGTTGTTCCCCCAAAATGATTGTACAGCCTCCTCACAACTTTAGACATGATCTTGGCCTTGCGGACATTGGGGTTGAGGTAAGGCCCATACTTCCCATCATAGTCGCTCCTCTTTAATATGTCCACCATCTCCAACATTTCTCCAAATGACATATTGGAGGCCTTGAATTTCAGGCTCCGGGATCGGGACGTTTCTGCCTCCGGCCTTTCCTCGTCCTCCTCCTCGTTGCTGCAATATTTCGGGCGCACCTGCTGTGTCCCCGCCATGTGCTCTCCCCACTGCGCCGTAAAGAGAAGGGGTGGGGAATAGACGAGAAAGATCGTCAGGGGCGGGTGGAGTTTGACGCATGCGCACTGTATATAAAACGTCACACGCCTGTGTCGTAGCCACGATCTGTGAGACGAGGGGAGAGAAAGCTCACGCACGAGATGATCGCTATAACAAAGGTACAATTTGACGTTGGTACATAACTAGCCTAGACTGATTAGACCTTGAGGCTTCTTTATGGAGAAGATTAGGAGAGTTTTGACGGACATTTATAGTGTTTTGTGTGGTGTTGTGTCTTGCAGAGATTATGCAGGGATTCAACGACATGAGTTTTCTCCCCCTCTTCATTGATAAATACAGGGAAATTCCCCTTTTATGGCAGGCCAAACACCCCCATTACGGCCACAAACAAAAGAGGTACGCAGCCCTGCTGAAACTTGTGGAATTTGTAAAGCCAAGGTTCCCCACGGCAACTGTTGGTAAGATAAGAAATAAAATTGGCAGCCTGAGGAGTGCGTATATCAGGGAGCGCAAGAAGGTCCTGAAGTCCCAAGAATCTGGAGCTGCAGCAGATGAGGTCTATGCCCCCAAGCTCTGGTACTATGACATGCTCCATTTTCTCAAAGACCAGACTGATGTCACGGAGCCACTCTCGCCTCCTCCTTCCACGCTTCCTTGCGCGCAGGCCACCCCTGATGAGGCTACCGAGGAGCAACCTGGGCCTTCCAGTCTGGAAGATGTGGAGGAGCCCAGCTTGTGGCAGGTATAGTAGTTTGGGAACCAATTTTGTGAAAAATAAATGATGTTCAGTTAATTCAGGATCCACAATTGCTTAGTTCCTAACGTGATTGACATATCAACTGACAGTAGTGTTGGAGACATTTGGGGCAAGAATATAAACTGCAGGGCTGAGAATTGTATGGTTTTCTATTTGTAACCCTTTTGCAACAGTCACTAGATGAAAATTGTGTGTGTTTGATGAACAAATAACTGAAACGATGTCACTTTTTCATACACAGGAAGACCTCAGCCAGGAGGAGGCTGTGGAATGTGGCAGTCAGGAGGAGGAAGGGGTTAGTGGCAGCCAAGAGGTGGGTAGTGGCAGCCAAGAGGGGGGTAGGCCTAGGAGCCTGACTGACTCCCAAATCCCTCCCCTCCGCCTTCCCTACAAAAGGGCGAGAAGGGGGGGTGAGGCGGGAGAGTCAGCGCTCCGGATGATCCGAGAGGCTTCAGCCTCCCTACATGCCACACCCACCGACGAGGAGACCTTTGCCTCCTTGGTTGTCCCGAAAATGATGGGTATGGAGGTGGGGCAACGCAACATGTGTGAGGGGGTCATCCTCAAGGTCCTAAATAAGGGGATGGCTGGGGAGATGACCCCACTCACACATGTTTGCCATAGTGACCATGCTCCGCCTCCTCCTCCTCCTTCTGCCACCCCACCAGCAACACAGCTACAGCGTGCAAGGAAGCGTGGAAGGAAGACCTGAGAGTGACGACCTGGATTCAGTCTGGTCTGAGAGAAGATGGAGCCTCTCGTAGTACCAGAGCCTGGGGACCTAGATGGCATCTGCTGCAGTTCCGGATGTTTTGGACTTCAGGACCAGATAGCACTCCCTTATTATTTAGATACGTACTCCTCAGGCCCCCAATTTTAGACGCTTCAAAAATGATGGTTGCCGTGGGGGTCCAAGGCTTTGCAAATTACCCAAGTTTCTCCATCGCTGCGTTCCTCTTTGTTTTGTTGCTGAGACCTAAATAAAGGTATTTTTGATTTCAAATAATCATTGCCTATTGTGTTTTACTTTTCTACAATGACAGTTTATTTGTGAGTAGGCAGGTACATTTCACTAATCATAAAGTATAATTAACAAGGGGCACCAACAACCAACAAACTCCTAGTAAATTTAAGCAACAAATAGAAATGTTAATAATGTTGTTTTGCTAAGTTGAGACACACAACCCCCCTCCAAAAAAAAAAAAAAAATCTCCTTAAAATATGTATTCCAAAAAAAAAAAAAAAAAAATGACAAATCCTCCAAAAAATATAACAAAGATTCTTTTACGATCTGAGTAAAAATAAACATGTAGTCTAGAAATCCTGAAAAGTAATAAAGAACTAAGTTTGGGAGAAGTGCGGGTGAATAGGAGCAGCTAAAACATGTCATTCTTCTTGCATTGTAAAGAAAAAGAGAATGCGCTGCATTAAAGACATTTTAACATTGCAGCGTGACGAATGTGCTGTGTCGATTAGGAAAGGTAGTTTTACCTGACCGAGCGCTTCCGTCACAGAATTTCTTCTGAGCATGCGTAGCACTTTGTCCGTCGGACTACGCTACACACGATCGGATTTGGTGTGATCGGACTTTGTTGTCCAAAAATCTATCCAGCAGGAGATAGGACTTTATCCGTCGGGCAATCCGATGGAAACTGTCCGATGGTGCCTACACACGGTCGGAATTTCCGACAACATTGTCCGATAGGACAGAATCCATCGGAAAATCCGACCGTGTGTATGGGGCTTTAGAATGGTGAGTGTACTGGGAACTATTCCTTTTGGTGGTGATAAACAAACAACACTCCTGTAACTTTTCCTTGTGAACTGTGCGGGTAATGCAGTACCACCTCTACAGCATGGGTTGTAATAAACCCCAGAGTTCTGCTGTGCACAGCCTATGAATAAGCAGAGCCACCACCATGGAACTACAAGTCTCACCAGCAAACAGTGTATTCCCTTGGTCTGGGTAAGTGCCCACTCACCACAACAGGCCCAGGTGCTGTAGGATTCCTTCCGAACTCCTTTCCTTGTGATCTCCGTCTGATCCAAAACCCGCACCATCACACTGCACCGCTCCTTCCGATAGCTGGAACACAGGAAACTTCCAGCAATCTTGGGTCCTCAGGTCCATCCACACGCTGGTCCAACTGGCTGTGCTCAGAAACTCTTCAGAGGCTGATTGATTCTGCTCCGCGCCTTATAGGCCACAGTCTGCCGGTCACACACAGACCTCACTGCAGGCAGGTATTGAATGGCATCCCAAGAGACCGAAAAATGGCTGCACTGTCCTTTTTATTCCTGCTCCCAGCATGCAGTGCAGTAACTTTGCCTTGTGGGTCTGTGGCTTGGCAATGTGAGTTTTGTAGTTCCCAGACTCAATTAAACACATGAGTCACTTCCTCAATAAACTACACAGCCCATAATGCATAACTGTTTTAGCGGCCACTAGCTGGAGCCATTACCTTACTAAGGAACAACACATTGCTCAGTATGAGGACTTTGGTAACAACCCCGGCGTTACAATAATGACAAAATTTGGTAACTTACATTTTCCATAGGCAAAGTTTTAAAAGCCCCTACAGGTCATCATGAGTTCACCATGAATAATTGGCCTAGAATTATTGCTCTCACTAAGGTGTGCACAGTGATATGTAACAAGTATAGCCCACTTTTTCATGTGTATGCACCCCAACACGTGTGTTTATGTTTTCATGTGCGTTCATGGTGGAGGTTAAAATCTTTATGCAGGGTTTTAAGTCTTCTGTGTAACTTTATTTTTTAACTTTTTTGTACACTAAACTTTATTTTTTTACTATAGGGGATAAAACACCCCCTATGTGGTACTATTTTGGAATGACAGGTTCTCTTTAATGAAACATTGGGGTTCTTTTACTGGATGTATGCCAGTGGTGGTGGCAGCAAAAGGGTGGGTACACTTTAATACAATTAAAATCAAAATAGTAAGTACAAATGACACCTTGTGCAGTAGTCCGCTCTCTTATCTGTATACTGAAATTATGTTTGTAATCACAGTAATAATTGGAAAAAGTGGAAGCTAACACCGCGCTAATCCCTAGATGTAATAAATTGTGGGTAGTGTATAAATAATATACCTAAATACAAAAATATATATACCCAAATACACAAGCAAAATAATAAGAGCAGCAGCTAATAAATGTGAGATATGCACATAAACAGAAATATACAGTGAAAAAAGCCGCGCTAGTAGCGCGGCTTTTTTCACAGTAATAATTACACTGAACACAAAAGTAATTAAAGAGGCTTTTGTCAGCAGGGTACGAGGCAACATTGACAACCAATGTAAAAGGGCATTCGACTAATGCAGGCCACCAAAATGTAAAATCTTATTATTTTAAGGGCAATATAGGGATCTCATGGATCGCCAATGCAAAGAGACTGTTTTTGTAGATGTATAGGTCACTGACCACCAATGCAAAATGCTAGATAACACAAACGGAGGTCACTGGTGGTGGGTCAAATCAGAATCATCCTTTGGCGCCTTGTCATTGTGCCCCTATATAGGAATGTTACTTAAAGGAAACTTTTACTAATAGAAATATGTAGGCTGTCTTTGCTTGACCTTTTATTTAAAATGTTAGCTGTTTATCTATCTCTGGTTTCAATACTTAACTTGGAACAGGCTTGCAACGAGCCAGGTTAGTGAATTCCTATATGCATTATTTGCACACAATTTGCTATGTCTTGCTGCCCTTTCTTGATTTGACCTAGTCAGGGACATTTTACGAAATTAGTGGGCCTGTGTGCAAGATTATAAGCTGGTTGATTGAAAAAAAAAATGCTTTGTGCTAAAGTCAAGAGTGATGGTTTTTCATTGTGCACGGGGCATTGCTAGGATTGTAGAAGACCTGGGGCACCTTTTGGACACACCAAGCAGAAGTGTAATGCAGCATGCGTAGTGCACTATGGCTAACAGTGGATGTGGCCAAAATGTGGTAAATGTGGGAGGGGCATAAGGGGCGTGATTACATTAAACAAGGTCAGTCTGTCCCCCAGTACAATTCTTCTCCCCAGGTCAGTCTGTCCCCTAGTACAATCCTTCACTGCCAAGTCAGTCCCCAATATAATCCTTTCACCACAAGGACAATCTGTCCCACAGTATGATCTCCCGGGTTAGTCTGTCCCCCAGTCCCCTTTCAGGTCAATCTGTCCCTCAGTACAATCAACCCCAGGTCAGTCAGACTGATCTAGGGGGATAGTACAAGGGGGCAAATTGACCCCAGTACAATCCCCGCAGAAATTGATTTTTTTAGCCCCAAAATAGTTGTAGTGTAAATGTTTGGCAAATACTGTTTTCACAAAAAATACACTAAAATCATTATTAGCACACATAAACACAACAAAACGTACAAAATTCCTGTTAAATTCCTACTAAGGCCTCATTTACATTTTCTGTACTTAATTATACGCTTGTGTAAGGGCTGTATTTACATACATGGGGATGCAGAGGTGTTCCATGCATCCCTGTGCAGGCAGTTCCATTCATGTCAATTGGGACAGAGCAGCTGCACAGACATATTTGCTGCTCCTAATCTGACATCCAACATGACTGCGCTGAGGAAAGAAAATGGCGATAACCGGCATTTGTTTACATATGATCAGCTGTGATTGGACACCTGCCTGGGGGGCACGCATACAAGATTGGGAGGACGTCATATATCAAATGGCAGAGCAGAGCAGGCATTCGGCAGTTAGCCTTAGTTGTGGGCAGAACATTTAGTTTTTTTCTTTTTTTCCGGGTCCGGCAGTGTCGTTGGGCGTTGTGATTGATGATGGATCTACCTTTTTTTTTTTTTGTTTTTTTTAATAAAGGAATTGTTAAAAATTACCTCCTGTCTTTGTTTTTTTACATTCTTTTTGGTGAATGGGTAGGGGTACAATGTACCCCATACTCATTCACATAGCACTTTCTAAAGCACATTCTAAAGCACCCCCATGTTGAGGGCATGTGGCCTGGTATGGTTCACAAGGGGTGCATTTGCTCACCCCCCCCTTCCCTATCCTGCCAGGCTGCATGCTCGGATAAGGGTCTTGTATGGATTTTGGGGGGGACCCCACGCCGTTTTTTTGTTTTTTTTTTACATTTTGTGATGGGGTTCCCATTAAAATTCAGATCAGACCCGAGGGGCCTGGTGTGGATTGGGGGGACCCGCACACCATTTTTTCACATTTTTCTTATTTTTTTTATACATTCAGCTGTCTCGGCACAGGGGCACACTGGACATTGTCTTGTGCCCCCCCATGTATGACATTTGGTTTGGGGGGGATAATATATTAGGGTTTCAAATCTTTTGGGGGTATATTGGTTCTTATTTTTTGTTATATAACCTTTTTTAAGTTTAGGGTAATTAAAGTGAAAGTGCAACATTCACATGTTGCAATACCTGCATTCCTATAGACCTACACTTCACATCAGTCACATTTACCTTACTTGATATCCACAGTAAAAATAAAAGGCATACACCTCACAATAAAACTAAAAGGCAGGCCTAAAATCTGTGTCATTGGTGCTGTATGTTGGGGTAGTAGGGGGTGAGATGTGAAGTGGTTATAGCGTTGCAACCAGGAAATAAAAGGCGCTACTATTATCTGTCATATTTACTAAAAGTTATCCTATCTTAATTTAGATCTAGGTGCTAATTCAACTGCCCTTGAAGTTTTAGGAAACAAAACTGATGGAATTCATTTTTTTTTTTAACCTTGTGTCTTTTTAATCTGAAGCGGTATTAAACCCAATAACAAAAATGTAATATATTGCAGCTTACCGATTCTTAGATGTGGTGGCTGCATTATTTTCACATTTTTAAGCCTTTTCTCTTTATTTTCACTTACTGTTCCTGCCAATAATTTTTTTTGTTTTCAACACCCTTTAAAATTGTTACCCTTGTAAGTGCCCTGTTGCATGCCCCATAATGTGCCCTAATCCTATTTAAGGTTCCCTGCTGTGTGCTCCTTAATGTGCCCTAATCCCATGTAAGTTGCCCTGCTGTGTGCCCCACAATGTGCCCTGACCACATGCAATGTTCCCTGTTCTCATGTAATCGCCCTGCTCCCATGTTAAATGTCCTGCTGTGTGTCCCATAATGTGCCCTGATCCCATGTAAGGTGCCCTGCTGTGTGCCACAAAATGTGCCCTGATCCTATGAAAAGTGTCCTGCTCTAATCTAATGTGCCCTGCTGCCATATAATGTGCCCCCATGTAGTTGTGCCCTTCAACTCCCCTGTACTGTGCCCCCGATCCCCCGTACACTGCTTATCTCAAGTTTGATCCAAAACTGAGCATCTGTGCAAAAAAAAATGCAAAAAAAAAAAGCAAGCACAAGTTTCACAAGGTAGGTGTGTGCTCTGTTCCCATGTATTGCTCCTTGATCCTATGTAAGGTTCCCTGCTATGTTTCCCATTATGTGCCCTGATCCCAGTTAATGTATCCTGTTCTCATGTAATTGCCCTGCTCCCATGTTAAATGTCCTGCTGTGTGCCACAAAATGTGCCCTGATCCTATGTAAAGTGTCCTGCTCTCATCTAATGTGCCCTGCTGCCATATAATGTGCCCTGCTGCCCCCATGTAGTTGTGCCCTTCAACTCCCCTGTACTGTGCCCCCAATCCCCCGTACACTGCTTATCTCAAGTTTGATCCAAAATTGAGCATCTGTGCAAAAATAAAAATGCAAAAAAAAAAGTTTCACAAGGTAGGTTTTAATATTGATTATATTATATAATGCTATTTTAAAAAATGATTGTTATATTAACTGTTCGCTGATCACACCAATGTTCCATGAGCTGTAGATGAAGGTGAACTTATGTCAGGGGCTCTCCGAGATCCAAAACTTTTTGCCAAGGGTTCCTCCAAGGTAAAAAGGCTGAGAAACCCTGCTCTAGCAGCTGACTAATAGGGATCAGCCCGATGTTACGTTCGGCTCGAACATCAGGTGTTCGCCTGTTCACCAAACAGCGAACAATATGCTGTGTTAATGGCAAATTCGAAAGTTGCCGAAACACTGTTAAAGTCTATAGGACACTAACATGAAAAATCAAAAGTGCTAATTTTAAAGCCTTATATGCAAGTTTTTTTGGGAGCAGTGATATTTAAAGTGAAACAATAAACATGAAATATTCCTTTAAATGTTGTGCCTGGGGGGTGTCTATAGTATGCCTGCAAAGTGGCGCAGTTTTCCTGTATTTAGAACAGTACCACAGCAAAATTACATTTCTAAAGGAAAATTTTTAATTTAAAACTGATCGTGGCTGTAATGAATTGTCAGGTCTTGGCAATATAGATACAGATAATTTAAAAATAGAGCATGGGATCCCTCCGTCCATTACCAGGCCCTTTGGGTCTGGTATGAATATGAAGGTGACCCCCGAACCAAAAAACCCTGCGCCAAATAAAAAAAAATGGTGTAGGGGTCCCTGGGGGTCCCATGCTCTTTTTTTCAATGAGTTTTATCTATTTTGCCGAGACCCAACAATTCATTACAGCCGCGATCAGTTTTAAATGACAATTTTTCCTTTAGAAATGTCATTTTGCTGTGGTACTGTTCTAAACACGCCACTTTACATGCATAATATAGACACCCCCAGGCACAATATTTAAAGGAATATTTCATTTTTATTGTTTCACTTTAAGCAATAAAAAATTCACTGCTCCAGAAAAAAAATTAATTTTTAAAAAGAAAATTTGCATTGATACATGTCCCCTGTGGCAGGACCCAGGTCCCCAAACATTTTTTATGGCAATAACTTGCATATAAGCCTTTAAAATTAGCACTTTTGATTATTCATGTTCGTGTCCAATAGACTTTAACAGTGTTCGTGTGTTCTGCCAAATTTTTTCGTTCTGCTGCGAACCGAACAGGAGGGTGTTCGGCTCATCCCTACTGACTAACTATCAATTTATTCAAGGTTACAGAGAAGCCATCAGGGGATGAGATACCATTAGTTGGTATTGCAATGACATAGCAGTTGAGTGGAACTGTAAGTCTGATGTGGATATCTCACTGGAGTTTCTAAGAAATACAATAAGCCGGCATGTGATTTTTCCTTCTAGCAAACAAGCAAATCTGAAATGTCAGTTTTGGGTATATTTAGCCTCTAAATGCACGACTGCTTGGAGCCAGTAATACCACTTTAAGAGAGATGTTTTCTCTTACAGTGATACAATGTGTATCCTTGTTATTAATGCCACTGCCATGATTGAGAGAAGGCTGAAGGGGAAGCAATCCTTTGACATGGTGTTGAGCAGAGATTTCATGAAATTCAGATGAGTTTGTCTTGGTTCAGACATTATTCTCAGCAGGCCCCACTTTGGCAGCTTCACATTGGAATAGTAAACAGAGACTAGAAAGTGCATCTAATATTCGTGCCATATGCTTAGGGAAACATATGCATATGCCTATTGGTATCTCCAATGTACAGTGAAAGGGATCTCATGAATAAAAATGCATGCACGAAAGCTTGACTTCTAGATGCAGTTACTTAGGAGTGTGCAGCAAAAATAACTTTCCAAATGAATGATGCTTTTGAAGCATTCTTATTAAATCTACAATATGTTTAAAACAGCTATAGATTTTCTAGACAAATATATATATATATATATATATATATATATATATATATATATATTCAGTATCAGAAGATTTAAATTATTTCTTAATTATTTTATAACCATTTGCAAATTATTGTTATTATGCGCACCTCCCAATAGTCCTAGATTCCGTGATTGTCATCAGTGTATAACAGTTCTGACAGACTCTGCCCTTGTCACAGACGTCACTCTCTCTATCTGAGAGTAAAACTCTAACATCACTGCCCTTAGGTAAAAGTCACTGAGCAGCCAGCACTTAAATTTGTAATATCAGATTGCTAAAACATAATAATAAGTATAACAGTTACATTAAGTGAGCCAAGTGTAGCACGGTCCCCTTGAGGACTGCTTGGATTTACCTGCTCATCTGCATTACCATGGCCCTGTGACACTCTGGGTTCCGACATCTTTTCACAAGCACCTTTAAATGACATGTCACACAAGTAAATATATTTATGTTAACTCAGCTTTTACTGAAGTAGCAAGTAGTATTTGTTTGTAAAGGAGGGCAATAGATCAACCTCCGAGTTCTGAATAACATCACAGACTCAGTAGAGGAATTTCCCCAAGACAGCTTAAGAACAGTTTAACAGTAGGAAGATACAAGATACATATATTTACAATGGTATACCACCTGTAGCATGACCTGAAGGACAATGAATGATTAAGTGTCTAATGCAAGTAGTTACTCTCTAAAGGGGAACCCCAGGCTGGCCTATTCAACCTCCTTTAAATTCTACTGAGGGATCAAACAGAATAAGGATAGTGAAGGGCCCTTTAATTATTGACAACAGCAATGTCTGTGGTACAGGCCTGATAGACTTCACTGGCAGTTGGAGCTCATTCGATTATATCCAATAAGACACAGTGATGAATGAACAGACTGGCTGGCTTAAACAGGCTAATGGTACTCCTCAAAGTGGTTGTAGGTAAAAGGTGCCTATGTACAGTTAGGGATGAGCCGAACACCCCCCCCCCCCCCCCCCCCCCCCCCCCGGGTTCGGTTTGCACCAGAACATCCTAGCATGCAAAAAAGTTTGTTCAAACAAGCGAACACCACTAAGGTCTATGGGACATGAACGTGAAAAATCAAAAGTGCTAATTTTTAAGGCTTATATGCAAGTTTTTGTCCTAAAAAGTGTTTGGGGACCCGGGTCCTGCCCCAGGGGACATGTATCAATGCAAAAAAAAAGTTTTAAAAATTGAATTTTTTTCCGGAGCAGTGATTTTAAGCTTAAGGTAAAACAATAAAAATGAAATATTCCTTTAAATATCATGCCTGGGGGGTGTCTATAGTATGCCTGTAAAGTGGCGCAGTTTTCCAGTGTTTAGAACAATACCACAGCAAAATTCTTTTTTCCAAAGGAAAAAAAGTAATTTAAAACTGCTTGCGGCTGTAACGTATTGTCTGGTCCTGGGATTATAGATGAAAACCTCTGAGAAAAACGGCATGGGTCCCCCCCAGCCCATTACAAGGCTCTTTGGGTCTGGTATGGATATAAAGGGTAACCCCTCACCAAATGTAAAAAAAAATGCCGTGGGGCCCCAAGGTACTATATACTCTGAACAGAAGTATATACACTATACGGCCTTCCCTATATACTCTGCAGAAAATTGGGCCTTAGGTGTTGGTGGTGCCAGAACACTGTAAGCCCTCACAGTTACTCTTGTTGGGTGCAGGAACAGGCCCTGCTGTTAAATATTATTTAAAAAATTGTAATTACATGTCCGTGTTAAACAGGGGCAGAAAAATTTGGCCTTGGGTGGTGGTGGTGGTTATATATATTATATTATATAAATATAATATTATATAAAAAATTGTACACAAACAATACAGTGGAGCCATAGTGCAGTTGTTACTACTTTTCTGGTGGTGTACACAGTACACAATACAGTGCAGCCGTAGTGCAGTTGCTACTACTTTTTTGGTAGTGTACACAGTACACAATACAGTGTAGTGCGGTGTTGCAAACAAAATATACATCATGTCCGGAAGGCCACCAAGGAGAGGCAGATGCTCACAGGCCTGTTCTCCGTGACGTCAGAGGGGAAAGCCATAGGGAAGTCCCCATGACGTCCCCATGTGTCAGAGGGGGCGGGTCACCAGGTGGCCCCGCCCTCCGTTATAAAAGACCTGTCAGCCGAAGCGAAGCCTCACACACCGGGAGCCTCCCATTGCGAGGAGTGGTCCAAGAAGAGGCCGACGCCCTGAAAGAAGATACCGGACGAGAAGCCTCAGAGACCGACGCCGTGGAAGAAGATACCGGAGAGAAGCCTCACACAGCGGGAGCCTCCCATTGCGCGGAGCGGCCCAGAAGAGACACCGATGCTGGACGAGAAGGCCAAGAAGAAGCGGATCGGAGGAAGAAGAAGATGGAAGAAGAAGATGCCGGAAGGAGAAGATGAAGAAACCGAAGGATGAAGAAAGGAAGACCAGAAGAAAGAAGAAAGAAGATTTTAATAAAGGAATTGCCAAAGACCGTCTACTGTCATTTTTAAATTTTTTGACACTTTTTTGGTGAAATGTTAGGGGTACTTTTGTACCCCCTTACCATTTCACACAGGGGGGGGTGGGATCTGGGGGTCCCCTTGTTAAAGGGGGCTTCCAGATTCCGATAAGCCCCCCGCCTGCAGACCCCCACAACCACCGGCCAGGGTTGTGGGGATGAGGCCCTTGTCTTCATCAACATGGGGACAAGGTGCTTTGGGGAAAAAAAGTACCTCAATTAGTGACCACCTGTATCATGGGTGGAGACCTCATGTTCTCCCATATAGAGGAGTATAGCTCCCTTGGTTCAGAGAAGCAGGATCTCCCGATCTATGGATAGTGTAGGACCCACTAATCATGGGGTACTTTGTCGCAGTAAGTGGGCTTAAGCAGCATATAGCAATATGGTGTGACCGAATCCCCATATTTTTTGATAATGTTTTTTTTGAAAATGTCTGTCTAGGTGCTTTTAAATAGCCTTGCTCAGTTTTGCATGTGTGCGCTGTAATATGTTTGTTCTAAGGTCCTTTGGGGGTCTCAGACCCCCAAAGCATCCTCCCAATGTTGAGGGCATGTGGCCTGGTAAGGTTCAGGCGGGAGGGGGGGGCGCTGGGGGTCTGGTATGGATTTTGAGGGGGACCCCACGCCATTTTTTTTGGCTGGGTTTCCCCTTAAAATCCATCCCAGACCTCAAGGGTCTGGTATGGATTTTGAGGGGGACCCTACGCCATTTTTTTTTTTGGCTGGGGTCCCCCTTAATATCCATCCCAGACCTGAAGGGCCTGGTTATTAAATTTGGGAGGACCCCCATGCTTTTTTTTTTTTTTATCAATGACTTTTTTTTATGAATGGCTTTCAATGAATGACTGTTCTCTGTGTTACGGGAGCCGACAATTCATATAGCCGCGAGTGATTTTAAATAGCTTTTTTTCCAGCAAAAATGACACTTTTTGCAGAGACAGTTCTAAGCCCAGGAAACATGCGCCCCTTCACATGCATACTATAGACACCCCCCAGGTACAAAATTTAAAGGAATATTACACTTTTATTGTTTCACTTTAAGCATTATTAAGATCACTGCTCCCGAAAAAACGGCTGTTTTTAAAAGTTTTTTTTGCATTGATACATGTCCCCTGGGGCAGGACCCCGGTCCCCAAACACTTTTTATGACTAACTTTTTAAAAATAAATGACTTCAATGACTGTTCTCTGTATTAAGGGGGACGGGAGCCGACACTTTATTATAGCCGTTCGAGTCCCCATTGACTTCAATGGGGTTCGGTGTTCGGGGTCAAGTTCGGTCCCGAACCCGAACTTTTTTCTGAAGTTCGGCCGAACCTGCCGAATCCGAACATCCAGGTGTCCGCTCAACTCTATTAATTACAACTAAAATGCAGACCTTTCCCATAATTACCCTTTGCACCAAGGTTCCATTCTGATGGCTTCTCTCCAATAAAAGTGTGTGTTTCCCTCCCATCTAGTCTGTGTATATCATTACAGGCTGATGCCTCATTGGTTGGCATAACGTGGCTCTGATTGGTGAGCTTCCCTATTCCTGGTTAAGGACTGGCTACATCTCCAATCTCTATACTTTGCATAAGTCAGCCCCCTTTAATACAAATCCTTGTGACTATTCTGAGCAAGAGATTAACTTGAATTTTCCCGGGAAGTTAAGTATTGATTATGGGTTGGCCTCCCTTCATTGCATATTCCAGCATGGGATACTTTGAAGTGAGTATGTGTAAAACAATGAGGTTTGGATCCCATTGTTTGTATACACAAGCCTTGGCACCGACTTGTCTGGTCTACCAGAGATTTCTGTGAAGATAATATATTCCGCCCTACATAGATACAAGATAAATTAAATATAGTCATAATTACAATATTTAACAGCTATTAATGGAGATTTCACATAAACTCATAAAGCAACAAGTCCATTGGCAACAGCACTTGAAAGACCCACATCAAAGAAAAAGGCAGGCTTCTGCTTGCTCCTCATCTGGGATCTCCAACCCTACTATACCTCCAGTCCTCTCAAAAACCTGCACCGAGAGGAATGAAGGTATAGCAATAGGTGTCCCAAGTACAAGCAGCCAATCTTCTAGCAGTACACCACCTGATTTTAGCAGGCAAATTTCCCTAGCCCAGTTGCTAAACCGTAAAAAGAAATTCGGTCCCAGCCATCCACATGCTCAGCATCTGAATGCTAGCTTGGCCAAATTGCTAGCACTGCAACTGCTGCCTTTTCAGCTGGTAGACTCTGCCCCCTTTTGTGAATTTGTGGAATGTGCTGTACCTCAGTTGCAGGTTCCAAAAAGCCATTTCTTTTCACGGAAGGCCATTCCGGCTCTCTACCGTCATGTGGAAGGCAATGTTTTTTTCTTGCTAGACAGGGCAGTCAGCAGTAAGGTGTATATTAACGCTGACCCATGATCTAGCAGGCATGGGCAGGGATGTTACCTTTCTTCACGGCACACTGGGTAACTCTGCTGGCAGCTGGGAAGGATGCAGGACAGGGTTCAGTATTGTTGGAGCTTGTTCCACCACCACGCCTCCAAAATGCTAGTGGTGATTCTTCCACAGCTCTTTCCTCCACCCCCTCCTCTTCTTCTTCCTCTATGGCCTCTTCTACAGATTTGTCCTCTAAACCAGTGGTGCTCTGTAAGCGTTCAAGGGGCTATGCAAGCACTCAGGCAAAAAAGATGCCATGTGGTGCATGAGTTGGTCTTCTTAGGGGACAGGAGCCACACTGGGGCAGAGATTCTGTCAGCTCTGCAGGGGCAGGCTCAGAGGTAGTTGACGCCACGCCAGCTTCAGCCAAGAATGGTTGTATGCGACAATGGCACCAACCTTCTCTCCGCCCTCCGACAGGGACACTTGACCCATGTTCCATGTTTGGCACACATCCTGAATTTGGTGGTGCAGCGGTTCTTGAGCAGGTACCAGGGCTTACAAGATCTCCTGAGGCAGGCCAGAAAAGTCTGTGGTCCAGTGCTCGGTTGGCTGACTTTCAAAAGGAAAGCAACATGTCCACCAGGTGAAACTCAATCTTGGCAATGCTGCAGCGGCTGCACATGCAGCAGAGGGCCATCAAAGAGTACCTGTGCGAGTATGACATCAGGACAAGGTCAGGGGAGCTTGGCTTCTTTTCGCCATGCCAGTGGCTACCGATCAAGGATGCATGCACTGTCCTGTCACCATTTGAGGAGGCCAAGTGCACCAAGTCCACGACCAGCACTGTTGACTGTAGACACAGAGCCTGCTTGCCCTCTTTTAGTGGCCTGTGAGCGTCTGCCTCTCCTTGGTGGCATTCCGGACATGATGGGGATTTTGTTTTGCAACACCACACTACACTGTACTGTGTACACCACCAGAAAAGTAGCAGCAACTGCACTATGGCTTCACTGTATTGTGTACTGTGTACCCACCAGAAAAGTAGTAGAAACAGTACACCACAGAATGCACTGTAGATATAGGCTACACTGGATGCTGCAGAGTGTGTATATATGAAATACACTGCCTGAAGTAGATTAGAAATAGTAAAGTACGGAATGCACTGTAGAATGTAGATCTTGGCTACATTGACTGGATGCTGCAGATGCAGAGTGTATATATATATATATATATATATATATATATATATATATATATATATATATATATATATACAATCAAATACACTGCCTGAAGTAGATTAGAAATAGTACATCACAGAATGCACTGTAGAATGTAGATCTAGGCTACACTGACTGGATGCTGCAGAGAATGTGTATATATATATACTATATATATATACTATACTATATATATATATATATACTATTTCTAATCTACTTCAGGCAGTGTTTTTGAGATATATATATATATATATATATATATATACACTCTGCAGCATCCAGTCAGTGCAGCCTCTAGATCTACATATTATTAGTTTTAGCTTTAATAATTGAGCAAGTTTGGTGAATGCTTGTGCCATTACCGCCCGAGGTTTGAGGATCTACCGGGCGAGGTAGGCAGAGTTCCACCTGCCTAGCCTCTTGATGACATGATCTGGGACCCATGCCGAGATGCTGCCAAGGCTGCTCCAATGCTAAAGAGTGACCGTGGTACTAACTGGGGTCGAGGTGTAGGCTGCGTAGAAGAACCCCCATGTGTTTGACAAACTGGCAGGCACTCGAGGATTTGCACGGAAAAGGTAATAGGGGACTAGAGTTTGGGAGTTCCGGTCGGAGTGACAGTAGGTGGTCGAGTATGGTTACTGGACACCAGACATTGTTTGTTTTATAGAGATGGATGTCTATCCTGGAGCCTGATTGCTGGGCTTTAGACACCGCCAGTTGGAGGAAGAAATGGTGTTGGTAGCGAGCCAAGTGACGACTATGCAGAACTTGGCCTGCGGGATTGCTGCAGGTGAACTAGCTAGGCCATCAGAACCCGTAGTAGGCTATGTAAATGTCTGTTTTGTATGAGCAGGCTGGGGAGAAGGCCAAATGGCGAACTGGTAAGATAGTAGACATGTCCCGGAAGATGGCAGCCTGGAATGAACGTTCAGTGGACATTAAACTTATGCTGCCAAGATAATTGCAGCAGCCTGCGCAGGAAGGACATAACTGCGAGCGATCCAGACCTGGCTTCTTCAACAAGATCAGCCTCGGCCTGGCTGTCGGTGGTGTAAAAGCCACGACCTGTCCTGTCCTGACATGACCCCAGAGTCGAGTGGCTGTCATGACCGTGTACAGCTTGAAGAGGGAGGAAGTCCGGGTAAACCCGGGGTTT
This sequence comes from Lithobates sylvaticus, assembly GCA_028564925.1. Taxonomy (NCBI): domain Eukaryota; kingdom Metazoa; phylum Chordata; class Amphibia; order Anura; family Ranidae; genus Lithobates; species Lithobates sylvaticus. The sequence goes on along the minus strand of CM053027.1, from coordinate 261,366,283 downwards.
AGGAGTATCTCTGTGGCAATGGTCCTGTAAACTAATGGTGGCCAAAAATTGCAGCGAAGCCTGTGGAGGCTGCGGCATCTGTCACTACCAGGGGTGATAGGGGCGACATAGATGGTATAAACATCGCTTTACTGATTCGCGTAGTACAAGACCTTCCGACATTGACAGGTCTGCTACTGTCGCGGCATCTAAATTAAGGATGTGAAAGGGGTCCTGTGTCTGGGAGAGGAAGATCAGGAAGCATGACATAAAGACCGACCCTGGACAATGACCCGTATTTGCAGAATTGAGCATTCTCAAGAGAGACTGCAGCCGCTTCTTGGTACGTCTCTGTGTATGGGTGAAGTCTTGCAGTTGGAGACTGTAACCTGAAGGACATAATGGTCTTTAAAAGTCAGGTGGTGTCTGTATAGTACCTGGCTGCCAGTGCCATTAATGATAAATTGTCTAGGCCGTAGAAAACCGTAAAGGGCCAGGTAGATGGCCGCTTGGATGACTAGACTGGGGAATGTCCCTAAAGATGGCAGTTGTGATGGGCGAGCTTTTGCCGTTGGCTATGGGCTGATGCTTCTGGATGCAACGTAGAGGGTATTTTATTGTATGAGCCATAAAGATAGACGGCTCTCCGGGTCCTGTAAGGATAGGAAATGCTGGATGCTGGCTAGGTATAGCCTGACAGTGTTACAAGAACAAGCCAGCTGCGTGTGGCAACACGATATCCTGGTGCAGGACGAAAGCTGAACTCAACTGTCTCAAGGGAGAAATGACAAATAGGAAATGATGAGCGGCTCGTATGAAAAAAGCCACTGGAGACAAGTGGCCAATTAAGTGCCGCTGAAAATTATGTGAAGCCAGTCTGTGTGCCACTGGGAATGTGCTTGCAAGAAGAACGATTGCAAGAAGTTATGCTAAGTTGCGTGCCTTGCCGCAATTGCAAAAGTTGTGCTTAAATGTGTGCTTGCAACGATTGCAAGGGAGTTTGTCACTGGAGATGTGCTCATAGTGACTGTGAGAAGTTTGTATTACTGCATGTGCTTGCGAAGACTGCAGGAATAGTGCTTGAATGTGTGTTTGCAACGATTACCAGAAGTTATGTTTGGACGCGTGCTTGCAACGATTGCAAGACGTTTTGCCAGGACGCGTGCTTGCACCGATTGCAAGAAGTTATGTCCGGATGCATGCTAGCAATGATTGGAAGAAGTTATGCTAGGATGCGTGCTTGCAACTATTGCAGGAAGTTATGTTGGATGCATGGTTTGCTAGGTCGGAAAAGACACAAGTCCATCCAGTCCAACCATAAAATTAAATAAACAAATAAATGAAATATCATACAATGCAACATACCCAATTCTACACCCACCGCTGATCCAGAGGAAGGCAAAAAACCCCAGCAGAGCATGCTCCAATTTGCTACAGCAGGGGAAAAAATTCCTTCCTGATCCCTGAGAGGCAATCGGATTTTTCCCTGGATCGACTTTGCCTATAAAATATTAGCACCCCGTTATATTATGTACATTTAGGAAAGTATCCAGGCCTTTTCCTAAAGCAATCTACTGAGCTAGCCAGAACTGCGTGCTAGCAATGATTGCAATAAGTTTGTGCCTGGACATCTGCCTGCGATGATTGCAAGAAGTTTATGCTTGGATGTGTGCTTGCACTTTTTGCCAGAAGTCTATGCTTGAATGCGTGCTTGCAGCAATTGCGAGAAGTTTGTGCTTGGATATGTGTTTTGCAACGACTGCAGGGAGTTTATGCTTGGGTGCATGCTTGTAGCAATTGCAAGAAGTTTGTGAATTGGATGCGTGCTTGCAATAATTGCAAGAAGTTGTTTCTTGAATGTGTATGAAATGAATCCGATATGAATCGGTCGTAAGTATGACATAAATCCTATACGAATCGATTGAATGAAATTAATCTGATACGAACCGGTTGTAGGATATGTGAAATTAATACGATATAAATCAGACCGTGGAGAGTACGAAATGAACCCGGTACGAATCGCTGTGCCGATGACGCGACTGGCTTTGAATCGGGCTGTAGTGTATATGAAATGAAACCGGTACGAATCTTTTGTAACTGTATGTAACGAATGCTGATACAAACCGGTTGTAAAATGTATGAAACAAAATCAACATGCATCGGATTACACGACTATAAGGGGAAGTAGCAGCGAGACGAAGGTTTTTAACAAACGGATCGAGACTCTAGCTGAACTTTGAACGAAGATGGGTGTGTTTTTTTTTTTTTTTTATCGTAGAGGCGTCAGAGGTCGAACATTCGTGGAGCTGTGTTTAAGAAAATAGAAAATGCACAAAGGATTCGATATAAAGTGACTGCCAGACCTGGGGGGAATGACTGGCTACATGCGAACGATACCTGTAAGGCTGAAATGATGGGTGCGGATCGCTATGTTGTTGGTTTGAGTGGATTCAACTCAAGCGATAAGTGTGTGCAATGAAATGAGTGAAATGTTTTGCCATGATATAGGCAAGAATTGGTATGTCGTGACTGCGAGAAACAATGAGTCGAACTGTGGAGCACAGAAGGAACTGAGGCCAAGCCAACTGGGGCATACTGAACGATTTGATGCATTGCGGATGCCACTGGATTCTAATCGTATAGAGGAACTTGACAGTGAAATTAAATGAAATGATTGCAATGACAAAGGCACGAATCAGTCGTGCCGCGACTGCCGACGAACCGGACTCTGGAGCATGTACTGAAATGAGGCCAAACAACTGAGGCACGCCGGAACGAATCGGTGCATCACGGATGCAACTGTATTCGAATCGGTGCACGGTACGTGACCGTGAAATGAATGAAATGATTTGCCATGACAGAGGCACGGATCGATTGGCTGCAGCTGCGACTGACGACGAACCGGACTCTGGAGCATGTACTGAAATGAGGCCAACAAATACCAGGGGCACGCTGGTACGAATTGGTACATGAGGATGCGACCGGATTCGAATCGGAACGTGATACGTGACAGTGAAATGATTTCCCATGACAGAGGCACGAATCGGTGAGCCGCAAACTGCGACTGACAACGACCGGACTCTGGAGCATGTACTGAAATGAGCCCAAACAACTGGGGCACACCGGAACAAATCGGTGCATCAGGGATGCGACTGGATTCAAAATCAGAGTGCAGTACGTGGCAGTGAAATGAATGAAATGATTGCCATGACAGAGGCACAGATCGATCAGCCGCAACTGCCACTGACGATAAACCGGACTCTGGAGCATGTACTGAAATGAGGCAAAAAAAAAACCTGGGGCACGCCGGTACGAATTGGTACAGGAGGATGCGATAGGATTCGAATCGTAACGTGATGCGTGACAGTGAAATGATTTGACAGATGCACAAATCGGTGAGCCGCAAACTGCGACTGACAATGACCAGTCTCTGGAGCATGTACTGGAATGAAGCTGAAAAATGACTGGGGCATGCTGGTACGAATCGATGCATCACGGATGCGTCTGGATTCTATTCGGAACGTGATGCGTGACAGTAAAATGATTTCCCATGACAGAGGCACGAATCGGTGAGCCACAAACTGCGACTGACAACGACCGGACTCTGGTTCATGTACTAAAATGAGGCCAAAAAAAAACAACTGGGGCACACCGGGACGAATCGGTGCATTGTGGATGCGACTAGATTTGAATCAGAGCGCGGTACTTGACAGTAAAATTTGTGAAATGATTGAAATGATTTGAAATGTTCTCTACTATGCTGGGGACACGAATCGTTGTGTCGCGGCTTTGCGACTGGCAATGGCCTGTCTACGGATCATGACACCGAGGTGAAGATACAACCCCGAGACATGCCTGAATGAAGTGGTGCAATACTAATGCGACTAAGTTCCGATCTGAAGTGAGACACGTGAAATTAAAAATGTCGGTTGCAACAGCGGTGCGAGTGAGTAGCTAAGAATACGGCTCTGTGTAGGATGTTTAACGAATGACTTGTACGTTTTGATAACGAGATTTGTGACAAGATATCTAACAGAAACGCATAAAATGAAGGTCAAACGAAAAAACCCTACCTGCGACAGCCGAGCCAGACACGTTGTACAAAAAACACGACTGGGAAACGAAAACCCCGAGACATCTAGAGACGGAACTCGCGAACGCTAACGAATCTCGAATAGTCGGCCTAGTGACGTCATACCGCGCACAGGAAACCAACAAAGACCACAGGCGAGCAGGCTGCCTAAATACCCCCAAGGCTCCTCCCACCATACTGCCCATCCTATATATATATATATATATATATATATACATACATACATACAATACATATATATATATATATATATATATATACTCTGCATCTGCAGCATCCAGTCAGTGTAGCCTAGATCTACATTTTACAGTGCATTCTGTGGTGTACTATTTCTAATCTACTTCAGGCAGTGTATTTGATATATATACTAGACTGACTGTACATATATATGTATATCAAATACACTGCCACTAACTGAATAACCTGCCTGCTTAATCTAAATCACACTATCTCTCGATCCATGCCAACAACACTACACAGGGCTGCCGTGTAGGAAGTCTTATATATTGTGGCACTGGGATTGGCCAAAGCATGCATCAGGTCAGGTCAGGTGCATGAATGAATGATTTGTATAGCGCTGCAAATGAAAACTGAATCGCCTCAAGGCGCTTGGTCTGTCCTTGTTGTCCTGCTATATTAGAAGAGGTGGGTCTTGAGTTTTTTCCTGAAGGCCCGATGGTTTTCTTCCAAGCGGATGTTGTTTGGTAGAGCATTCCATAGCCGAGGTCCCTGTACTGCGATCTTCGTTCTCCCTTAGATTTGTAGCAGGCTTTGGGGATGAGAAGGCGGTTTTGGTTTGTTGATCAAAGGCTGCGATTTGGTATGTGTTTTTTTTTATTTTCTCACATAGGTATTAAGGGGCATTTCCTTATGTACATTTGTGGGTGAGGCAGAGGGTCTTGAATGTGATCCTATCTTTTACCGTGAGCCAATGGAGGGTCCTTAGGAATGGGGAGATGGATTCCCAGGGTTTCTTTCCGGTGACTAGTCTTGCTGCTGTGTTTTTGGACGACTTGTAGACGTGCAATCTGGTAATCCGGTAATCCTATGTAGAGGGAGTTTGCGTAGTCGAGTCGCGAATTGATGATAGTTCCCACTACTACTGCTTTCTCCTTTTCCGGGATGAATGGGATAAGTCTGCGAAGCATGTGGAGGAGATGATGGGATCTGCTGATTACTGATCCTATTTGTGCCTCCATGGTCATCTCTGAATCAAAGATGACTCCGAGGCTTTTGGCTTTGGTGCTTGGAAGGATGGTCTGTCCAAGGATGGTTGGTGGTGTCCATGGGGTCTTCGTTTTTTTACTTCGGTTTGCGTTGAGGAGCAGCAGTTCTGTTTTCGATCCATTGAGTTTGAGGGAGCTAGTGGTCATCCAGTCATCTATCAATGTGAGACATTTTCCTAGTTCCTGGTATTGGTCTTTTTGTCCGGTGGCATGCTTTGGCCAATCATCATACAGCAATGCACTGTGATCTGGGGCATTTCGCAGGCGCTCAAATTCCCCGCAAACGCCCCATAATGTTCATTCTTAGGCGAACGGGTGAACACTCGATGTTTGAGTTAAACTCATGTTCGACCCAAACATCGAGCTCATCCCTATGTACAGTGTTCAAATAGAAGTGCAGTAAAGTGTTCCAAAGGTAAAGGTGTCTGTACACAGTGTTCCGATATAGTAACCAGGGAAATAATGCAGAAGGTGGGCGGTTGCCCTCTCACCAACCACTGGTCTGAACTAGATGTCTTGAAGTTATCGACCCGGGAAGAGACGTTCGTTGATGGAGCCGCCAGCGATGACACACGGGTGTGGATTGTGAACGAGCATGGTGTCGAGCTGCTGAGTTGGTGACGTGAAGATGTCTGGTTAACATCCGCAGAAATGGGCCCTACAAGGCCGGGTTGGAGTTTCTTGACACCGCAGGGTAGGCCGCAACCTCTCTCTCTCCGTCACAGAGAGGTATACATTACCCCAGGCCCAGGAAGAAGAGAATGTGCAGCAGAACTCCTATCTCCTTTATAGTTTCTCCCAGAAGTCCCCTAAATGGTAGCAAATATCCCTGGGATATGTAGTCCTGGTTTATATTTATGCAATGGAACTGCCTGTCACAACCACAATCCAGTGGGTTGGCTTGCAAATATGATCACAGTCGCTGGTGTCCAGCATTAAAATGATACAACTATAGATGATGACGAGGAGGGAACATAATGTTAACCTTATAGTCCACCATCGCTACACAAGCAAGTGTAAAAGAATATAAAAAAATAAATGATTTATCTGTTAAACATATAACAAATAAAAATTATACTAACATATACTAAATAATGAACTGAATGAAAAAAATCCCACTTTTCTCACATAAAAGACAACTGTCCAATTGCAAAATTATCTGTGACAAAATACGTAGGGAGTGGTTTTAGAAGATGATGTCGTCACACATGTTTATCAGTGGTTGGCTGGAATCGAACTTCTGCCCACTGGGATTCACTAAGCAATGCGTTTTTTATCCATCTGCTGTTTGTGAGTACGGACTTTATTATTTTAATAAAGTTTATATTTTTTAACTGTATCACACTATGGAGTTGTTTTGTGTTCTTGTCAGAGAACTCACGTTTCCCATGCCCGTCTTCGTTCAGCAGGAGTGAATCCTCACTCTGCGGGTGCCAGTACCCATGCGCAGTCTCCCCAACGGAACCGAACGAGCTCTGGAACGTGCGGGCGTACCCGCGTACCAACGCGAACGTGTGCGCGTCCTCGCCTTCCAATACGAACGGGTGCACGCACTCGCACGTCAGTGCGAACGTGTGTGCGCAATCGCGCACGGACGCTCACCTCCACCAATCCCAGCACAAAGCGCCCTATATAAACAGGGCCTTCACAGGGTGTCAGTGCTGGATCGTCTTCAGTCTATGTCCTGAATACCTGCCTGAATTACCTGCTACCTTGTTCCTGAGTTACCCGGCTTACCTGATTACCTTCCTGGATCAACCCTGCTTATTGACTACCTCTACTGAATTGACCTCGGCTTGGATTCCTTGACTACGGCTCTGCTCTTTGATTTTGTACCTCATCACCTGCCCGTTGCCAAACCTCTGCCTGCACTTGACCACGAACTTGCCTTCCGCTTTTGTACCTCGTTTGCCAGCCAGTTGCCGACCCCTGCCTGTCTTGACTTCGCAGTGCCTACTTCCACCTGTTCGGCCATCACTGGATACAATCTTGTTTACCACCCTCTACAGCTGCCTTCCAGAAGAACCGGTACCTCCAAGCACCAGTCTCCTAGCCGCAGGCACTTGAACCCTTTCGTGCCCCAGCACTCCCTGTTCCCACCACCAGGGGTGTTGGGACCGGAACCGTGCACGAGGCCACCCCCAGCATCCAGACTCCGCTATAAGGTACGTGACAGTTCTCCTCTTTGCCCTGACTGAGTAAACACTTTAGGTTCCAGTTGCTGTTAAAGCTTGATGGGGTGAATGAGGCCAAGTAGCATTAAATCCTAGAGCACTGTTTTGACCGTTTTAGATGTAACAGTTATAGCAATCAGGTAAGGGTCTTATGCTTTTTTGTGGGTGCACTATTAAACATCTTTGACATCAGTGATTACAGAGGGAAGATTGTAACAGCACTGATTATGGACTGTGGATTGTGGACTGTTTATGGAATTTTTTTATGGACTGTTTTTAGAATTTTCTCATCCAGTTCATGAATTGGTATGTTTGTGCTATTTTTTTTTTTTTTTTTTTTTTTACGGTATATGCATTGTTTGTTTGAGTTATATGTTTAACAGATAAATCATGTATTTTTTATCGTCTTTTAACTTACCGGTACATTTGCTTGGTTCTATCTGAGGCTCCGTTCACATCTCCGCGTTCCGAATTGCGGGCGGAATTTCCGCAATTCCCCCAGCGATTCGCAATATCGGCAAATCGTGGGACGCCCGTGTGTTCCCTGTGCATTGCCCGTCGATTTCAATAGCACTCCAAACGCAGTGCAATTTTCTCACGATTCATCGGGCGAAAAAACACACAAACAGAATCACGGGACGCCCGTCTCCCAAGAGAAGTACATGAGCTTCTTTTTTCTGCGACGGGTATACCACCATTCTATTTGCGTTATTTTACAGAGATTGTCGCCCCCCATACGACTAGATGTGAACCTTGCCTAAGAGTACCTTGGACACATACTGTAAAACCATGCCTAATGAGGGGGATCTTGTGCTGTAACAAAATCTGATACTGGTCAAAGAAAAGTTTGAATGGTGAGAAAACAGGACTACTTTCCTCTTTCCTCTGGCCAGCATTAGATAAGACACTCTGGGACAACTGTGAACAACTATTGCTGGGATCTGTTTATTATTGGGGGGACTAAAAGAGGGGTTACCTGAAAAAACATGGGTCCCCTCCCAAAGAACTAGTATCCTGATGCTGACAGGCACTGAGCTCTTAAGCATCATTGGTTCCCTGGAAAGAGAGCTATGCCCATCAATATCAGGGCACCAGTGCTTTGTGAGGGGACCATTGTTTTTTCAGGAAACCCCTCTTATAGCACCCTCAGTGCAGAAGGGCATGTTACTGGTATCCAGAAATGTTGGTGGCTACATGCACACTGTTGGTGAGGTATACTGTAGCAACTGGAAAAAGGAGCCTTCCCTGAGGTAAGTGTTGAGGGGGAAAGGGGTTTTTCTACTGACATCTATGTTAAGGATATGAGGGGATTCCCACTGACATCAGTGCTAAAGGGGATTCCTACGTCTATTCTGCCTCATATGGACATCAAAGCCAGTGCGTTCTTCCTCCCAAAAACATAAATGCTGGGTCATTTTTCACACTGATACCATGTTTAGAAATAAGGCTTGGGTTCACCACTACAATGGGTAAAGTGTATGGGAAAAAAATAGTGTAGGGCTTGCACAGGCTGGTCTTTAAAAATAGATGCAAAGCCTTACTGAATGTCTTGTACAGGGATGAGGCTAAGGTCTACCATAGAATCAAGATGAATCCTGACTGTTCATGGTTTGCAGTCCTGGTGAATTAATACAGGAATTCGTCAAGAGGAATTCTTTGTTACCAAAAAACACTGTTAAAACCTTTGAACATAGGTCAGCTGGCTTAGAATGGTGGTTATGGTGGCCCCTGGGCAGGTCACACTAGTCCACTGAGGATGCAGGGACTGAGTGGCAGTTTGTCTTCAGTATAACTTCTAAAGGTGAAAAGGGGCTAGAGACCCTAGTGGTTCCATGTTGCTTTGCTGTCACCAAGTCATAGCCCTCAGAATTATCTCAACAAGGGATTGCAGGAGCAGGGAAGGCTATGGTATTGAGAATGCAGTACAAGATGGTAGACAGAAAAGTACAGTGCCCTGAAAAAGTAATCATACCCCTTGACATTTTCCACATTTTGACATGTTACAACCAAAAACGTAAATGTATTTTATTTTGATTTTATGTGATAGACCAACACAAAGAGGCAGTGAGGCTGTGAAGTGGAAGGAAATGATAAATAGTTTTCATTTTTTTTTACAAATAAATATGTGAAAAGTGTGGCATGCATTTCAGCCCCCTTTACTCCCTTTACTTCAGCCCCCTTTACTTTACTACCCCTAACTAAAATCTAGTGAAACCAATTGCCTTCAGAAGTCACTTAATTAGTAAATAGAGTCCACCTGTGTGTAATTTAATCTCAGTATAAATACAGCTGTTCTGTGAAGCCCTCAGATGTTTGTTAGAGAACCTTAGTGAACGAACAGCATCATGAAGGCCAAGGAACACACCAGACAGGTCAGGGATAAAGCTGTGAAGAAGTTTAAAGCAGGGTTAGGTTATGAAAAAATATCCCAAGCTTTGAACATCTTACAGAGCACTGTTCAATCCATCATCTGAAAATGCAAAGATGGTACAACTGCAAATGTACCAAGACATGGCCGTCCACCTAAACTGACAGACCGGGCAAGGAGAGCATTAATCAGAGAAGCAGCCACGAGGCATATGGTAACTCTGGAGGAGCTGCAAAGAATCACAGCTCAGGTGGGAGAATCTGTCCACAGCACAACTATTAGTCGCACACTCCACAAATCTGGCCTTAAAGGGTTGCAAGAAGAAAGCCATTGTTGAAAGAAAGCCATAAGAAGTCCCTTTTGCAGTTTGTAAGAAGCCATGTGGGGGACAAAGCAAACATATGGAAGAAGGTGCTCTGGTCAGATGAGACCAAAATTGAACTCTTTAGCCTAAAAGCAAAACGTTATGTGTGGCTGAAAACTAACACTGCACATCACCCTGAACACACCATCAACACTGTGAAACATGGTGGTGGCAGCATCATGTTGTGGGGATGCTTTTCTTCAGCAGGGACAGGAAAGCTGGTCAGAGTTGATGGGAAGATGGATGGTGCCATATACAGGGCAATCTTTGAAGAAAACCTGTTAAGCCCCATACACACGGTCGGATTTTCGCATGGATTCTGTCCGATCGGACAATGTTGTTGAAAAATCAGACCGTGTGTATGCACCATCGGACAGTGTACGTCGTATTGTCCGACGGACAAAGTCCTATCTCCTGCTGGATAGATTTTCCGACAACACGGTCCGATCACACCAAATCCGATCGTGTGTATGGTAGTCCGACCGGACAAAGTGCTACGCATGCTCAGATCACATTACAAGACCAAAGCTATTGGCTACTAGCCTCTACGTAGTCCCGTCGTAGGCAACAAACGTCACCACGTTCAGAATGATCGGATTTTCCGACAACTTTGTCCGACCGTGTGTACGCAAAACCAACATCAGACAAAGTATGACGGACATGGTCTGACGGACCTGGTCCTCGGATAATCCGCGCGTGTGTATGGGGCTTTAGAGTCTGCAAAAGACTTGAAACTGGAGCAGAGGTTCACCTTCCAGCAGAACAATGACCCTAAACATACAGCCAGAGCTACAATGGAATAGTTTAGATCAAAGCATATTCATGTGTTTTGACGCGTACACACGGTCGGAATTTCCGATGGAAACAGTCCGATGGGAGCTTTTCATTGGATTTTCTGACCGTGTGTATGCCCATCTGTCTTTTTCTGTTGGAATTTCTGACGGACTTTGGATTGAAAACCTGTTCTTAATTTTTCCAACGGAAAACCTTTATATCGGATTTTCCGATCGTATGTATGCAATTCTGACACGCAAAATTCCAACGCATGCTCGGAAACAGTTTGACGCATGCTCAGAAGCATTAAACTTCCCTTTTATAGTGCAGTCGAACGTTTTTTAAGGCGCTGTGTTATTGACCGTCGGAATTTGGTGTGACCGTGTGTAGGCAAGACAGTTTGAGCGAAATTCCGTTGGAATTCCGACGGGAAAACCATCAGAGCTTTTTCCGACGAGAATTCTGACCATGTGTACGCGGCATTAGAATGGCCCAGTCAAATTCCAGACCTAAATCCAATTGAGAATATGTGGCAAGACTTGTAAATTTCTGCTCAGACACTCTCCATCCAATCTGACAGAGCTTGAGCTATTTTGCAAAGAAATATGAGCTAAAATTTCACTCTAGATGTGCAAAGCTGGTAGAGACATACCCAAAAAGACTTGCAGCTGTAATTGCAGCGAAAGGTGGTTTCTACGAAGTATTGACTCAGGGGGGCTGAATACAAATGTCCCCAACAATTTTCACATATTTATTTGTAAACAAAATGTGAAAACCATTTATCATTTTCCTTCCACTTCACAATTATGTGTCACTTTGTGTTGGTCTATCACATAAAATCCCAATAAAATACATTTATGTTTTTGGTTGTAACATGACAAAATGTGGAAAATTTCAAGAGATGTGAATACTTTTTCAAGGCACTGTGTTTAGATCCAGGCAGGCAGCAGGCAGAAGAGTAGTCAGGTCCAGGCAGGGTTCTTAACAGCTGGTAGACACGAAAATAGTCAGGGTCAAACTGAGTCAGAAACTATGAAATCAGACCGAGACAGAAGTACAGTTAAATCACACTTGTTAAATAATAAAAGTAAAAAGAACAAATGTAGTCAAAACATAGCCAAAGTTCAGTAACCGGAACAGATACTCAGCCAAGCCAGAAGTCAGGGATCAAAGTAGTGGAACAGCAAGCAGGATCTGTAGCCTGAAAGGATGTCAACAAAGCCAGTCTTTAAACAGGAATGCAGGCGATAGTTTCTTGTGATGTGACCAAGGCGAAGGCAGAGCTCTTCTGGACTGGACAGCTTAAGTAGGCAGGACTGACAAGCAGGATATCAACAACAGCTGAGTAACTGTGGAGAGAGATGGGAGCCCAGAGAAGGAAGGGCTGAGCCCAGCCCTGACAGTCAGCAATGTTTAGGCAATCTCACAGGTAAGTAAACCTGCCCATACATGGATTGAAATTCAGCCCGTTCAGCAGGAAGCAGCTGACGTTCAATCCATGTATGGGCAGGTTCATTGTACCCAAGTAGCCTGTTGGATTTTTCTACATGTGATTATTGCTAGCAGTGATCATTGTGTTCTGCTGACCGGGAAGGCTCCCTGCATCTCCCCCTTGTTAGCAGAATACAATAGTGCTGTGGGAGGCATTTCCCCATTGAGACAGACTGTGTTGATGGAGGAATCAAGCAATATACGTCGGCAGAATGGCACGTACAGGCAGACCCACGTACCTGTACGTGCCATTCTTTCGGCGGTTGGGGGGTCCGATCGGACCCCCCTCCGCCGGCGGGGACGGTCGGCATCGCTTCAGGAGCGATCCGGGACGAGGGGACGGCCAGTGGTTTCTGGCCACCCCCTCGCGATCGCTCCTGGCGAATGAAAAGCTTCCCCTTCCTGTCTATTGTATAGACAGGAAGGCGGAAGTGATGTCACGCTCGGTGCGCCGGTCTATGTGACCGGAGACGCCGAGCGGCGAACATGTTAAGGTTAGTGCACAACACTACACTGACACCAGTACAGTTAGGCACACAAAACACCCCCCTGTCACCCCCTGATCACCCCCCAGATCACCCCCCCCCCCCCCAGTCACAGTGTCACTAATTGCAGTGATCATTTATTTACTGATCACTGCATTTAGTGTCAGTGTGACTGTAATAACTGTCAGGGCAGTTAGTTTTAGGTCCTAGGTAGCCCCCTACCCCCCCCTAATAAAGGTTTAACCCCCTGATTGCCCCTAGTTAACCCCTTCACCCCCTTTTGCCAGTGTCACTAAGCGATCGTTTTTCTGATCGCTGCATTGTGTCGCTAGGTAACCATTTTTTTTTTATTTTAACCGCCATGTTTTATATAGGTTCATAAATAGTTTTATAGGTCAGGTACCCCCATATTACAACCTAAATAAAGGTTTTAACCCCCTGATTGCCCCTAGAGTTAACCCTTTCACCAGTAATCACCGTATAACTGTCACTGGTGACGCTGGTTAGCCAGTTAGTTATTTCGTTATTTAGGTTCCCCGTCAGGTTTTTATATAGCGTCAGGTACCCCCATATATTACCTAATAAAGGTTTAACCCCCTGATTGCCCCTAGTTAACCCTTTCACCCCCTTTTGCCAGTGTCACTAAGCGATCGTTTTTCTGATCGCTGCATTAGTGTCGCTAGGTAACCAGTTTTTTTTTAGGTTAACCGCCATGTTTATATAGGTTCATAAATAGGTTTATAGGTCAGGTACCCCCATATTACAACCTAAATAAAGGTTTTAACCCCCTGATTGCCCCTAGAGTTAACCCTTTCACCAGTGATCACTGTATAAAATGTCACTGGTGACGCTGGTTAGCCAGTTAGTTATTTCGTTATTTAGGTTCCCCGTCAGGTTTTTATATAGCGTCAGGTACCCCCATATATTACCTAATAAAGGTTTAACCCCCTGATTGCCCCTAGTTAACCCTTTCACCCCCTTTTGCCAGTGTCACTAAGCGATCGTTTTTCTGATCCCTGCATTAGTGTCGCTAGGTAACCAGTTTTTTTTTGTATTACTGTTACGGGTGACGCTGGTTAGTTAGCTTGTTTTTTATACTGTCAGGGCACCCGCCATTTATTACCCAATAACGGTTTAACCCCCTGATCGCCCGGCGGGTGATATCAATTAGGTTTTAGGGTCAAATAAGGTCTGCGTCGCCCCAGGTTAGTGCCAGTACCGCAAACACCCACGCGCAAAGCATACACCTCCCTTAGTGGTATAGTATCTGAACAGATCAATATCTGATCTGATCAGATCTATACTAGCGTCCCAGCAGTTTAGGGTTCCAAAAAAACGCAGTGTTAGCGGCATCAGCCCAGATACCTGCTAGCACCTGCGTTTTCCCCCTCCGCCCAGCCCAGCCCACCCAAGTGCAGTATCGATCGATCACTGTCACTTACAAAACACTAAGCACACATAACTGCAGTGTTCGCAGAGTCAGGCCTGATCCCTGCGATCGCTAACATTTTTTTTTGTGGTAGCGTTTTGATTCAGTCGCTAACAGTCAGGAGCTTTTTTACCTGTGAATCTCAAAAAAATAAAAAAAACAAAAATAGTTGTCGTTTTATTGTTCTCTCTCTCTCTCTATTGTTGCTCTTTTTTTACTCCATTCTATTCTGCAATGTTTTATTATGTTTTATCATGTTTTATCATGCTTGCTTTTCAGGTATGTAATTTTGTTTACTGTGTTTTAGTGTTAAGCATTTTTTTGTTTTCAGGTGCGCCATTCAGTTGCAGCGCGGATTTATTTATCTTGACAGCAACAGCGTTTGCTCCCACGATACATAAAGCCGCGACTCCAACGCTGTAGGAGGTGATTTCACCACCACAGTTAAAAAAAAGAGCATATATGCCGAAGCATGGGGGCAGCAGGGGGCGGGGAGGAGCGATTGGCTCCTAATGCCACGTACATACGGTCGAAATTCCGACCGTGTGTACACGGCATAACTTTTGCGGGAGGATGCCCCCATGCATCGGCATATATAAATGGTGCATGTATGCCCATCATTAGAAGTGGGTGGATGAAGGGAGGTATTCTAATGGTGGGCATACCCACCAATCAATCTCTTTTTTTCGTTCAGCCAAGAGGCTGCATGAAAAAAAAAAAAGATTACAATATATGTCCAGTATGTTGCTGGACTTTGAATGGTTATACCAGAATGATGCCTGCAGGTTTAGGTATCATCTTGGTATCATTCTTTTCAGCCAGTGATCGGCTTTCATGTAAAAGCAATTCTAGCGGGTAATTAGCCTCTAGACTGCTTTTACAAGCAGTAGGAGGGAATGTCCCCCCTCCCGGATATAAACCGCGCCATTGGGAAATTGGGAAAGCATTTTATCACACCAATCTTGGTGTGGTCAGATGCTTTGAGGGCAGAGGAAAGATCTAGGGTCTAATAGACCCCAATTTTTTCAAAAAAAGAGTACCTGTCACTGCCTATTGCTATCATAGGGGATATTTACATTCCCTGAGATAACAATAAAAATCATAACAAAGAAAAAAAAATGGAAGGAACAGTTTAAAAATAGAATAAAAAAGCTAAATAAATAAAAAAAAAAAAAAAAAAAAAAAAAAAAAAAAGCACCCCTGCCCCCCCTTCTCTTGCGCAAAGGCGTACACAAGCGTTGGTCTGGCGTCATATGTAAACAGCAATTGCAGCATGCATGTGAGGTATCACCGCGAAGGTCAGATCGAGGGCAGTAATTTTAGCAGTAGACCTCCTCCGTGAATCTAATGTGGTATCATGTAAAGGCTTTTAAAGGCTTTTAAAAATGTATGTAGTTTGTCGCCACTGCGTGTTTGTGCGCAATTTTAAAGCATGTCGTGTTTGGTATCCATGTACTCGGCCTAAGATCATATTTTTTATTTCATCAAAAATTTGAGCAATATAGTGTGTTTTAGTGCATTAAAATAAAAAAAAAGTGTATTTTTTCCACAAAAAATGCGTTTGAAAAATCGCTGCGCAAATACTGTGTGGAAAAAAAAAAAAATGCAACACCCACCATTTTAATCTGTAGGGCCTTTGCTTTAACAATATATATAGTGTTTGGGGGTTCAACGTAATTTTCTTGCAAAAAAAAAAATATGTTTTCATGTAAACAAAAAGTGTCAGAAAGGGCTTTGTCTACAAGTGGTTAGAAGAGTGGGTGACGTGTGACATAGGCTTCTAAATGTTGTGCATAAAATGCCAGGACAGTTCAAACCCCCCCCAAATGACCCCATTTTGGAAAGTAGACACCCCAAGCTCTTTGCTGAGAGCAATGTTGAGCCCATTAAATATTTTTTTTTTTTTGTCCCAAGAGATTGAATAATGAAAAAAAAAAAAAAATATATATATTTTTTTTTACAAAAAGTTGTCACTAAATGATATATTGCTCAAACATGTCATGGGCATATGTGGAAATACACCCCAAAATACATTCTGTTGCTCTCCTGAGTACGGGGATACCACATGTGTGGGACTTTTTGGGAGCCTAGCTGCGTACGGAACCCCAAAAACCAAGCACCGCCTTCAGGCTTTCTAAGGGAGTAATTTTTTTATTTCACTTCTCACTGCCAATCACAGTTTCGGAGGCCATGGAATGCCCAGATGGCATAAAACCCCCCAAAATGACCCCATTTTGGAAAGTAGACACCCCAAGCTATTTGCTGAGAGGTATTGTGAGTATTTTGCAGATGTCGCTTTTTGTCACAAAGTTTTGAAAATTGAAAAAAAGAAAAAAAAAAAAAAATTTTTTTTCTTTACTTTCTTCATTTTCAAAAACAAATGAGAGCTGTAAAATACTCACCATGCCTCTCAACAAATAGCTTGGGGTGTCTACTTTCCAAAATGGGGTCATTTGGGGGGGTTTTGTGCTATTTTGGCATTTTATGGCCTTCGAAACTGTGATAGGTAGTGAGGAGTGAAATCAAAAATTTGCACCCTTAGAAATCCTGAAGGCGGTGCTTGGGTTTCGGGGCCCCGTACGCGGCTAGGCTCCCAAAAAGTCCCACACATGTGGTATCCCCATACTCAGGAGAAGCAGCAAAATGTATTTTGGGGTGCAATTCCACATATAACTATGGCATGTGTGAGCAATATATCATTTAGTGACAACTTTTTGAAGAAAAAAAAATTATTTTTTATTTTTGTCTTTATTCAATCACTTGGGACTAAAAAAAAAAATATTCAATGGGCTCAACATGCCTCTCAGCAAATAGCTTGGGGTGTCTACTTTCCAAAATGGGGTCATTTGGGGGGGTTTTGTACTTCTCTGCCATTTTAGCACCTCAAGAAATGAAATAGGCAGTCATAAATTAAAAGCGGTGTAAATTCCAGAAAATGTACTCTAGTTTGTAGACGCTATAACTTTTGCGCAAACCAATAAATATACGCTTATTGGCATTTTTTTTACTAAAGACATGTGGCTGAATACATTTTGGCCCAAATGTTTGACTAAAATTGAGTTTATTAGATTTTTTTTATAACAAAAAGTAGAAAATCTCTTTTTTTTTCAAAATTTTCGCTCTTTTTCCGTTTATATCGCAAAAAATAAAAATCACAGAGGCAATCAAATACCATCAAAAGAAAGCTCTATTTGTGGGAAGAAAAGGACGCAAATTTCGTTTCGTTACAAAATTGCATGACCGCACAATTACCAGTTAAAGTAGTGCAGTGCGAAATTGAAAAAAGACCTCTGGTCCTTAAGCTGACAATTGGTCCGGGGCTGATGTGGTTAATTATGTTTTGAATATTTTGAGAATAATTGGGGATGCATGGCTAGGATGGGGCTCATGAATGTGAGGTTGTGGTTTGGAAATGGTTTTGTGCACTATTTTGACTTTTGTTTACACTTTGAAGACAATGCAGTGTGGAACTTTTATCAAAAAAGGAAACCTTTCGCTTTTAGATATGCAGTGCCTGTTGGTTTCCCAGCAAAATAAAGCATGGAGGCATGGAGACATGGATGGATAGGTGAGTTTGTTTTGAATATTAAAAAGGAACTAAATAGCACTTTTGGTTTGTGGTGCTCAGATACAGTATAGTTCCGCTTTAAGAATCACATTTCTTTGGGACCTTTGTCATGATTTACACTATAGTAATTTTCATAGTTTATGGGTATGTAAATACTGGTTTGTGATTATGTATGATTTACAATAGGGATTATAATATTTGTATTGAATATTTATATTTTTCAGCAATATTTTCACTGTGCCTCTGCTGTGATTATAATTTGGTTTACTATAGCACAGCTCACAATATTTATTGTTTTGATTGATATTCTACATATTGACCACCAATGCCAGGACATTTCCCCTCTCACTGTCTACTAACACTGGGGTATACTTCCAGTAGGCAACCACGAGTACTAGGGGCACTTTTCCTTCTGCCAACAAATTATGCTAGTGCATTCCTACTGACTTCCAGTGCTGTGTGTCTATATTTTGTGTGAAAAAAAAAAAACATATGTATTGAAATGGGTTTATTTTTATTTTTTTTTCAAATATATTTTATTAAAGATAAACGTGGGTGCATTTGACAGGGTAGCATTTGCACAAGTAAGGAACAATCATATAGAAGAAATTTTACTAACAATGGTAAGACAGTTTTGTCTAGGATAGGATGAATGTAAAGAAAAGAGGGAAAGGGGGAGGAGGTAAGGTGGTGAAGAAGATAGAGGGCAAGCATCTAGGTGTGGGTTCGGCAAGGAATTTGACGCTAGTCCTCTAACCCTTTAAGGTAGCATGTGGAGATAGGAAGGTTAAGTATCATGTACACAAGTAACAAATCAGAGAATATACAAAGTTTGTAGGGCTACTTATCTGTACTAGGTTCATAGGATGACTTAAGGAAGGGTTTTAAATATGATAGTCAAATAGTCATAGTATCTGGGACGTGGGTTTGCATAAGAGCTTGAAAAGTATGACTATGTGATGCTCCTCAGGCTGGGTAGAGGCCTTAGTTGTTGGGTAGCTGACGTTGTTCCTGGGCTGTTAGGCAATGCGCGATGAAGGAAGACCAATTCACGTGTGGAAGTTTTGTGGCTTGTCGGTCCTGGGTTGTGGTGTCAATTCGCTCCAGGTAAAGCACTGATTTGAGTCCATTGATGATTTCGGTGAGTCCTGGAGGTGAGTTGGAGATCCAGTGATTAAAGATAGCTCTCCTGACTACAAGTAAAGTGAGAAGTATCCAGTGAATATGCTCTTGTGGGATTGCTTTGTCGGAAGAAGCAGCTGAGTTCCTTTGAGGAGGAAACCAAATAGCAGAAGCATAGGTTCCTTTTCAGGCGTGAAGTTGGTTACATCTCGGATGAAATGAAGTAAGGACCAGTAAGTATCTATTCGTGGGCAGGACCATAGTCGATGTAGAAGAGAAGGTTTGTGGAGAAGGCACCATGGGCAGAAGGGACCTGCCGGGGGGGGGAGTAGAAAAGGGATAATAGGCTCTATGCAATAGCCTGAACTGAGTTTCCCTCCATGTCTCACAACAGGAAATTTTCCTGGTTATCCGATAACCTTCTAGGATGTTGTTTAAGTCCACTTTTTCCGGGAAGTCAGATAGCCAGGACGCCATTGAGCTGAGATGTAATGGTCTAGTATATTTTTCATTTAGAAATGTCCGAGATGGAGTATCTCTTTCCGGCAATCAGGGTATCGATGAAGGACGTCTTGAAACGTAGTGATTTATTAGGGCAGGACTTGCTGTTAAAGTCTGCATATTGCATGACATGGATGAAGTGATGAGGAGGCAGATTAAATTCTTTGGCTATAGTTGCAAATGGTTTGAGGATGCTGTGATCTGCTCCCTGGTATAGAGAGTGAGCCATGGATAGGCCTTTGTCCCTCCATTTAGAGAATGGTTCGTATAGTAAATTCAATGGGAACATAGGGTTATTCTGTATTGGTAGGAATTTTGAGACTAATGGAGATAATCCTAGTTTTTTCCTCGCTTCTCTCCAGGCCACAATTGTGTCTCTGAGGAGGAGATACTGTTTAATATAGTTTGGAGTCTTTCGTAGATTACTGTGGAGGAGAGCGGCCAAGTCATATGGATATGCCACCGCTGACTCATGTTTTGAGAATCCAGTCTATCCCATTTCTTAGCAGACATGCAATGTTATATGCTCTAATGTTGGGGAGGTTAGCACCGCCGTCCCTCTTTGGGAGGTATAGTTTGGTTAGGGCTATCCTAGGTTTACCTCCTTTCCAGAGGAAATTTGTAATGGCACTGTTTAGAGTTTGTACATCTTTATGTTTCAATAGCAACGGTAAAGTTTGGAGGGGGTACAATAGTCGTTGCAAAGCTAACCATTTTGAATAGAGCACATCTCCCAAAGAGCGACAGCGGTAGTTTCGCCCAAGCTTCCAACTCTCCCAACATTCTAGCGAACAGCGGAGTGTAATTTAAAGAGTAGAGAGAGGAAGGTTCTTTGCCGATCTGTATACCCAGATAGGTAATGTGTTTATTGTTTATGCGGAAGGGGGACGATAGTTGCCAAGAGTTTGGAGATTTGAGCCCTAGAGGGAGAATTTCACTTTTAGTGAAGTTTATTTTCAGGCCCGAGCATTGACGGTATGATTCAAATATTTCTTGGATGGCAGGTATATCTGAGAGTGGTGAGGAGGTGAAGATTATAATGTCATCAGCGAATAGGGCAACACGCAGATTTTCTGGGCCTAGTGGAATTCCGTGAATGGAGGATGTGCTGGAAAGGTGTCGTGACAGGGGTTCGATGGCTAGGTTGAAAAGCAGGGGGGAAAGAGGGCATCCCTGTCTCGTTCCCTTATATAGACGTATAGAGTTGGATTGCACTCCCGCCGCTATTAATGTGGCTGATGGGGTAGAGTAAAGGCTGTGAATAAATTGCAGAAAGGGTCCTGTGATTCCAAATTTTTGCATTACCAAGGATAACCATTTAAAGTTTACGTTATCAAAGGCCTTTTCCGCATCTGACGTCAGGATCGCTATGTCCTCCGTAGGATGGTGTTTGGCAAATTCAAGGGTGGTTAGTACTTTCCTAATGTTAGATGCTGCTAGTCTGCCTTTGGTAAAGCCCGATTGTGCATGATGTGTAAGTGACGGCATGATGTTTGCTAACCGAGTGGCTAGAATTTTGGATAATATTTTGGAGTCTAGGTTCAACAAGGATATGTTGCGGTAGGATCCAGGATCCTGTGGATCTTTACCTTTCTTAACTATAAGTTTAATGTGAGCTTGGTGCCCAGTCGGGAGGTATGGGCCCTCCGTCCAAATGGTGTTGTAAACCGTGAGTAACGTGGGGGTTAAGGTTAGCGTTTAAAATCTTATAAAATTCTGACGTGTAACCGTCGGGGCCTGGG
Organism: Lithobates sylvaticus; assembly: GCA_028564925.1. Taxonomy (NCBI): domain Eukaryota; kingdom Metazoa; phylum Chordata; class Amphibia; order Anura; family Ranidae; genus Lithobates; species Lithobates sylvaticus. The sequence goes on along the minus strand of CM053027.1, from coordinate 261,344,967 downwards.
GATTTGCCGTTTGTGAGGCCACTGATGGTTTGTGTGATTTCTACTTCGGTGATTGGAGCGTTTATCTTTTCCAGGTCGATCTGGGGAAGGGGAGTAGTATCAAGCCATTTTGACGCCGAGGCAGGGTTCATAGGTTCCTTGGCATAGAGATTTGCGTAAAATGTTTCCAATGTTTTGTTGATATCTTTGGGGGACGCGGACAGAGTGCCATCAGGATTGCGTAGGGCTGCTATGTGAGTGGGTGTGTGAATACCTTTAGTAAGTCTGGCTAGTAACTTTCCAGCTTTGTTTCCTTGTTTATGGTATTGTAGTTGTGTGTAGGACATTTTCATCCGTTCTATGTTGTTAGCCCAGATATCAAAGAGATTCCTAGCATGTTGCCACGCTCTATGATTGTCGTCAGTGTTCTGCGCCTGCAGTCGTGATTGGGTCGTTTTGTACCAGTAAACTAGCTTCCAAGTATTTTTTTAGTGCATTTTTTCTGTGTGCTGAAGTATAAGATATTATCTTTCCCCTCATAAACGCTTTGCCTGCTTCCCAAAACAAATTAGGATTCTCTATGTGCATGTTGTTGTTGTGTGCACAATCCAGCCACACAGCATTGAGCATCTGGTGAAAGTTGTCGTTGTGTATGAGATACGCGGGGAATCTCCAATGCCTATGTTCCGGGCTGGGTCTCAGGTTATCCAGAGAGATAGTGATAGGTGAATGGTCTAAAATGACTAGATCGTGTATACTGGTGTCCTTGACTGTATGTATCAGAGAGTGAGAGCAAAAGAAATAATCAAGTCTCGCAAAGGATTTGTGGACTGGAGAAAAGAAAGTGTATTCCTTCCCTAAGGGGTGGGATAGTCTCCAAGTATCTAGTAACCCGAGGGCCTGTACCATATGATAGAGGTGAGTGTGTTGGGTCGGTGAGGGTATTTTTTGGCGATAAGACGAGTTCGATCTATCTTCGCCGTCATTGGCGGTCAAGTTGAAGTCGCCACCTATGAGGTGTGGAGTGTGGAGGTCCTTCGCCAACTTTGAGGACAGATCACTGAAATACGTCTTGTCTGGGGAATTTGGGGCATATATATTGGTCAGTTTGAGTTCGCCAGAAGCGAGTTTTGAGGTGGATAGATATAAATCTGCCTTCCGTATCTTTATCGATAGCAAGTAGGTCATATGTCAAGTTTTTATGTAAAAGAATGAGAGTGCCTGCCTTTCGGCCTTTAGACGCCGAGCCTAGCACGGTCCCTACCCACAGCTTCTGCATACGAGAGTCATGTTCCTCCAGGTGTGATTCCTGGATTAAGGCTGTGTCTACTTTTAACCTTTTTAGTTGACGAAGAATCGCCATGCGTTTTCCCGGGGAGCGTAGCCCTTTTACATTCCAGGATGATATAGTTAAGGGTTGCATCTTTATTTTTGTTTTAAGTGATTAACCAATTTGTCGCACTTTGAATGACAATTGCGCAGTCGTGCAACACTGTACCCAAATTACATTTTTATAATTTTTTTTTCCCACAAATAGAGCTTTCTTTTGGTGTATTTAGAAAGGGGCAAATGTAGGTTGAATTTGGGACTTTAAATATATCTCTATGTTCACAGGTTTATAAAGAATAAGATAAATTGAATCTAAAAAACTTATTTTATTTTATACAGTACAAAAAAACATAAATTGTTATACACATAAAATATTACAGCATACTAAATCCTTTGAGGTCAACGTATTTCACAGACCTCTTTGATGGTACTCCTGGGGTCCTTGCCCTTAAAAGGCTGATTACCAGAAGGGTTTTGCACTTTTCCCCTTCGCCCTAACATTATACATGAGGCATGTATTGAGTCCTATTATGGATATGTTGTAGGAAATATGATGTTTGGACCTGTACCAATATTTGATTAAGATGTATTATCTAACTGTATATTTTGTATTGATGATTATATTCTCTCTTTTTGAATATTTGTTTTAAATTCTGTGAATAGGCTTTTCCAATACACTAAACTTTGCTGATCCTGAAGAAGTGGATCCTCCGTGAAACACTTTGGCCTCCTCAAAGGATTTAGTATGCCTAATGCTGTAATATTTTATGTAGATAACAATTTAAGTTTTTTGCACTGTATGACATAAAAAAAAATGTTTTTTCTAAATAAAAATTGTTCTTATTCTTTTTTAAACCTGTGAACATAGAGGTATATTTAACCACTTGCCGACCATCCGCCGTTATTTTACTGCGGCAGGTCAGCACGATCCCGTGAGCCATCGTAGCTATACGTCGGCTTGTGGGATTGGGATAGCAGCCGATCCCACGAGCCCTGCACTGCACTGCAGGGGTGCCGATGCTCGTGGCCGACGATCGCGATGACCATGAGAGGCAGAACACAAAAGTGTGTGTGTAAACACACAGATCCCTGTTCTGTTCTGTGGGGAGTGACAGATCGTGAGTTCCTAGGAACCGCGATCTGTCATTTCCTCAAGGTCAGTCCCCTCCCTCTACAGTTAGAAACACACTCAGGGAACACAGTTAACCCCTTTATCGCCCCCTAGTGTTAACCCCTTCCCTGTCAGTGACATTTTTACAGTAATCAGTGCATTTTTATAGCACTGATCGCTGTATACATCTCAATGGTCCCAAAAATGTGTCAAAAGTGTCCGATGTGTCTGCCATAATGTTGCAGTCCCTATATAAATCACAGCTTGCCGCATTTACTAGTAAAAAATAATAATAAAAATGCCATAGATCTATCCCCTATTTTGTAGACACTATAACTTTTGCTCAAACCAATCAATATACGCTTATTGCAATTTTTTTTTACCAAAAATATGTAGAAGAATACATAGCAGCCTAAACTGAGAAAAAAATAGCTTTTTTTTTTTTTTTTTAAATGGGGATATTTATTATAGTAAAAAGTACAAAATATTGTGTTTTTTTTTTTCAAAATTGTCGCTCTTTTTTTGTTTATAGCGCAAAAAATAAAAACCGCAGAGGCAATCAAATAGCACCAAAAGAAAGCTCTATTTGTGGGAAGAAAAGGACGAAAATTTTGTTTGGGTGCAGCATCGCAAAACTGCGCAATTGTCAGTTAAAACTATGCAGTGCCGAATCGCCAAGAATGGCCCGGTCATTCAGCAGCCAAATCTTCCGGGGCTGACGTGGTTAAAGTCCCAAATTCAACCTACATTTGCCCTTTACTAATCTACTGGGATGATACCTCTATATCACTTCTATCACTTGAAATACAATCAATTTCACGAATATTAGCTCTTTTTCCATTAATTTTGGTGTATTTAATCACCACTAGGTTTTTTTTTTTTTTTTTTGCTAAACAAACGAAAATTACAGAAAAAAAAATGTTTTTCTTTGTTTCTGTTTTCTTTTTTTATTTTGAAAATTTGCAAAGTAATTTTTCTTCTTCACTGATGTGCGCTGGTGAGACTGCACTTATGGGCACTGATAAGGCTGTACTGATGGGACTGTACTGATGAGACGGCACTGATAGGTGGCACTGACAGGCAGCACTGATTGGTACTTATGGGGCTGCACTGATCATCAGGACATTGATCATCAGTGCCCTGATTATCAGTGTAAAAAGTGTGTTGACAGGCTTGCCGGTTATGGTCACTCCTTTCCTCACACAGACACAGTGTGTTGAAAACCAGCAAGTCTGTTTACATGTGGTCAGCTGTGATTGGACAGAGCTGATCACATGGTAAAAGGCCGCTGTGATTGGCCCTTTACCCCAGTCTGTAATCAGGACACAGCGTTTACAGAGCGTGCCTGACGCGTGCCACAGGAGGATGGGGTTTGTCTATGGACAACCTCCCATAACTATAGTACCACGCTGTAGTCCTCTTTTGGCTATAGCGTGGTACGAAAGTGGATAAGTATTTTGTGGACACAAAGTCTGCTGCAAATGTGTGCAGTGTGTACTGCGAGTAGGCCTATACTCAATTTAAACACACGCCTATAAGTCACACAATTTACTGCGGTGTGCTGTGGGTACATTTCATCTGTGTAATAGTGTGTCTCTCTTTCTGAAGGTCCAAAGTTGTGAGGCATGATTATCGTAGAATGACCATTGTGACTACAATTGTATTGCAGTTTTCAATAATCTGCTCCTGGCTTTCTGGCCTACAGGGCATTCTGTGATTGTATGACAGAAGGGCAAGAAGAACATCATGATTTATACCTTGTATTCTGGTAAAAAAACAAGATGTTTTATGAATGGAGTGGGTAGAGTGCCATTGATGCACAAAGTCTTTGTGCAGTGTATGAGAGCAGGAACTTAAAATTTTAGTGCCAGATGTTTGGAGCTTACTGTACTGTTTAAGGTGGATGAAACTAACAGTTTTACCTATCACTGAACATTATGGGGCATAGGGCACTGGATAAACATCATATATACAGTGGTGTGAAAAAGTGTTTGCCCCCTTCCTCATTTCCTGTTCCTTTGCATGTTTGTCACACTTAAGTGTTTCGGAACATCAAACCAATTTAAACAATAGTCAAGGACAACACAAGTAAACACAAAATGCAATTTGTAAATGAAGGTGTTTATTATTAAAGGTGAAAAAAAATCCAAACCATCATGGCCCTGTGTGAAAAAGTGATTGCCCCCCTTGTTAAAACATACTATAACTGTGGTTGTCCACACCTGAGTTCAATTTCTCTAGCCACACCCAGGCCTGATTATTGCCACACCTGTTCACAATCAAGGCATCACTTAAATAGGAGCTGCTTGACACAGTAAGGTCCACCAGAAGATCCTTAAAAGCTACACATCATGCCGAGACCCAAAGAAATTCAGGAACAATTGAGAAAGAAAGTAATTGAGATCTATCAGTCTGGAAAGGGTTATAAAGCCATTTCCAAAGCTTTGGGAATCCAGCGAACCACAGTGAGAGCCATTATCCACAAATGGCGAAGACATGGAACAGTGGTGAACCTTCCCAGGAGTGGCCGGCCGCCCAAAATTACCCCAAGAGCGCAGCGACGACTCATCCAAGAGGTCACAAAAGACCCCACAACAACGTCCAAGGAACTGCAGGCCTCACTTGCCTCAGTTAAGGTCAGCGTTCATGCCTCCACCATCAGGAAAAGACTGGGCAAAAATGGCCTGCATGGCAGAGTTCCAAGGAGAAAACCACTGCTGAGCAAAAAGAACATCAAAGCTCGTCTCAATTTCTCCACAACACATCTTGATGATCCCCAAGACTTTTGGGACAACATTCTGTGGACCGATGAGACAAAAGTGGAACTCTTTGGAAGGTGTGTGTCCAAGTATATCTGGCGTAGAAGGAACACTGCATTTCAGAAAAAGAACATTATACCAACAGTAAAATATGGTGGTGGTAGTGTGATGGTCTGGGGCTGTTTTGCTGCTTCAGGACCTGGAAGACTTGCCGTGATAAAAGGAACTATGAATTCTGCTGTCTACCAAGAGATCCTGAAGGAGAATGTCCGACCATCTGTTCGTGTACTCAAGCTGAAACGAACTTGGGTTCTGCAGCAGGACAATGATCCTAAACACACCAGCAAGTCCACCACCGAATGGCTGAAGAAAAACAAAATGAAGACTTTGGAGTGGCCTAGCCAAAGTCCTGACCTGAATCCTATTGAGATGTGTGTGGTATGACCTTAAAAAGGCCGTTCATGCTCGAAAACCCTCTAATGTAACTGAATTAGGACAATTCCGCAAAGATTAGTGGGCCAAAATTCCTCCAGGACGCTGTAAAAGCCTCATTGCACGTTATCGCAAACGCTTGGTTGCAGTTGTTGCTGCTAAGGGTGGCCCAACCAGTTATTAGGTTTAGGGGGCAATCACTTTTTCACACAGGGCCATGATGGTTTGGATTTTTTTTCACCTTTAATAATAAACACCTTCATTTACAAATTGCATTTTGTGTTTACTTGTGTTGTCCTTGACTATTGTTTAAATTGGTTTGATGTTCCGAAACACTTAAGTGTGACAAACATGCAAAGGAACAGGAAATGAGGAAGGGGGCAAACACCCCCTAGCATTGCCAGAGTGCTAGACTTAGGATGTTTGTGTTAGTGTAGGCACATTTTCAGGCTTGGCTGGGTCGGGGGAGTGCAGCGGCTTCTCTGGTAACTCCTCCCTGCTTGATGGAAACTTGAAGGAGGATTCTGGGAGGAGCTAGCTGGAGTATTCTGAGGGCCCTGACCAATCCCCAACAGAAGGGTTGGCAGGGGGCAGGCCTCCTTAAATGCTCAGGGTCAGCCCCCTCAGGGTCAGCCCAACAGGGGCAGTGTGGAGTTTGGATGTAGATGGAGTGTTAGGCTGTCAGGGCCTTTGAGAGTAGCTCCTGAGTCTGGGGAGGATGAACTCAGGCCTGGGTTCCGGTGCGCAAGGGACCCCTCTTCATGACACCCAGTAGGATCCTGACCAGGAGGCAAGGTGAGGACAGCAGGAGAACACTGCCAGGCAAATCTTTAGGGAGAAAGACAGCTGCATGGGCTGGTGAGTGTTGCAGTCAGAGGACCAAGAGGCATGCCTGACGAGACTGGGTGCAAGCAGTCTGGGATGGAGAAGTAGCCAAGAGGGCTAGTAAAAGGGGCAGCTGCAGCCAGGTGTGCCGGCAGTGCCTGAAGAGGTGGTACTGGGAGCAGTAGCCACAGGAGAGGACAGCTAGAACCAAAGACGTATCATTTTGCTACACCAAAGGGGCCTGCAGTCTCTGCCTGCAAAGGGCATTCACTTTGGATCTGACTGAGCCAGTGCCAGATCATCACATCAGTGCTAGCTCGTCCTGGGATTTGTAGTTCTACAAGCAAGTATGTGCTGGAGGTAGAAGAAAAGGAGTGTGTGTATATACTGGATGTATATAGTTGAGTCCCTGAAGAATTTCTAATGATCAAGTGGGCATCCAATAATAACCCTTCCCTATTCAAGTTCAATTCCCCTAAATAAAAAAAACAAACAAAACTGCAAGGACTGCTTCTTGTCTCAGGAGTCTCAGGAGTGAAATTCATGTGCCTGGCTGTGCGGCTGGGAGATAGCCAACATTCACCAGCGGCTCCTGTGGGGGTAGCGCTACATACAGAATGTTTAATCCGTTAATGTATTTGATTTAAGTTTTTTATTTATAAAATAAAATGATAACATAAAAAAAATGTACAGTGTTACCCATAGTTTAAAAGTTTTTTTGTAATTACAGGTATATTAAGCATTCTTAAAATGAGCGTGCCATAAGGTGCTACAGAAAACTGAAGCAAAGAAAAATAATGTAAAGCACAAACATACAGACATACATATACATCATTTTGCATTATTTGACTAGAAATGTTGTTAGGAAGTGCAGACCTCGAAAATGTCATTATGTCCCAGGCTGTTCTGTTTCAGAATAATCCCCTAATGGCAAAGCTGTTATACTGAGGGTCCCAATTTAATTTATACCTGTGCGAAACTAGAGGAGATTGGGAAATGTGAATTATGGAATCTGTTTCTCGGCGACTGGTGGATGACTGGGACCTACGTTGATGAATATCATGATCTCCATCACATCAACAGTTCCACAGGGGAAGGAAGATGGTGTGTTCAAAAGATGGATATCTTCACTTAACTAGGCAGCTGTCATTTCTCTTAATTATGCCTGGATTTCAGAGAAGGCAGTTGCTTATCAAAACAGTGTAATGTGCAACTTCAGAATTGAAACACAGTTTTTTGAGATATACTGTAAATGTAAGTTGTACTTAGCACTGTACAGGTATATTGTTAGCATAGCAGAAGAGGCAGATGTCACTTAGAAAAACTATTTAGGCATTCTGCATTAAGTATACTGTTCGCATGTGGGTTTTTATAAATGCCCTAAAAATTTAAATAATTAAATACTGAACAGTGTTTCCTCTACAACTTTTCTTCTATTAGACAGGGGTGGCCTGTCCATTAGGAGCGCATGGGCGCCGCCACTCTCTCTCCAGGCCACCCCCTATATTCAATGGATAGATTCATTCCTAGCATGAATTTATCAACTTCGGCCGTGGCGGCCCCTAATGCCGCGTACACACGATTGGAAATTCAGCCAGCAAAAGACCGATAAGAGCTTTTGGTCGGAAAATGCGAGTGTGTATGCTCCATCTGACTTTTTCTGGCCAAATTCCCGCCAGC